>PVKZ01001038.1:0-504881 GCA_004027375.1 Macroglossus sobrinus | reverse complement strand
AGTGTACTGTTAAAATGTTAGGTTCCCATGGGTAACTGTTAGGTTCCCATGGGCAACTGTTAGGTTCCCATGGGCAACTGTTAGGTTTCCAGGAGTAATAGTCAAACAATAACTTTTCAAGCAAGCAGGTGTCCAGAAGCGAGACATGGCGATTAGCACGTAGGCTCTTAACCTTAACCCATTACTACATCTTTGTGACTCTTTCAGTAGCACGTCATCACAGGCTATAGCTAAATTTTTGAGATATTAGAAAATAAAAAATTTCAGGAAATGGATATCCATGGAGTCCTGAATCCAGGCATAGAGAAAGCATGGCCCTAGAGTCTTAAATTTTATTCCCCTCAACATTTGCTTTAAATAAGAGAGATTGGTAATTTGCACTAGGGCCTTGTAATATTAATTCTGTCTAATAATAATCCTAAAAGTACCAGTGAATTAGCTATTGTTTGTTATATCATTGTCAGGAATGATGTTAAGCATTCTGAAGGCACTGACTTTTTAATCTGTACTATTTTATGAAGAAGTTTATTCTTATTATCCTCATCTTTTTTGTATGGGCAAACTGAGGCTTAGAGAGATCAAATAACTTTCCAAATGTCTTATTTATATATGGCAGAACCAGGATTTCTATTAATCTGATTCTCTTTAAGTTTAAAGGCATGAAAGAATTGTACTCTCTATTGATTCTAAGATACACATTGTTTTCACATTTTAATACATAAAAAATGGGTGATATTTAACATTTATAATTAATAACATTTTTTTTTCTTAAGGGAACAAGAAGTTGATGGTGCTGTTGTAATCAATGGCATTTTTAATTTAATAAAATGCAGTAGTAGGTAGCCTTATGCAAATATTCAGCATGCTAATAATGAATAATCTGCCTCCCTCCATGCCTGGCTTGCTGTTCTTTATTTTCTAATCACAATCTATTTTCTTCAGCACATTTAACTTACTTTCATGATATTTTCACAGCGTTTTGATAGAAGCTTAATGAATCTTGTTGCAGACCATAGCATTGCTGTGAAAGACTATTTAGTAACAGAAATATTATTTAAACAGATTCTATTTTATAAAAAGCTCTATTTTTTCTATGAGCCTACTACAACCTGCTCACTTTCCAGATAAAGGAAGTGAAAACTAGAGGAAGTAAATTATTTGCTCAATGTCGTATAGCTAATAAATGACAAAAGTAGCTCTTAATCTTTAGTTGATGACTCCTTTTTAGAGCCTTTTCTAATGTATGCTACTTTCTACACCACGATGTTGAAACATATATATATATTATACTCCACAGTTTTCCTCTTCAACATTTAAGAAAAAGACTTCTTAAAAACTGTCTCTATCTGTAGATATAGATGATCACTTTAAATTCTTAGGGAAGTCAAAGAAATTAGAATAGCTAGATGCATTTTAAGAATAAAGTTGGAAGAATCCCACTGCTTAATTTTAAGACTTACTATGTAGCTATAATAACTAAGACAAAGTATTGTTGGTGGAAGAGAGAACTCATGAAGTAATGAAGTAGAATAGAAAATTGAGAAATATACCTATGCAAATATGCCCAACTAATTTTTGACAAAGGAGCAAAAGCATTCAAGAAAGAAGTCTTTTCAAGAAATGATGCTGGAGCAATTGGACAATAGGCAAAAAAATTAAACTTGACCTTGACCTTACACTTTGTATAAAAATTAACTCAAAATAGATTATAATTTTCAATGTAAAATGTAAAACTGTAAAACTTGTAGAAAAAACCTAAGAAATCATTGCATTCTTCATAATTTTGTGTTCTACTTTACTTTCCTGTTTCTATTACTATATATTTTTAAGTTTCTTTTAGTGGTTGGTCAGGGATTATAGTTAACATCTTAACTTAAACAATCTATCTCACATTAGTGCCAACTTAATTTGAACAGTATACAAAAACTTTCCTGCAAAATGGCGTCTTACTCAACCTCACTCCTTTGTGCTATTCTTGGCATGCAAATTGCTTCTTTACGCATTATAAGCCCATTAACACAGTTTTATAATTCTGGCTTTATCTTTTAAATCAGATAGCAGAAGAAAAGATTTCCAAAGAAAAAGACATTGATATTGTATTTTATATTTACCTATGTGGTGACCTTTACTGATATTCTTTATTTCTTTGTGTAAGTGTAACTATTCATTGACATTTCAATGTTTTAGACTAATTTGTTAGGGATAAGGATTCAAACCAGTTCTTATCCCTCCACTGTCTGCTAGCCTTTTGGCTTTTATACCTACCCTGGTATGAATCTACTGATTTTCAAGGCTATTGTGGAACTGAGGACAGAGTCATGAAAGAGGGCAAGTTAAGAGACCATAAAATTTGCTGTTCTTACAGAAATTCAGCCTTTTTTTCTTGGTCTTTGGATTATTGCAAGGATTCATTTAATTTCTAAAATTTTACTATTAGATTCTAACAATTCCTGACACTGTTCTCATTACCTTTATGAAGTAGTAAATTTTGGGAATTCTCTGTCATTCTGGAGAGCTTCTCTTGTGGTCTTTTTCTTTTTATGCAACAATTGGAAACTAATATACTTTCTAAAAATAAATTAGTGGCTTTTAGGAAGGTGGAATGAGAGAATGGATGCTGGGAAGGCATTTTTAAATATCTACTACAGTGAGTGGTTCCTGAGTATTTTGGAACCTCTCTTTTTAAAAAGCCTTTTTGTTGGGTCTTGCTTCATTCCTATAGAGTGAGAACAAAGAATCTGGCTTGTTGCCCTGAGATTTGATTTAATAAAATGAGTTATACATTAGAATGAGACAGAACTAGGTTGAAATCAGTCTTTCTAACTACTAAATTTGTGTTCTTGGGAAAATTATTTAAACTTTATTAATTTAAATTCTTTTATCTGAAAATTATATTATCTGAGAAAAATCATGACATATGGTAGACATTAAAAATGTTAGCAATTTTAAGCAATTATTTAATTTAAAAACATCTTGTTCACAGGTAATGTTAGTAAATGCTTTAAAATCTTCTTATCTAACTTTGACAAATATTTAAGAGAATCTCAGTTAATTACTGTTTCTGATTCAAAATAGAAAATGTGAGTTGATAAAGCATCTGTTTTCTTTAAGTGGTGAATTTGTGTATAAAAATAACTTTAAAAGTATCTATACACCTAGTAGTTAAATGTCCTTTGTTTTAAAGGAGCACAATTTCATATCATTAAGACCATTGTAGAAACCTTAAGAAATAAAATATTTATTGCCAAATATTTGTAGTAGTTCAGTGGCAAAGAGTGATAAAAGATTCTAGCTAGTAATTTATCATTCAACTTCTGCTCAATTTATTTAAAATTGAACTTTAAAAAAATCAAATTTTTTGAACTTAAAAGAAACAAAATTTCAACTTGACTTTTCATTTTATGCTACATGTTTTAAAAACTAAGAACTCAATGATTACTATTTATATTTTTTTATTATTTTTTATTAAGTTTATTGGGGTGACATTGGTTAATATAATTATATAATTTTCAGGTGTACATTATAATTTGACATACATATATATATTTTATTGTGTGATTAGCACCCAAAATCCAGTTTTCTTCAGCTACCACTATTTGTATTTTAAAACATATAAAGATAAAGGATAAAAACAATACATGGGATAATTTTTTCTTTTTCATACAAAAATAAGATTATATTATGTACATTTTTCTGAATCTTTTCTCATACTACAGTACTTTTGCACTGTGATAATCCCTCTGAGTAGCTGAAAATGTCCAGATAAGCAAATGCCTTTTTGGGGTGATTGGATAATATTCTATGACATGGATTTATCACAGTGATACACATTTGGCAATGGCTAAAGACATTTTAATTGTTATGACTTACAGGAGAGATGGTAAATGCTATTGGCATCTAGTGAGTAAAGACTAGGGATGCTGTTAAAAATCCTACATTGTGCAAGGTAGGCTCCCATAACAAAGGGGTATCCAATCCATGGTATCAGTGGTGCCCATCTTGATTTCTTCTTAACCGTATACAGTCTCACCACTTTCCTTTTTGATCTTTTAGTATCGAGTTGCAAAAATTCCATTTCCTGTCTTCATTATAAAAGTCTTTTCAAACACTAGATTTTAAACACAGCTTCAAGTTTCCTTAAAATATTTTAATTCTTCTTACATTTAAGTCTTTAATCGATCTGTTGTTTTATTTTCTTCTGCTATTTTGAAATCCAATGGAAAAAGCCAGTTTGCCAGCACCACTGAATAATATCCTATTTTCTTTCTCAGTTTATTAAGATGCTATTTCTGGGGTAGTGTTTTGGGATCTCTATGTTATTTCACTGATTTATTTGCATATTTTCACACCAGTAGCACATAATTTTGACTGTACTAATTTTAACATTGTTAAGGCATTATAATCATTTTAATAATTGGTCAGCAAATCCCCCTTTATTATTAGTTTCACAATTTACTGCCCTTTTCAGCATTTATTATTTTATATAATCTTTAAAATAATTTTGTCTAATCTTTAAAAAATCACTGAGCATTACATTCCATCTTAATTTTAGTTTTTATACTTATTATCTCAGCTTACTTTCTGTTGTTTCTCTTTCAGTTCCACAAAATGAATATTGAGTTGTTTAGCTTTAGACTTTCTTCTCAATAACAAATAAATTTAAATTTATAAATTTGTGCTTGAATATGGTTTTTGGCTATGCTCCATAGATTCTGATATTGAGTTCTGTACATTGCATTTCTCTCTTTCTTCATATGTATGTGTGTACATATTTATACATAACATGTTATATATAAATATAAATATATAAATATAAATAATTACATTTATGTCTATAGTAATATGTATATATATCTATATGTGTATATCTATATGTAAATATGTGTATATATGTATATATTTGTATATAATATCTGTTAATCTATAAATATATTACTCTAAATATAAAATATATAGTGATATTAAAATGTTAAAATTACATCGTGAATAAATCTTTGATCAAATTTTAAAACATTATTCATATTTACATGAAATCAAATTTTATTTATATCCTTTTTTATTCTTTTATATTTTGTTTACCCAATCTCCCTGATTCTTAGAAATTTTAAAATTCTGCATTGTAATGATACTTGTTAAATAATATTTTCTCGAAGTACAATAGTATACAGAAAGATGCACACTAAAATATGTGTAGCTTGATAAATAATCCCAAAACTAACACACTTATTTTTTATCATCCAAATCAAGAAATGGAATATTACCATAGTCCCAGAATTTATCTATTGCTTTTCCCCATTGTGCTCCCTTTCTATCTTGAAATGAAACCACTATTTAGCTTCTTTGAATTTTTTGCCCTTCTTTGAAGAATATATAATTGTAATCATTATAAGCATATAATATTGTATAATAATAGATAATATTGTATGAATTATATAATATGTATGTATAATTAGATACTATTTTAATCATATAATGAAACACTCTATTGTTTTTTACTTCTTTTAAAACTTTGTTAATAAATTTCTGTTAATTTTTATATTCTCTAGCATTCCACTTGATACATTTACTAAAATGTATTCTATTATTGATGGATATTTGAGTTGTTTTCAGTTTTTGACTCATAAATACAATTATGAATGTATTCATACATGACTCTTATGCACCATGTTTGAATTTCTTCTGGGTATATATTTAGTAGTGTATTACCACAGTGTTCAACTTTAGTACACAATGCCAAACAGTTTTCTAAATTGGTTCTATCAACTTATATCCCTACCAGTAGAGTATGAAAGTTTCTATTGCTTTAGAGCCTTGCCGATACTTGATATTGTAAACCTTTTTAATTTTACCCATACTGGCATTTGTACAAGTGTATCTCATTTAAGTTTAATTTGAATTTCCCTGATTTCTAATCTTATGTATTTATTACCTATTGTATATTATATTTCAAGTTTCTTACTAATTTTCCTATTTAAAATGTCCCACTTTTATTGACTTGTACAGTTTTTAATGTATTTTACTAGACATTTTATATATTTTATAATGTCTAGTGAGTTTCATAAATTTTTTTGGATGCAAGTCCTTTGTCATTTACATGGTACACTTACCTTTTCCTTCATAGTTAATGCTTTTCCTCCCTATTAAGAAGACTTTCCTACCTATATTTTAAAAGATAATTTCTTATGTTATATAGATGTTGACAAGTACACACCACTTGGAATTAATTTTTGTATATGTGAGAAGTAGGGAAACAATCAAGTATTATCTGTTATATAGATATTCAATTGAACAAACACCATTCTATGTATTTGATTTTTAAAAGTAGAATTTATTTTTTAGAGAAGTTTTAGGTTTACAGTGAAGCTGTGCAGAAAATAGAAAGTTCTCATATACCCCCTATACCTACACATGCATAGCCTCCACTATTGTCTACATTGCCCACCAGACGTACGTTTGTCACAACTGATGAATCTACATTGATACAGCATTACTATCCAAAGTCTATAAAAGTCCACTCTTGACGTACATTCTATGGACATATTTAATTTTTGATGCTGATATAAGTGATGCTATTCTACATTTTTTTTTGCTATTGTTTGATAATGACACATAAAAATATATTCAATTATTTTTTAAATGATCTCAAGTCCAGCTATCTTGCTGAATTTACATATGTATTTTTAAAATTTGCTGTAGATTCTTATAAACTTTCTAAAATAATGCTATCTGCAATTAAGTTCAGGTTCCTCTTTTATCATTTTTCAGGTTTCATTTTTTATTTTTTTTCTATTCTTTATACTTGAGTTTACTTATCTTAGTACACTGGCTATGTCTGCTAGTGCAGTGTTAAATAAAAATCAAGATATGCTTTATTTTTCCAAAAATTTTTATGAGCTAAACTTAAAATTCCTAATTTTTAGGGGGTAAGGAATAAGGAAGAGGACATTAAGAGAGTACATTTATATTCCAGCAATTTGATTTACTTAAGAATCAGTTTGTTTTTTCTCTTTCTGGATATAAGTTCATTTTCTAGTCTCTGGAGTCTTTGGTCTAATAGCCAGAGTGACTTAACCTCATTGATAGTTATGGTAAGAGGCACAGGGCCTATTATTTTCATGAGTTAATACTTCATTAACAAGCAATTTATTTGTTCACTGTCTGTTCCCTCATCTCTCAAAAGCTGGTATTCTTCAGAGACAATAACAAAGAGAACTCGACTTGTTCATCTAGCTTCTCCTCAGTTCTTTGGGGGAAATTAGTTTATTCTCCAAGGGACAAGTATTACTATGTCTAGGTGCAAGCCAGGCTCTCTTTGGAATCAAGTTAGTTTTAATTCTCAGTTCAAGTCCATGCTGACTTTACCTTGATTCTTCTTTATACTATCTCTCTCCTTCAAAATCCCAAGTGCCCAAGGCCTTATTCGCCTTGTCCAGACACTAGAACATGTTTTGTTAGAGAGGTAGATTAGTCCCCAGATTTTGACACCAGAGACTGGTGTTCCTGTGAGAATCTAATGCCTGATGATCTGAGGTGGAGCTGAGGCAGTGATGCTAGCGCTAGGGAACAGCTGCAAATACAGAAGAAGCTTTGCTCATTAGCCCACTGCTCCCCTCCTACTGTGTGGCCTGGTTCCTACCAGGCCATGGACCAGTACCAATCTGCAGCCCAGGGGTTGGGGATCACTGGATTAGAAAGATTATAATTGGCAAATGTTACCTGAAACAGTTAAATTCCTTATTCTTTATTTAGAAAGAACAGTAACTGTTTTCTTTTTTTGTATAAATAGATGGTAAATATTCTCTATTAAGTTGTCTACCTGCTTTATCCTATTTTCAGATGTTCTAAAAGAAAATTTTACACTCCGTAATAGGGGAGAACCCCCTATGTTCCATTTTCAAGTAATGTCCTTTTCAGAAAGTTAAATACTACAATTCTTCAAATTAAAATATTACAGACAACTAATTAGAATGATGAATGGTGGGCATTAATGGTTATGTTGTATAGTGAAGGCCATATCTAGTAAATTCTTTTAATTTTTCTGGAATGCAATGTTTGTAGAATTCTTATTAAAACTATGCTTTCTATGAGAATTTAATAATAGTTCTATTTTTATCTGGGAAGAAAGGAACTCTACAATACTTGTTTTCTCATTGAATGATATTTCTCCCTTAAACACAACTCTCTAATCAAGAGTGAGTAGGAGTTTGCTTTAGCCTATATTGAAAAATGCACTTACATTATATAAGGGAAGAAAAATTCAAGTAAAATATGATTTTAATCTCTCTTTGGGAACTGAAGAAATCTATTACCAATTTTCTTTCATAACCCTTTGGAAGTTATCTTTGCAAAACCAAGGCTTTTCCATTATTTGTGAAATATTTCCTACAATGTGCCATTTGGTGGGAAAGAACACAGATTTTTTTTTAAATGCATGAGAAAACAAAAGTTATGTTTTTATTGATTTAATAAGTACTTCACTGTGTGCTTAGTCTGTGTTCAACACTTGTTTAATCACTAGAAAAACTGGTGGGTAAGACAGATGAAGTGAACAAGACAGACGAACTGGTGAGCAAGTCAGCCTTCAAGCAGCTTAAATTTGTGTATGAAAAGAATAAATACATAGATGAACTAATACATATATAACACAATATCTGGTAATGGCAAGTATCATGAAGTAAAATAAAGCAAGGAAGGGGCATAGAGTTGAGTGTTATTTTAGACAGGACACTGTCATTTTGAGTAACAACATATATTTATATATATATAATTTTTCACAAAAAAATAAAGTGCTTAAATTTGAAAATTGTTACTATATATTTTCATGTAATATTTATAATTTTATCTTTATCTGTGTTTGTGTTTTCTTTTTTGTTCCTATAACTGTGTATTTTGCTCTCTCAATTTTTAACATTTGATTGACCTATTTCCTTGGTCTTCTCAAAAATAAAAATAAGAAACCCTTGATTTCTTAAATAAAATTAAGTATAATTTAGAACTTTTTGTTAGTAGCTATTACTTTTTAAATTAAATTTATTGGGGTGATATTAGTTAATAAAATTATATAGGTTTCAAGTATACAATTCAATAATACATCATATGTATATTTCATTGTGTCTTTACCACTCAAAGTCAAATCTCCTCATTTAAATTTATCCTTTCTACACTCTTTGGTTTTATTTTCTTAATATCAGCTTCTATCTTTATTATCACTGTATACTTTCTTTAAAATTCCTCTATGTTTTCAAATGAATTTTGACTTTCTCTACTCTAGACTTTATTCTTGGCAATTAATTCATTGACATCTACAAATTTTTTTTGAATAACATGATGGACATACTCTCCTAAGCCCATTACAGAGGTTATCATGAAAGGCCCTTAACAATGAAGAACTCCCTGGATGCAGAGCCAGAGACCATAGAAGACAGTAACAAGGAAATTCTCTCAGCAAGTAGAACTAGAGGGTACCAAAGGAACTATTCAAAAGACTAAGTGTGAAGTCTGTGCTTTTTGAAGAGCAGAAATTGATAACTTCTATGGACCAGTGAATAGGGACATTTTCCATGCTCCTTTTTCCAAATAGAAGCTTTTAATATTGTTACCTAGTTCCAGCTCCATCCACCATTACATGTTAATTATCTGGGGGTGAAATGTAAATAAATAGCCTTTAAAAATACTCCTCATCATGCCATGGACGGCCACATCCAGAAATGGTGGGAAAAAGTTATCATAAATCAGAGAGCCTGGACTTTGTGGTGTATAAACTAAATGTACTGGATTTGGAAAGTTACCTCCCTGGAAATAAGGCAAGTCTTACCAAAAGAATGGACTCTGAAAGAGATTACTAATTGGTTCTCAATATTATTTTTACATCTAAATGCACAAGTAGAATTTTTAGTTAAGCAAGTGCTTTATTTTCCCAAAGATTTAATCAGTTGATCTCTAAGTTGTTAAATATATCATCTGAGAAAGACAGGTCAATGGGCTGCAAATAGAAATACTTTTTCTATTGTGTCATGTGCTAAAATGAAAGTGTGTGCCTTCTTTATGAGCAGATATGATGTTGTAAACTGGAATGCTATTTTGGACAGGTGGATGAAAAGTATTTTTGGATAGAAGGGCAACATGATATAAAAAGCACGGGTCTTTGTTGACTGTAGAGTTGTATACTTATCCCAAATTTCTACCTGTATATTTATATGAAGAGAAATTTAATACCATTTTTTGCTTATGACATTGTTATTTTTTGGTCTTTTTTTTATAGCAGTTGAAACTGTATTCTAAATAATTGATCAATAGGGATGAGAATTTCTGGAGGAAGAAACAAGTACAGTATTCCTGGGACAGAAATATGCTAGTGTTTTAAGGATGAACTATGATTTCTGCTTGGCGCACATGTGCAGAAGGTTGGGAAGACGAATGTGAGCTCAGAGAGGTGATAAAAATTGGATTCATGGAAGCTTCTAGATTTTTATTTGATTTTGCTCTAAGGGTCCTGAGAACAAGGGTCCTTGATTTTTGTTTTAAAAAATACATGAAGTGTAAATTTTCATCTACAAGTTCGACAGATGTAAGAATATCAAAAGTTCTGACTCAGGAAAACAGGCATACCTTTTAGTCTCATAGGACTTAGAAAAGAAAACAACTAAAGTCTTATTCCTTAATAGATATTATCTCATTTGCAAAGGTCATCTTTTAAAATTATAAACTAATCAATTATTTCTCTGCTTAAAAACCTTTGATAGTTTCCCATGGATAAAGATTCTTTAATGTTTTCACAACATACCTAATTGACCTTGTTTTCTGACATTTCCTTATACCACAGTATGGGCACATGAAAGTACTCAAACAATAAATCAATGAATAAATGAACCTTTTTTTGCTCAAAGCAAAATAGGCATTAAATTCCATCTCGCATAAATGTTCAGGTAAAGACCTTCTCTCCACATGATTCTTCAGAGCATATTTGCTATAAAACTTCAGGCTCCTACTTTCTCTAGATCTGCAGATTCCTCTCTAGTTGGCCCTAGGGTTGAGGACTATAAATAAATAAATCATATGTGAAAAGTTTGGATTTTCTATGCCTGGAGGTGGAGATTGTCATTTCTGTCCATGTCCTATGCCCTGGAGCTCAGTCATATGGCGCTACCTAAATGCAAGGGAGAATGGAAGATGTGGCATAGCTACATAGTCAGAGGAGAAGGAAATGGGTGAGCGTGTAGCAATTTTCATCACAGTTTTCAATACACTTTGTGCATAAGTGAGTGAATGAATGAGTGAATGAATGAGAGATACTTGTAAATTTAGTAGAAAAAGGAGGACAGAACTTTTTTCTCCTAAAAGAGAATATGACCTCTTTTCTGTTCTGAGAGTTACTATTTTCTTGGTGTTCCATTTGATGAAGTTTCTGGGCATTTAGGTAGTTGACATACTTAAGTTAGATAAAGAATAAAGAATGTTCAAGGGCAATTACTTATTTTTAATTAAATTTATTAGGTGCCATTGGTTAATGAAATTATATAGGTTTTAAGTGTACAATTCAATAATAGTTCATCTATATATTACCTATGGTCTTACCTCTGCAAATGCACCTGATTTCTCCTGATCTTGGAAGCTAAGAAGAGTCAGGCCTGTTTGGTACTTGAATGAGAGACAATTATTATTGACAGTAGACACAAATAATATAAGCACTTTGATTTTGCCTCTTTCCTTTTGCCTGTAATCAACACAAAATTAAAGTTTTAGAGAAATTTTACTTATATACAAATTTGGAATTTGGTTCAATAATTTATTGTACATATTTTTTGTAACCAGAATAAAAAACTGAATTATAGTCACAAACTGAATGAATAAAGGGGCACATGACAATCTATGCGAATACAATTAAATTATTTAAATGCTCAAATTATTCATTAGAGTTATATCTTTTTTATTATTAATTCTCTAAATATAATGCCAAAATACCTTAATATTTTTATTTCTAAAAGTTAATTGTAAGCTAATCTTTGTTACACAAAAGAAGTTATATGTTAAAATGCAGTTTCTTTTATACATTCCTTGCAAATATCATTGCTCACATAATAATCACATTTTTAGTAATTTGAAAACAGGAAGTTTCTATCTGAAATAACTAAATAACCAGAAAACACTTTGTTTTTTTTTTCTGTAAGAAATATGAATATCTTTTCTTCATGATTTATGCCATTTTAGAAAATAAAATCACCTTTCTGACTTCCTGATCTATACAAGTGCTATTTTGTCCTTAAGTTGAAAAATAAGTAGGATTACAAACAAATTTGCTAGTTGTTAGTCATAGTTGGTTGATTTTCTTCTATTACAATGAGAAATTTTCTGGGTCCAAAATATGTAATTTGATAAAAATCAAAGAATATGAGAAATAGAAGATATATACAAAAGTCATCACGTCAAACATTCTCATTTTATATATTAGAAAACTTAAGTCTAGAAAATAAAGTGACTGGACTAAGGTAGTAGAACTCTAGCAAAGTGGAGATTGGCACACACAATCTAGAGATTTACATTAACTCATCAAATTTAAACTTAATATATGAAAAATCTTCCTTTTGAGCATATATAAATAATTTCTTCCTCAGTATACACATACATTTATTTTCTGTTCTAAATTTTTTCAAATGCTCATTTTATAGTGATTTAATAAATTTTTATTTCAAAATGTCATTCAAAACTTAACTCATCACTTTATAATTAATATAGAAAACTTAAGCACTGAAATCTCTTTAGCACCAAAATCTTTTTGGTATTAAGCAAATAAAGTAGATTACTTGAGATTAGTATTAAATGTAACTAACTGAACAAATAAAAAAATAAATCTTTCACAAAAGACTGTAGCATACAGTTGTTCAGATTGTTTACTGTACCCAAATGAGCAGAGAAGTTGGTACTTAAATCAGGCTGTATTTCTGGAGGAAGAAGTACCTGCATTTATTTTGTAAAAAGATGGTAAGTTAGCATTAGCCCAGACTTAAAATATGTTTTAAGATGAGCAAAGAAATATGTTCTAAAGTAAAATATAAACTATCTAGAATTACAACTCTGAATTACTGCAGAAATTTTTGCTCAGAAAGATTGTTCAAAATTTCTTTAACTAATGAGTAAAAACACAGAAGGGCCAAAATTTGAAGTGGAGACAAACACTCCACATTTGGAAATATTTGAATTAACTGGTTTTAGAGAAAAAGGAACCTAACAAGATATTAGCAATTTTTGTTTGTATTTTTTTTTTATTAAGGGTGTTTTGTGTCTTCTCTCAATTTAAAAGAAGCTAAAGTCCTCCTAGAAACTTAAGAATTTCTAAAATTCAGATGGAAACACACTAAAAAGTCCTTATTTCATGTGTTTATTGTACTTATAAATTTCCTTTTTGTCATATTTGCCATGAAAAACCATTATTATCAAAAAACTTAAAATTTTTTTTGAGTGCTTCTTTAAGAATAGCACATTATAGTGAAATCCAATGTGAGATTACACCTATAAAGTATCTTTGAAAAACCCTAACTATATTCTGGATTATTCTTTCAGATATTTGAGACAAGTCTGCAGTGCTTATATGTAGAAAGCACTAAGGGTGCTTTTTAAGAAATTAAATTCTTTACACCAGTGCTGTCTCATTATAAAAACACTGGATATTGTACTTAAAAAGGATACAAATAAAAAAAGTATTTCAAAAATTATTTTATCTGTTATGCTTTAATATGACATGGCGAATTCTCTTAAAAATTCTTAGACAACATGCCAGTTTATTGTTCAGATTTTACAGACATTCACTATATGATTTTACTTTCAATTCCCTGAGAACATAGATGAAAAGCAATTGTTATCAATGGACTCAGAATGCTTGAAAGAGTAAAACGAGCTCGCCTACTTCTATTCTTCTAGACACCATTCTTCTAGACATTTTCAGCCTTTCTGAACTGATTATAATTTCCAAAAATACCGTAGTTTGGCACACTTCTTTTCTTCCCCCAAGAATTTCATCTACATTTGCCATTCAGAATGTGGTCAATTAGATTTTGTTTAGAAAATATTCACTTATACCCTTTAACTTCTATGGGAAGAGTAGAGTCTACTTCCCTACTCTTATGATCTTAGGCCTGTGACTCGCTTTGGCCAATGGGATATTAGAAAATAACATGACAATGAAAAAGTATCTGGAACTAAATGATAATTGATAATAAATGTATGACATGTAAAAACTTGTGGGGTACATTAAGCATTTCTTAGGAAATTTTATAGCCTTAAATGTATATATTAAGAAGAAGATAGGCTGAAAAAAATAAAATGAATTTCACAAAATTAGAGTCAATAAAATTTCCTGTTCTCTAATCTATATGCTTGCTCAGGACATACAACTTCGTCAGTGTCAATTATTTCTTAGTGCCCCATGTGTCGGGAATCATTCTTGCTGAATGCCCTACAGACAGGGTTAAAGTTGTCTGCAAGCTAGAAGTTTGCAGGGCAGGTAAGCTCCTTACTGAAGGAGGAAGATTGGCTTACTCAATAAGCTTGTTACTGAAGGAGGAAGATTGGCTTAATGAATAAGCTTGTTACTGAAATTGTTTACATATCTGTGGATATTGCTTCTCATGCACATCCTAGGGCATAAATATACTGTTCTTAATAAACTCGGGCACAGTATTCACTGTTAGCCCTCACGACTCTATCTCTTTGTCTCTCTCTCTGTCTCTCTCTTTTTCTTTCTTTTCTCAATCCTCACTCCCCTTCTCGGGAACTGTTCGATCTTAGCAGGCTGGCTCTGGCACTCATGTACTCACAAATTGGTCTTTCTTGCTCTGCAACTCAGACTGCCGTTGGCCTTTGAACTCAATTTATATAGGTAATTGAAGGTTACTCACTATTGCCACTGTTGTATTTTTTCATGGGTGCTTGACAAAATACACTCCTTGAAATTCTTCTGTTTTTAACAGCTTTATTGAGGTATAACTTACATACAATAACATTCACCCATTTTAAGAATAATTAAATGGTTTATATTTTCAGAATTGTACAACCATCATTACAATCTAATTTTGGAACATATGTATTATTTCAAAAAGTAACCTTGTACCCATTTACAGTCACTTCCCATTCCAACATCGAGGCCTATGCAACCACTAATTTGCCTTTTCTGAATATTTTATGTAAGTGAAATCATAAAATATGTGGTCTTTTCTATTTGATTTCTTTCATCAAGCATAATGTTTCTGAGGTTTTTCCATGTTGTAGCATGTATCATGCTTGGTTCCTTTTTATTGCCTATTGGATTGGTTTTGAGATTCTATGGAAGAAAAAGTTAGGTAATCTTTTAGATTTCTTGAGATAATGTATGGAACTCTGGGCAAAAACAATCCTGCTTTGTAGCTTATGTAAAAAATTACATCAATATGTTGAGGAGAGTAAAATTTCTCCCAACTGCTGCATAGAACACAGAATAAACTTGACTTCTCAAGAAATGACAGAATTCACATCATCAATTACATTCTAGGCATAGATGTTGATATTCTCATATTGCATCTCTAATAATTTTAAGTAGCTTAATCAAGTCAGTACAGTTAGTAAATGGCAAAGCCTGAATTTCAACTCAAGCAGTATGGATCCAAATATATCGACTAGGGTATACTGACACTTATGACCAGAACCAAAGGCACAGCCATGGCCCTCAAATAGGAAATTTCCTCTGATTATCACCACTGTCCATTTTGGTCATGGACAATCATGCCATCTTTCTTTTAGGATCCTTCAAGATAAGAATGTTTTCATGTATTACAACCTGAAGTGACTAATGCCCATTCAGCATCATATCTTTTAATAGAACAAATGGAAATAACAGCTTGATATTATAAATATTATTTATCTTTCAAAAAAACCTGAAAAAAGGTAGTTTTCTTACCAAGTTAATAATAATACTCCATAGTTAAAAATAATTTTAATGTACAACCTTATTAGATCCTTGTTAAAATTAGTGAAGAAGGTAAGGCAGCTATTTTTGAGAACTTTCATATATGCCAAATGTTATCTTTAACATTTTTTGTGTATTGTCTCCTTTATTGATCATAATTATGATGGGAAATAACTATTTTCCTCATTTCATGGATGAAGAAAATGAGTCTCTGACAGGGAAATAGCTCATTGTAAGTCATATGACCAATTAGTGTCAGATGTGGGTTGGAACCCTTAGTCTTCCTTTCTAGTCTTTTCATTTCATTTTACTTTCATGAAAGTCTATGTTCCAAAGCAGATTAGAAAGATAAGGATGTGTAGCAGAATACATGAAAACATTAGATAGGTTCATTCTATTACCAAGTTTCATTTTTATGGATTTTCTATAAGTTTTATGATATTTGTGTTATGTACAGGTAAAGCTATGTTTGCACTCCGTATTTACCTGGAAGTTACTTATATATTTAGTCAGCAAATCTTTACTAAGCAGCTATGATTAAGTTACTAGATTACTGTGCTGATATGAAGTTAATAAGAGAAGAAAGAGAGAGAGAGAGAGAGTAGCAATAATAAAAACTGCCTTCTTTACATAAGGGTAAAGGGGGTCAACTATATGATGATAGAAGGAAATTTTTTATGTGGTAAATTCACCATGCAATATACATTATATATTATTGAATTATACACTTGAAACCTATATAATTTTATTAACCAATGTCAGCCCAATGAATTTAATAAAAAACTGCCTTTATTGAAATCCTAAATCCATTGCTTATGTGAATTCAATCTTTTTTAACATAATTGAACTTGCTCACAACATACTGTATATATGGGAATAAACCAAATATCTTGCAAAAACGTGGAAATTGATTTTGACATAAGATTCTTTAGCTAAGATAAAATACAGAATCACTGTTAAAGCTGTGAGAAAGGCCTTAAAGCTTATTTTAGTGATTTTCCAACTTGACTGCACAACAGAAATTACCAGAAAACTTCCTAAACTGCAGTCATTGAGACCCTGATTCAGCACGTCTAGGGCAGGTATTTCAGGATGAATTTTTAAACAGAATTTACAGCTAGTCAGCCATAGGTCCATATTTAAGCTTTCGTGTACCACTGAATCTAAATATCAACATGTAAAGGTGATATATGAGACCCTGAGAGATGACGTAACTCTTTTAGTTTCAGTATAGATGTCAGCAGACAAGTACTATAATGAGGCCTCCTTAAATAACTGCATGTGACTGTCAGCCATACAGAATTTAATTAAAAGATATGACAATTTATATGATTTTTATGATTTTTCAACTATTGTAATGAGAAGAGTATGAAAACATTTTAAAGCAATAAGCCTCAAAGCTTGATAGAACTGTGCTAAAAATTTTTTAATGTTTACATTTTATCAGACAGTACTGATCAATTTCAGATGCATGTGAAGTTTATAGACAAAAGGCTATCATTTTGAGAAAAGTAGAATTTATCTTGTAATAGCGACTTATAAGATTGATATTATTATTGAATATTGATTTATACTTATCAGTACATGGATAAATGAGATAGTCATATTACAATTCTCATGTTTCATCACTAAATTTAAGGGCAATAAAATGTAAAGATATTCATATTATTTTCATTGAAGTACATTAAGATTCCCCTCAGTTTCTTTCTATTCTATTAAGAGTTGCAAATAAGATGTTGCATTTATTTATTTTTTTTTAGGTATTTTGTTTGTAGTGAATATATAAAATGGATAAAATAAATATTTTAGATAATTACATAAATAGTACAATGAGTTTTATTTTTATTCTTTTACTAGTAAGGTCTCTTAGTGAAATGTGTACGCAATTTATGGTGGGAGAGGTTTGTATTTTTGGATGCAATAAGGATTAAGCAGAAGTTATTCAGAAAATAAAAATTATTGCAATTCACTCATATAAATTTATGCTTATGCACAAAAACAAAGAGACATTTTTAATCAATTATTATCTCTTTAGTCAGTGATACTTATAAATTGTAATTATCACTACTTGCATTTAAATCGTTCAGTCATTCATACATTCACTCATATAATAAATATATATAAACAAATATATGTTGAGTAGCGTCAAGGCACTAGAGCTGCTTAGTGGAGCTTTTAACAGCCATATGTGATAAGAAAAAAGACATTAGAGTCCTGGACCCACCTATATATCCACTAGAACTTCTAAGGGCTGCATTACAGATATAAGAATAAAGTCGAAGCAGAGAGGTCTTTGCAGAGAATTGCAGTGTAGCTTTAAATGATCTTAATCACTGAAACTGGGTTAAGGTAATCCCAGTGTGCCTAGGCCTCTAGGAAACTAGAAGTAGTAAAATTTAATCCTCTCTGGAGGAAGATAACAATTTTAGAATTGTTACCAACAATTTTTAAAATACAATGCCTGATACTAAGAATCTAACAGGAGGAACTAATGTGGAAAAAATAAAACACTAAAAATACTTGTAACAATCAGGCCCTATGATATTAAGAGAATGACTCTGAGAGATGTTCTTTTGAGTCTATGAGAAGGCCAGTTGGAGAATCACAAAAGGTTCCTGGAGTTTGGAACAAAGTCAGGCCATATACAGTGGATAATTACATGGCATTTGAAAGATAGATTGTGAAAAACAGATGAACCCTGACAACTACAGAGCATCCGAACATGAGAAATCAAGTAGTCATTCATCGAGAACTGTCATCATGTGGCATACAAGATTTATCAAGCCATAAGGTCAGGCAAGACCAGTACCAATGTATCAGAAGATGGAAGTGCTAAATCTGGATTGACATGAGTAGGTCATGATGACACAAACAAGGTACATGAGCAAATAGCTCAGACACCCACATCATCTACAACTGTTGTCTGATCTCCTTCCTTGGCTCACATCTACAGCCATTTGGGAGATCTCTTATAATCAGCTGCTGGAGAAGAAAAATTCCTGAGCTGAGTTGGCTGAGTTTTGGGGGACAAGTAAAAAATGGATAGCAGCACAATAATCTCCTTTGGAGGTGGTCTTGAAAGACCGTAGCAAGAGAAAAATCCTTATAGGTAAAGCTTTGCACAGTGCACGTGTGTGGCCCAAGATCAGAAGATGTGTTGACTCATGAACAAAGACAAATGGGCTGGCCAGTGGTCAGAGGACTGAAAGAAGACAGATGGAAAAATTGAGATTAAAAGATAACTGGGGCATATACATGGATATATGAAAGTGAAAAAAAAAGTGAAGATTTTTGTATTACATGTTATTCTTGCAAGAGAACATGTACCATGGTTGAAGCACTAAACAAGTAGAGCAAGTAGACCAAATCAAGTAGGCAACATGATTTGGCCAGCTGGTATGAGCCCACCTCTGTTACTGGCTAACTTCAGTGCCATACAATGGGTATATGAATAAAGTCATTTTGGCAATATTAGAGGCTGTTTTAGAGCCCAACAACATGAGGTCTGACTTTCCAAAGCTTAATTAGCTAATGCAGCTGCTGAATGTCCAAATTTACATCAGCAGAGATCAATCTTGATCTTCAACAGGGAACATTCTACATTAGGCCTCTTCTTCCTAGAAAGACCAGCAATTTGTTTTGGGAGGAATTATTACCTTTTTTGAGTACAATTTGCCTTTCCTACCCGCAGAGTTTTAGTCATTACCAATATATGAGAGTTTATGAAGAATTTGATTTCTGGCACAGGATCCTACATGACATTGCATCAGACAAGGGGATCTACTTTATTGCAAAAGACAATAATGACTATGGAATCTACTAGTTGTATCACATACTGCACCATGCAGCACCTTTCAAAGCATTGGAATGGCCTGCTGGAGGCACACCTGAAGCACCAGTTTGGAGCTGATATCTTACAAGAATGAGATACCATTCTTAAGGGCACAGTGCCTGCCATGGATCAAAGATCTTTATATGGCACTAACCATGCTTACTCTAATTCCCAGTGGCCCATTTGAAGAATTTGTCCTTCCTGTAGTAACTATAAGTTCTGCATGGTTACTTGTCCTGATCTCCTTGTAGAGAACACTTTCACCAGGGCCCATAGCAAGAGAAACATTGTGCTCTAACTTATGGCTGCCATATGAGACATCAGTATTTTTTATGTACAGGGACCAGTAGGCAGGAAGAGAAGTTACCATTTTGAAGGAGTTATTGGCTCTCATTATCAGGAAGAGTTAGGGCTGCTGTTACTCAGTTGGAGTGAGGAGAACATGTTTGGCAATCAGGTGATATAGTTAGGTGCTTCTTGTTATTCTATTGTGTGCTGTGATGATAAATGGCCAAGTTCACCCAGCCTGAGAATAGCTTGGTGACAGCCTTCTCAGGGTGAGGGTCAGGTCTGGATTGTACATGTAAATGGATCAGACCAGCAGAGCTTGTAGATGAAGATAAAGGGAATCTAGATGGATGGTGATAGGAGAAAAGTACCATTTCCTGTATGAGACAAGCTGCAGTACAAGTTATAGTCTTCTCACTACAATCCTCCAATATGATCCCCTCTAGAAGAAAGCCCCACCCTGGAATCCTGGGGGAGCTGCTCCCAAACAGATATTAGTTGATATGAGAAGCACAAGAGTTGACTGTGATTATGGTTGCCAGATAAAATACAGAACAATTAGTTAAATTTGAAGATAAACAGCAAACTTTTTTTTAGTATATATTTTTTAGTATAAGTATGTATGTGCATGTTCTATGAAATACTAACACCAAAAATTATTAGTTGTCCTGTTTTTTATTTGCTAAAAATGTGGTGGACATGGGGTATGCCTTGATGTGCCTCCCAGATCTCTGTTCAAAGAAGTATTTGTCCCCAGTATTGGGAATGCTGTCAGCAGATGCCTTTAGCTGTTGCCATTTTCAGGGATTGCATCAGCTTCACAATTTCAGCTCATCTGAGGTCACATCCCTCTGGGGATGTCCCACATTCCACTACTGATTGGAGCAGATATATAAGCGACTGACTACTTTGACCTAACAGGGACAAATCTGATAAGATACCAACTTGAGAACTCACAGTGGAATCAATTGATGCTGTTAGGCCTGCACTACATTCAAATATTCCCACTGCTCAATCCTGCCTTTGGCTTTTCTTTTCCACAGGAGTACATATGAAAGGAACTCCCAAATAAACAGCCTGTACATACTAAACTCTGTCTCAGATTCTGCTTTGTGGAGGAAGCAAACCACTACATTCTGTTTCTTCTGTACTCCCTTTATAAAGGGGGAGGGAGATCTGTCTTTTCTTGAATAATTTTTATTGAGATATAATATATATGCATAAATCATAGGTGTATAGTTTAATCAGTTTTGGTAAATTCATACACTCAGGTAACCCACACTGCCTTCAAGACTTTTCCATGAACCAAGAAAGTTTCCATTTGCTTCTTTCCAATCATTTTCCCCACCTCCACCAGAAGCAATTACTAATTTGATTTCTATCACTGTAGATTAACTTTACAGATTCTAGAATTTAATATAAATAGAGTTATGCATTGTGTATTCTTTTGTATCTGGTCCTCACTCAGATTAATGACTTGAGATGCATCCACGCTGTTAAGAGTATCAGTATTAGACTTCTTGTTATTGCTGAATTATTTCATTGAACCATAGCTAGTTAACCATTCTCCTTTTAATGAACATTGTTTCTAGTTTTGATTTCTAGTATAGAAAATTACTATGGATATCTTTATGGATACCTTTTATCTAAAAATTTAAGTAGACATGTGTTTTCATCCCATTAGACAAATATGTAGGAGTACAAACTGCTGTCTGTAGGGTAAATATATGTTTTATTTAAAAAAACTGCTAGTTTTCCAAAGTGGTTGTACTATTTTGTATTCCCACCAGCAATGTTGGAGGTTCTGGTGGTTGGACACTCAGTACCATCGACATTTTTTAACTACATTAGTGATTTGTTTGCAAATCATTTGCCTATTTCAAAAAACCCGACTCCTTCTATAATACTTATTTGTCAGATACATGTGAATATCTTCTTCCAATCTGTGATTTATCTGTTTATTTACTTAATGATGAACTTTGATGAGCAGAAGTTTTAAAATTTTGTTGGTGTCTAATTTGTCAATTTTTTTGATTGGTGCTTTTTGTTTCTTAAAAGCCATTTTTTTAGCATTTTATTTTATTATTAGTTTCAAATATACAGTACATTGGTTAGACATTTATATAGTTTATGAAACAATCTCTCCTGATTACTCTATTACTCTCTGTCTCTGCACTTTTATTTTGAGTTTTCTTCATAAGTAGCTAAATCAATCCCAGCTGATATGCTTTTTCATAGTAACAAAAAGGATTTTAATTTTTAGTTTAAAAATTTTTAGTTTAAAGATTTCTTATATGTAATTTTTAAATTTTTTCTTAACCTATTTAGGTCTCAATTAATAACTAGTAGTTGTGAATTTAAATCAGGTATATTTCATAATATCAAAAAACCCAGACTTTTAAACCTTATAAAATTTGTTCATCATATTTAATTAATTAATTTATTCCACTATTAGTGGCTATATAATCAATGTTTTGGAAATTTTTTATGTGTGATATACTATATTTTATGTGTGATATGCTATATTATATATATAATATAGTCTGTCTATAATATGATTGCTAAATAGATCATCAACATTATAAATTCTATGATAATGGTCAGTATGTGTATGTTTTGTGTGTCTGTATTTAAAGTGAAAAATTCATTGAAGAAGAGCTATTCAAATAGTGAATATATTTTTAAACAATAGAAAAAAAGAACTCATAGAGTTTAAAAGTGTGTTCTTTAAATAAAAAAACAAATAATAAGAAAGTTGTGCATAATTGAGCATTATACAAAAGAAATGTCTACATGCTAAAAATAGAAGCCATAGTATTTAGCAAGATAATATTTTCCTTTGATTTAATATTCACTACTTGCATTTGTGCTTCTAAAAGCACAAACATGCCTTTAAGTAAAATACTGAAGGAGGTTGTT
This sequence comes from Macroglossus sobrinus, assembly GCA_004027375.1. Lineage (NCBI taxonomy): Eukaryota > Metazoa > Chordata > Mammalia > Chiroptera > Pteropodidae > Macroglossus > Macroglossus sobrinus. Next base: position 481,908 of record PVKZ01001038.1, on the reverse strand, counting down.
AAGAAATTAGTAAAACAGATTTTAAAAGGAAACACTTAAAATCCTATCCATTAAAAATTCATCTAACCACCTATTTTTAATTTGCAAGGTGACATCCAAGGCTGATTTTTAAAATCTACATAAGATGTACTTTCTCTATGTCTCAATTTTTTCAATGCATTTTTTTTCAGAGCTTTAAAAGTATTTTCTATGGTAAATAATTTATTTATGCTTTTTTTTTTTTTTTGCTTTTCCCCCTTATTGTTAGTTACTCTTGAACTTATCTATCTTGTGCGAGTTCAAATCCTGGCTCCTCTTTGTATCCACTGTGTGCATATTACATGATAATAATATATATATATATATATTTATATATATATATATATAGTATATAGTACTATAATAATAATATAAAACACAAAATTGTTGTGAAAATATATAAAATTATGCATGTATCTAGCTTAAAATAGCACCTGGGGCATTTGTGAGCATTAAATAAATGTCAAAACATTGTTACTAGTATTGTCTAATGCATCCATATATGTCTTAGTTTGCTTAAGCTGCCATAACAAAATACTGTAGAAATGGGTAGCTTGAAAAATAGAAATTTATTTATTACAGTTCTAGAGGCTGGGGAGTCCCAGATCAAGATGCCAGACCATTTGGTTTTTGGGGAGAGCTCTCTCTCTCTAGCTTGCAGATGGCTGTCTCCTCTCTACCTCATCACACTGTAGAGGGAGAAAGAAAGAGCTCTTTCTTAACCTTCCTTTTAGGGCTATAGTCCTATTTGATCAGATCCCCACTTTTATGTCTTTATTTAACCTTAAACACCTCCTAAAGACCTTACCTCTAGATTCAATTACATTGGGGGTTAGAGCTATAACATGTAAATTTGGGGGATACACAATTCAGTCCATAAGAAAATATTTATGACATATCTGTTAATTCTATTTATTTTTTGGAAAGATTCATTTGCATGTAATATAAATATGTATATATGTATACAAAATACATAAATGTTCCTTATTAAATAAATATTTGTAATATACATTTATATATAGTTTTATGTTTATATTTATATTAATATATAATGTAGATTTCTACAATAAAATTAAAATTTCTTTGCAATAATAATATAGCGATTTAACACCCTGTTGAAATCAAGGCATAAATCATTCAGATAGAAAATCAGCAAAATGGAATCTGTGGCCTTAAAGGTCACATTAGATCAGATGGATTTAATTGATATTTTTGGAACATTTTACCCAAAGCAGCAGAGTATACATTATTTTCAAGAGCACATGGAACATTTTCTAGGATAGACTGCATGTTAGGCCACAAGCCTTTATAAATTTATGAAGATTGAAATCATATAAAATATCTTCTCTGATCACCATAGTATAAAACTAAAAATCAATTACAAGAAGAAAACTGAAAAATACACAAACACATGGAGGCTAAATAACATGCTACTAACAAATGGGTTAACAGTGAGATCAAGGAGGAAATCAAAAGGTACATTGAAACAAAGGAAAATGAAAACACTGCGTTCCAAAATCTGTGTGGCACAGCCAGACAGTTCTAAGAAGGAAACTCATAGCAATATAGGCCTACCTCAAGAAACAAGAAAAATCTCAAATAAATGATTTCATCCCACACCTAAAGAAACTAGGAAAAGAAAAACAAAAAAAGCCCAAAGTGAGAAGAAAGAAGAAAATAAAAATCAGAGTGCAAATAAATGAAATAGAGTCTGAAAAAAGAAAAAAGAAAAACCCAGTAAAAAAGACCAATGAAACTAAGACCTGGTCTTTTATAATTTAGCCATACTCATCAAGAAAAAAAGAAAGCCCAAATAAATAAAATCAGAGATAAAAGAGAAGTGACAACCAATATCACAGAAATACAAGGGATTATAAGAAAATACTATGAATAAATTGGCATTTACATGCCAACAATATGGACACGCTGAAAGAAATCAATAAAGTCCAAGAAACATAACATTTTTCAAGATGTAATTAGGAAAAAACAGAAAATTTGAATGTACCAATGACTAGCACCAAAATCAAATCAGTAATCAGAAAACTTCCAAAGAACAAAAGTCCTGGACCGGATAGCTTCACAGGTGAATTTTACCAATACTTAAAGAAGAATTAATGCCTATGTTTCTCAAGTTATTCCAAAACTGAAGAGGTGGAAAGGCTCCCAAACTCATTTTACAAGGCCAGCATTACCCTGATACTAAAACCAGATATAGGACACTACAAAAAAAAAAAGAGAGAGAGAGAAAAAATTATAGGTCAATATCCATGATGAACATAGATATAAAAATTCTCAAAAAAATATTAACAAACTGCATTTGGCAATACATTAAAAAGATTATACACCATGATCAAGTGGGATTTATTCCTGGAATGCAAGTTTCATTCAATATCTAAGAATTCATTAATGTGATACACTGCATAAACAGAATGAAGGTAAAATCATATGATTATATCCATAGATACAAAAATATTTCCCCAAAACCAACATTTATTTGTGATAAAAAATCTCAACAAATGGGCTATAGAGGGAACATACTTTAACATAATAAAGGCTATATATGACAAACCCACAGGTAACATCACATTTATTGGTGAAATGCAGAAAGTTTTTTTTTTTTAAGATAAGGCACAAGACAAGGATGTCAACTTTTACCACTTTTTGACTCAACATAATTTTAGAAGGCATGATCACATAAGAAAAAAAAAAATGAAAGGCATCCAAATTGGAAAAGATGAAGTAAAACTGTCATTATTTCCAGATGACATGAAACTATATAGAAAGAACACTAAAGGCTCCACCAAAAACTATTAGACCTAATAAATGTATTTAAAAAGATTATATATATATAATATAATATATATTAAATATATAATATATATAAGATTATATATATATATATATATATATATATATATATATATATATAGAGAGAGAGAGAGAGAGAGAGAGAGAGAGAGAGAGAGAGGTATATATATATATACCTCTATAACCATTGCAGCATTATTTACAATAGCCAAGATATGTACTAACCTGTGTCCATTAATAAATGAATAGATAAAGATGTGGTACATATATACAATTGGCTATTGCTTAGCCATAAAAGGGAATAAAATCTTGCCATTTGTGACAATGTGAATGAATTTAGAGGGTATTATGCTAATGAAATAAGTCAAAGATAAAAATCATATGATTTCACTTATATGTGGAATCTAAAAAACAAAATAAATAACAAATACAACAGAAACAAACTCATAAAACAGAGAACAAATGATAGTTGCCAGAGGGGAAGGGGATTGGGAAGATCAGTGAACAGAGTAAAAGGAATGAAGTACAACTTGCCTTTTAGAATAGTCATGGGGATGTAACATACAGCATAATGAATATGGTCATTAATATGGTAACAATTATATTGTGTCAGATGGTTACTAGACTTACGTGGGTGATCACTCTGTAAGGTATATAAATGTTTAATCACTATGCTGCACATCTAAAACCAATGTGATATTGAATTTCAACTGTAATTGAAAAATAAATTTTAAAAAAGACTAGATGACTCATATAGACATGCAATTTAAACATTTCCTCCTTTCTTCTTTTTCTCTTGATTGTTTCATCAACACATAAGATTGCTATACATGACAACAAAATGGTGAAGTTTGCTCCTCTATATGTTGCAAATGTTTCCACACATGCTCATATACTTCTAGCTTCAAACATAACTTCAAAGATAAATGATAATTCTCTACCTGGTGAAGTTTAAGGGAGAAGAAAATAAAAAGGAGATTGTGATGGAGAATAAAAGCAAATAATCGCCCAAAATGTGGATTTGGAATAAAATAGTTTTCTCAAAAATTATTTTCAAAATTGTCCTCACTCCCCTTCTGTCTCAAATTTCATGGGAATCCAGAGGGCTGCCTGTGTTGTCTAACTGTCTGCTCCATATGGTTAGAATATTGCTGGATATGGCTGTGGTAATCTAACAGTCAGTGTATTATAAAATCCTTTTATTCTTTAAAATTATTTTTATTATTTTTTTTCTTTAGAGTACTGGATTTTTTTTCCCTATGTGGTTTTTAATGACTAAATCAGAAAACTAATATAAAGTTTTTTTTTTCCCATAGACATATTGGAAAAGTATGAAGATAATATAAGCAATACCTTAAAGATAAGAAGTATAGATGACAACAGTAGCAGTTCCAAGGTCTAGAGTTTTAGACTTTGCAGGAATCATTATTTCTGGACAAAGCCATTTGTAGGAGAATGTAAAAAACAAATATTTTTATGGTTAGCTACCTGAACTGTGTTTGGCTTTGCTAACCAGTGCTCAGTCACCCTCTCTGTTCTGCCCCTTGGTTTTGTCACCTGTAAAAGAGGAACAATAATAGTACTTAAGAGTCAGGCTTATTGTATTATTTAATCCTTGAGATTATACCAAGAAATGTTCCTGGCTCTAATTAAAACAGAAATGTTATATATTGTTCTTAGCTTATTAGCCATGTATTGCTTACTCCCACTTCTCTGTTAAATCTGGGTAATCAGAGTATTCCATCCCTCTTGTTGCAGTAATAGATTTGTTAGAAACTATGTTCAAAAATGGACCAGACTTTTCTGTGGAGTTATTTTATTTCTGAACCTTATTTTTCTTGAACTGAGATTCAAGCATTAAAGATAAGGTAGGTGTTGTACCAACACTATCCATCTTTCAAGGAGATCAAGGAGTTGGGGAATTGGGGGAGGGAGTGGGAGGGAGGGGAAGAGAGAGAGAGAGAGAGAGAGAGAGAGAGAGAGAGAGAGAGAAGAATTGAAATGTAGGAGAGAAAAGGAGGGATAGAAGGGGAGGAAGGGAAGGAGAGAAGGAGATATCTAATATTTAAACATCTTAATCTATTTATGCCTGAAAAGAGCAAGATCTACTCCTAGACCATTTAGTTAGTAGATCATTAATTTTCTTCTCTCTCATCCTCCCTCCTTCTCTCCCTCCCCCCCTTTTTTTTAACTTTCCTTCTTCTCTTTTTTCTTTTCTTTTTCCTCTTTCTTTTATTTGTGAGAGTTTGGACTCATTTTCTGTCACTTCCCATTTACCCAATACATAGGTCTTTTCTAATGAAGAAGCTAGAATAATAATTTTAACATAACTTTGAAAGATTTGAATGGGGAAAAATGCAGGACAGACAGTTCTAGGTTCTGAAGTAATTTTTTTAATGTAATATTGAGACAACACTGTGTAACAGTAGCACATATTGTATATATTTAACCTTAGTACAAATTATTTGTAGGACAAAAGTCATCCTAAACATTTTCTACTTATAAAACAAAATTTATCTTGCTTCTTGAACTTATTTCTCTTTCTTATGAAAAAAGTTATGTGATAAACATTTAGTAAAGGAATTCATTCTTCTGTATAATACACATATTGAAGTTTAATGTCATTAATTGAATTCTAATAAATTATAGCTTCTTATAATTTAATAATCTAATTTTTTAATTAGATGAGAATAAGTCACTGAAGAAAAAAGTCATTGTTTTCTTTCCCCATAAACATCAGATTGACATTTACAAGAATAAAGAATACCAAGTTTGGAATCTCATATCTTTGGATTCATAGTTAAAAATACTTGGCATATTTATAGACTCACCAAATAGAATGAGGTGATTGTCTGATAATAGTTTCCAGAGAAAAAATTTTGGCATTTACCAAGTTTCATGAAAAATCTACTAGGATGATGACTACCATGGCAGTATGCAGAACATGACATTTAAGGTAACTGACAAAGTTCAGTTTTTTTTGTGCACTAGCAAGAAAAAGTATTTATAGGAAGAAGACTTATAATAGATCAGATTGAGTATCTTAAAATGTTAGCAATTAATGGCTTATTGAATGCAATTCAAGGCCTCTTTACTGTCACATTGTCCAACGAAATATGTCTGTATTTGTATAGATCTGGCAGTTTTTCAACACATTCTTGTTAAACCATCAAGTATTATTATTATTTTTATTATTATTATAAACAAGCAAAAAAATCTTATCTTTCAGAAACTATATTTTAAGACTGTCACACACCTCTGCTCCTGCATTAGTTCATTGACTTTTCCATATCTCTGCTTTTATTTTATTAAGAAAATATAGTTTCAGAAAAATTTTGCTGATTATATTTAGGGATATAGTGAGATACCAAAAATGTTTATAACTCTACTTTAAAACTCTAAATCTCATTTAATTCCCTTTCAAATCCCAGATTAAGTCTATTTTCCAAATCTGTCTGAATTACCATAATCTGCCTTTGTTCTGAAATCTTGTGTTATCTCTGCTAATCATTGTTGAGGCTCACAGAAGGTGGAATGAGTGAAAAGATACAATGATAATGGAATTCTTGCCACATATAAATATATATTAAGAACATGAAGAATTCAACTCCGCTAACATTCTAACTGTTCTTATTTTGTTAGTACACTGAGTTTAACTAACAAGCTCACAAATTACCAGTGTTATGGCTGTTCCTTTAAGGGAAGATGTCATCAGCCCACTAAGACAGTCCTGCTTCTACCTTCATGAGGCCACTTCTATACACAACGCTGTTCCTTTGGGAACCACTGATGGGCAATATAATTCCACAAAACTCTGAGATTTGAAAAAAAAAAAAATCAACATTAAATTAACATTTAGGTCACGCTTATTTAAACACTGAAAATTATTTTCCATGTCTATTTTAGATCATTTCCAGTCATATTGTTCCAATATAGCCTATCAGGAGTTTATGACAACACCAGTGGCAGTATTATGATATGACAGTAATAAACTGTGAATATAGAAATGCTTCAGATTTTGACATAAACCCCCTAATATTATCAATCATCAAGGAGAAATTGACATTCAAGGAAATTAAATCCTCTTACAAGTTAAATTACCAAACATTAAACACAAAGAAACTGAAGTTTAATATCAAATGTTTTTGTCCCTAGTTGTTAAATTTCAAAGAAATTAAAATCTAAAATTTGTTCTTCTATTCTCTCCTTCTCTTTTGCATTTCAGCTAGGGGTATTTCTGGGGCTTGGGGGTGATTCAGGACTTCTTCGACAGAAATCAGAAGTTAATTAATTGAATGCCAAGGGTCTAATGGCTCAGTTTTTAAATACTTTGTAGAACACACATAAATATAGCTCTGCTCCCAAGACAATTGAATCTAGAAAACTAATGATTCCCCATTCAACAAAAGTTATTCCAGGCAAATTTATATTGCCAAAAGCCATTAGAAAAGACTTGTTTTTTTGAGTAAAGGAGAGTGGAATAGAAAAGATTCTACTCCAAAGGTTTAGTCTCATTAGGATCCTAGTTAGTTTATTGCAGAGGTCTGGAATTCATGACTTAAACACAATAAAAAGAATTCCCACATTAGATGTGAATTTTGGCATCATACCACTATCATATCTGGGGGAAATATGTTCATGTTTTCTGTTTATGCATGATGAGTAACATGTTAGGCACAGAATCTGGCTTAGTCTGCTGTTATAACAATCTCACAATCTCAGTGACTTAAAAAAATTTTTAAACATAGTAGTTGCTAGTCACTTTAGATTACCTGTGGGTCTGTTCAACATTTTATATCAGGATTCAGGCTGAAAAATGTTTGCTTATTTGGAACATGCTTTTCTCACAGCAGAAGATAGAGTAAGAGAGATGACCACACACACACACACAAAAGGAGTGGCTATTAAAGTTGTGGTGTAGACATGGTGAATATCACTTTTGCTCACATGTTGTTGATTTAGAGCAAGTGATGTTGCCAATTCTGACATCAGTATGACAGATATGTATACTCCTCCACTGGATGCACTATACATCTATGGCAGTGATGGGATTCATAATTTGCTTACAGGAAGTGGAAGTTAGTATTTGCAAGCTATTGCTTCTTCCTCCTTGCAGGGTTTAGAATTTATAGAGCAGGTCATCTAATCACCTGGTATTCTTCATCCATTATACTAAATTTATCTAAATTTCCATTTCCTCTTTGGATATTCCATTTCTTTAGGATTTTTCCTATTCAATAAAATGTGATCTGGTCCAGAATAATGACATCCAAAATTTCTTATAAGAATTTATTTTTAAATATTTTCAGTCCTTGTTGTATGGATTTGCTTAGGCCCAAATGCATCAGCCTCCTATGAAATTTTGTTGTAGTTCTTGACTCATGTAGTTTTAAAAAGCATGTTTTTAATATTCTAAATTTATCTTTTTAGTATTAACATGTAATTTAATAACATTATAGTTACAAAATGGATAATTGAGGTGATTTTTGACATTTGCCGAGAAGGGTTTCATAACTTGGTGTGTGGAGTGTGTAAATAAACTGAGCATGCTTGCAAAGAATGTACACCTCTAATTTGTGAGTGCAGAGCTCTATTTTTTAACAAATGAGAATTTATTTAATTGTTAAGAACTTTTTTAACAAATGAGGCTATTTAATTTTAAAAAATTAAATTAATTTTTAATTTTTAATTTTACGATCCACTTAAAATTTTTTTCTATTATAGTTGAAATCTAATATTACATTAGTTTCTGATGTAGAGAACATAGTGTTTAGACATTTTCAATTCTTTGTTTTCTCTCTTCTCCTTCTAGTATCCCTGTGATGCAAATGTTGGTTTGGTTGATGTCCCAGAGGCCCCTTAAACTTTCTTACTTTTTTTAGATTATTTTTTTCTTGTCACTGTTCTAATTGGATGCTTTCTGCTATGTTCTTTCTAAATTACTGATTAAGTTCTCTGCTTCATTTAAATTATTGTCAGTTCCTCCTAAGATATTCTTCATTTCAGTTATTGTATTCTTCATTTCTGACTGGTTCTTTTTTATGTTTTCATTAGCCATTTTTTCATTTTTTAATTTATTTTTTGTTAAAGTTCTCACTGAGTTCGTCTATTCTTCCCGTAAGTTCATTGAACATCCTTATAAGCAGTGTTTTGAATTCTGTGTTCAGTAAATTATTTGTCTCCATTTGGTTTAGTCCTTCTTCTGGAATTTTGTCCTGTTCTTTTATTTGGGACTTTTTTTGTTTACTCATTTTCACTGCTTTTGGTTTGTATGTATTAGGTAGATCTGCTATGTCTCTTAGTCTGGCTGGGTAGCCTCCTGTAGAAGGTGTCCTGTGGGGCCCAGTGGTGCAGACTCCTTGGAAGACTTTCACTACTATTTTGGAATTAAGGTTATTAATAGTTTTTTTTTTTTGGTACAATGTTCCCCAGCCAATACTTAAGATATTCTTTAAAAAAAAAAAAAGTTTATCCGAAATTTAAATTTAAGTGGGTGTCCTATATTTGTATTTGCTGAATACGAATATGATAACTCTACTTGGAAGTCAACAGACATACCAGAAGTGTGATTAACCTGAAACTACCATGCTGGGGAAGCCCAAACTAAGTGGCTGGGCCTTCGAGGATGAAACATCATGTGGAGAGAAAGGAGCACTAAAGTACCAAACATATAAGTAAAGAAGACATCATGGGAGTAGCTCCTCCAGACTCAGCAAGTCCAGCTGATCCCAAGTGATCAGAGGTAAGCCAAACAGCTATGTCTTTCTCAAATTCTTGATGCACAAATAAGTAGTGAAAAAAACTTAAATGGTTTATATTAAACCAAAAATTTTTAGAGTAGTTTATTATGCAAAAATTGATAAAACAAATCTGTATTTGAAAAACAAAACTTTGATGTCCTTGTAAGTGTAAATTTGTTGTTATTCTTGCTGCTTTGTTCTGTTTTTAGTAATTTTTAGAAATGAACTCATATTTGATTGCTTTTAATAGGTGGGAATCCTAAGTACCAGAATTAAAGCTATTCTTATTGAGAGAAAGGAAAATTGCATTTTGTTCTCCTGGAACCAGGTCCCAGATTGAATGCAGCTCCCTCATCTTACCATAGACCCATAATTTCATATTATGTTTGGACAATTATATGGGCAACCCTACCTTTCACCTTCACTTACCATTAACCACTCATTATTTTGGACAAAGAGTTGGTAGCTTAGAGAATTCTCTCAATTTCTATAAATTTAACAATGTGTTAAAAACTATAAGCAGATTTTTTTTATTTGTTTGTTGATAAAGAGCCTCTCAGATATCTTCTATAATGCAAAATTTCCTTCTGTTATTTCTTTGGAAATTTTAAAATGGTTCATTGAGAGACAAATTTATGTTCTGAGGTCCTAAAGGAGTTTTAGCACTCCCTTGGAAGACCATCAATCTGTGAATGTGAAGGAGCTATAATCCTGTAGGAGCATTAACAACCCTCTTTTGAGACCCAGTGTGATAAGACGTTTGGGAAGAAATTTATTTATTTAGGCTTTTTACTTAAAAAGAACAAGGTGGTTTGATTTGAGGCTATAATTCATTTGAATTTTGATGTCTTTAATTTAAATCAGGATTTAACCTTTATATTTTAATTTCTTCTTTAGATTATGACAGGAAATTTATTTTAGATTTGGTACTATCTGCTGGTTTTTATTATTGGACTATTTTTATTTGACATTTGATCCTGTTTGCAGAATCTTAGCTGGTGTACATTGTGCAATATGAGTGGGTATAATTTGAGATGAAAAATAGAAGCAAGATTGCACTGTTGGCTTTAAATACAAAATGGCATTGATGTTAATTCTTAGTGGAATAGGAATAGACTAATATTCTACAGTAATTAGTTTGTTCATAAGGAGAAAATCGTCAGGTTCACCTGCAATGTTTCTGTGCCTTCAGTTTGGGTAGTATGCAGTTTTATACAGTTACATAAATAATTCTAGTTTTTATGATTTTGCTTATCAAATGAGTTAGTGTACTCTTAAAAATTATTTTCTCCCATAGGTTATTTCTCTGATTAAATAAATTTAAAAAGAGTAGTTGCCTGGCAAGTAGAGCATTAGCCAAAATTTTGCAAGTAGACTTTTTGATTTTCAGGTTCAATTGTGGGACTTTTAGATAAATCTTTTGTGTTGTTTTTAAAATTTTCTGGATCTAAGAATAAAGATTTCTTTTTCTTCTCATCAAAACTCTGTAAATTGTCCTGCACATTTGTAATGATTAGTATTAGCCCTAACCTTTTTCATTTTGGAGGAGTCAGTCATAGTTTTAAAATTTTCTTAATTTAATTAATTGGTATTTTAAATCATTTTAGAAACTTTAAGGAACAAAATTTAAATTATCCACCAGTAGTCCTAGGATGGTACAAAAATAAGCAAAGTTTTGTAAGGAGAGAAGTGGCCTCATGAAAGAGAAACCAAGCTGTCATGATTCTCTTGTAATCCCTGTCAAAGGGGACAGGTAAAGCCCCATCTAAGCATTAGCTTACATTTTAAATCTATGGGTTAAGAGAGCCAATAGCTTACAATTATTAGTAGGAAAATGCATCTTCTCTATTCTTGTTATTTCCTTCTATCTGGAGGGAGTTTTAATACTGTAACCTCCTAGCCTCACTCCTACTTTCCTCTAGCCTCATTCCTACTCACTTCTTCCCACAAATGTGAAGTTACTATATTTTGAGAGCTTGGGAAGAGAAAATGCTGATACTGTTGATATACGAACCACACTTTGAGAAACTGCTGTAATACAACTTTGCCCAAAGAGAGCACATATTCTGCTCTGCTTCTCCATGCTAACTGCATGTAGTGGCCTCTTCTGTTCTCTTAGTAGAGACAGCAACAGGGTTACTTCTAATAAGGTTGATAAGTCTGTACACTTCTGGGTTTATATAAGGAGGCCTCCTCTGCCAAATATAGAAGTGTGTGTTCTTATTTTGTTTCCTTACATTCTTTAACATCTCGTCTATGTTTTAATTTGATCAGAATTTGAGTTGAGAAAGAGGGTGCTATTACTGCATCTCCTTAAAATCTCAAAATTAATATATATGTTTTTATTTAGTCAATTAAAATATATGTTGGTCTATCTGCCTGGATTGCAGGAATTTAGGAAGAAGGACCATATGTTTTCTTTGTAAAGCCAGTATGCAATCCAGTGCTGCCCTTTGTTCATTTGAATCCAGTGCTGATTAAATAAAAAAGATCTTATATATAAATATTGTCAGCTCCTAGAAAATAAGATATTTCATTGTTAGCTAGAATTTTAAACATTATCTCAAATATATAAAATACCTGCTCTGTAGAATGAACTATCAACAATGTGTTTCAAAGGGCTGATGCTGCTGAAATCATTAGAATTGGACTTGACAATGCCCAGTGAGAAGCCATCTTAATAAATACTGTCCCAAGAAGTTTATTTTTCAAGTTTGATTAATCATCGATGTTATTTCTTCAAGGTTTCTTATCTAGTGCTGGATGGATTACAGTCCAGTGACTTCTCCTAGCAGCTAGCCAGCTGGTGGTAATTGCTATTAATTTTCTGGTATTTGGCAACCGATTGTTCCTTTATAACTAACTGGTGAGAGATAATATAAGAAAGTGTTAGAAGGGAATTACAAAAGTAACATTTATTATTGTTACTCGATTATAGAAAATAATACATGGTTATAGTTGAAAGTTTAAAAATATGGAAATATAAAAAAAATATAAATTTAAATGTAATCTTTTTGTTCAGAGTAAATCATTTACATAATTTTAGTAATTTTTGTTTTGTATATCATCTATCTATACTTACATATTCTGATATGTACATAGACACCACCACTTTCTACTAACACAAATTTGGCATCATCCTGTTTCCCCAGCATTGATTACTTCTTTTTTCTATTTAAAAATCTATCCTCAACATTTTTCATCTTCAGTTTCCAGAAGGAAAGCAGTTAGAAAATGTAATTTCATTTTATATCCATGAATGAATGAGGGCCCAGGTAGCTAAAGAAACAAGTTTAGTGTTGTAGAATATATGCTATGTTTTTATTGTACATATTAATCTATCAAAAACCCAGATATGAGAAAATTAACATTTATTTATTTTTAATAACTAGATCTGAGTTTAATTTAGATTAACCCTCTGGGTTATGGATAAATTCAGTCATTACTAGAACTTCCCCTTCTTCCAGGTATGCTATTTCATAGTACAATGCAACATCAAGGTATTTTCTGCATGTAAGTGCTGATTAAGGTACAATGCTCACTGAATCAGCCTACAGGGGCTCTTCTGATGCTTAAAAATTTCTCTTAAAGATTGGCACTTGTTGCTAGTCAGGGTTCTAGTCAGGGTTCTCCAGAGAAGCATAACCAATGCAATAGTGTGTATATAACAGGGATTGGCTCAAGTGGTTATAGAAGCTGAGGAGTGCCACAATCTGCCATCTGCAAGCTAGAGAACCATGAAAGTGGTTGGCATAATTTAGTCATTGTCAAAAGCTCTGAGAACCAGGGACAAAAAAGATCGATGTCCCAGGTCAAGAAGAGAGAGGATTTGTCCTTGTTTTGCCATATTTCCCATTAGGGCCCACAGTGGATCCGATGAGGCCATCCACATTGATGAGAGTGTATCTTTTTTATTAAGTTTACTGAATCAAATGCTAATCTCGTCTGGAAACACCCTTATAAACACACCTGGCAATAATGTTTTACCAGCTATCTGAGCATCTTTTAGGCCAATCAAGTTGACACATAAAATTAACCATCACAGGACTCCTTGATGAGTATTCATTGAGTACTCAGTGGGTGCTGATTGTTTAGATGCATGGCATAAGCATTTCTTTAGAGTTTTACCAACCATTCCAGCTGCTGCTATAAAGTACATTGGGTTAAAATTTACCATTTGTGTTTCAAATTTATTTTAGTCTGTGGGAAATATCTTTTATTTCTTTTACTTTAGTACTCTTTGAAAACATAATATTTTAAATAAAACAGACTATTAATTAAAATAAGAAAAATCACTCTTTCCCAATAGTTTTTGTTTTGATGAACAAAAGTCTGTAAAACAAGAAAGTATCAAGGTCCTGAATACTTGCTTGCTTAAACTAGAGTGAAAAGAAAATTATATAGTGTTTAATATACTTTTGAATACATGAATGAATGTATAAATAAATGAAATTTTCTAAATTATGATTACCAAGGATTTCCACAGTATATTATAGTTTAAAAATAACATACTGTCTTATTTTACCTCACAACTACTTTGAAGTATAGAAATCATTATTACCATTCTTTAGAGGAGAAATAGATGCTCAAAATAGTTTTGACCTGCCCAGAGCTACACTTGTAGAAAATATTAGGTTCATGTAGTTTTGATCCTAGGTAAGTATTCCAAATACAACTTATCCCCTACAATGGAGTAACCACTAAGGAAAGAAAAAAATAGTAAAAGAGTCGAAGAAATTTGAATTTATAAAAATATATATCAAGCATTCAGAGAATGGAGATTCATGACTCAAGAATGAAGAGAATAACTCTGTAACTTTAAACTAATATATATGAGACTTGTTGCATCAAGAGTGACACTCAGGAGAAAATGTGCCCTATGGAATAAAGATGAAAAAATATGTGGATGAAAACAAAGCCACCCAGGGAGTTTAGAAAAGTAAACTAAGTAGGAAAGTAGAGGAGTAAACTGCTCTACTGAAGCTGTAAAATCAATGTGTATTCTATTAAGAAATCTAGATTTCTGGGAAAAACAATATAACAACATAAAAAAATCTCGAGTTTCATTGATTCCAAGAATCCAATAGTGTTATTGAAAAGAACTAATAGTTGGTTTGGTTTTTGACTCCCTACTGAGGGTTGTAGATCTAATGTAATCTACTGAGAGACATGCTCATTGAGCATGGGATGTAACAGACAGCTTGTTCCTCCTCAACTTAGTCTGCTGGCTATCAGTTGCTAATTTATAAGAAAGCAAATGATGTTAACAGAAGAAGACTACCTCTGATCTTAGAGAACTATACAGAGTAGTTTTGAATAGAAAACTGAAGTACTGAAAGAGAACAGTGATGTTTTCAAATGAAATCAGATATTACAAGTGGTACTGAAAAAGGGCAGTTGAAGTCTGTCATAATATCAGAAACCTGAATCCTTAACTAAGACATGAGCTCACTTCACAGGAACCAAGAAGAATGTGCTTGCTTTTTGCCTGAAAACTACATGATTTGCCTAAGAATACACTAAATTAAATACAGAGAAGACATTCAAATTCTAAGACAAAAAAAAAAATTAAATGTAAGAATTCTATGGAGAATAGAAATACTAGCTATTAATAAATATAAACTATTTAGAAAAGTCTAAAAAAAATGTGGTCTCAGAAGTCTGTCATGTCATGTGTCAAGTTTTAGAATATGGGTAATAGATAAACCAAGCATAAAATGATTGCATACGGTGGTAAAGTTTAACCTCATTGATGTCCTAAAAAGTTGTTGGAATGAGTTTACAAAGGAAATAAGCAACTGGAACTAGTAAAAAAGCACAAACAAATCAGGAGAGAAGGATCAGCAGTTATCTAACATCAAGGGCACACATTCTAATATATGCTGGATTCCTGAATGCGTAGTAGCTGTAATTGATAATATAGGTCTGAGTATATTCTCCTTCTAATGCCAGTATATTTTTTTATACCCATTCATCTTCATCTTGGGAAAAAAAAAAACATTAACAGAACAAAAATGAAACAAATCAATACAAAGTAAGTCTGGACTTTTTCAGTACTTAGCATATAGATCTAGGCTAGATAGGCATTACTAATGAATTGAAGAAATGGGAGCATCATAGGCTAAATTTTAATAAAATAGGCAAAGCAGTGGACCTTTGGACCCCAGAGAAAGAATCCTGTAAAAGAAAAAAAATTCTGAGCCTCAAAGGAGAGCAGTGGTTTTGACTGTAACCGGGAGCTGGAAGAAACGTAAATCTGTGACTCAGTTCCTCCCATTTCTCTAAAGACAGGCTCTTTTGATTGGAACAGATCTTATTGTGAATATTCTGCTGGAATTATCAGCTGGAAGATAAAATGAAGGTCTTCCAGGAGCTGCTGTATTCTGACCAAGTATCCTTTTAGCTGAAAATTCTGTCTTGTTGGCCAGAGTGGAAGCAATTTTAGGAAGATGATTCTGATAAGGTTAGGGCAACCCAGATTTTGATTTGGCACTGACTGTGGCTCTGGCGTGGGGCTGGGTAGAACTTGCTCTGTGTCAGTCTGATTGAGATTTGAATCCATTGGAAGAGGGCAGTTGCTCTAACTTGAAAGAAAATGGATTGAGGTCCTATAGCCAGGCATGTGGGATTAATTAACTAACAAAATCTAAATCTCTATGTTAATGAGAAGGTAAAAGGAGAGGTGCTGAAGAAACATCATTTTCATACTAGAGCCAAATACATAAATGCTGCTTCTTTATAATTCTTATATTTGAAAGTGACAGACTAACAGATGGAGGAAATGAATGATGTGTTTCTGACACAAATTAGAGAACTGGCACAGAGACAAAATAAAGGACTTTCTGGACATCTGTTGGAAGTCTCAGTTGGCTGAAATCAGAATATCTGACAAGTTCTTGACTTGCCTTACTGGTGACTTCATCTCCCAAAAGACTTCTAGAGAGAACAAGAACAAAAACTGCTCTTCTAATTTTGATCTTCTCCTCAAAAAAATTGGTGGCATAGAAGAGGTGGAAAGACTTGAAGAAAAGAAACAATGACATTTTGGAAGTTAGTCTAGTCATGAAGGGAAGGCTGGGCTTATAGTGACCTATAATTTAGATATGGTGAAGGCCAACTTCAGAACAGTACGGGGAGAAAGATGGGTTTACTTTTAGAAGAAGGCTCTGCCAAGGAAGAGTGTTGTGAGTGTATGAGTTTTCTATTGATGCTATAACAAATTATTACATAATTTATGATTCCAAACAACACCCATTTATTATCTCACAGGTTTTTGGGTCAGAAGTCTGGGCACAGTATGGCTTAGCTGGATTCCCTGCTCAAGGCATCACAGGGCCAAAATTACTGTGTTGTCTTGAAATTTCCCTTGAAATCAAATTTTTAAAAAATTTGTATAAAAAGTTTTTAGACACTTAAAATTTAAGAGTAGTGCCAGGAAGACTAACACCATAAATAATCTGATACATCTAAAAAGCTTTTTAAAAAGTACTTAAATGATCATTATATATATATATTTCAATAAGAAGATAAAGAGATTTTTAGGCTTAGGGCTGCTAAAAAAAGAGAATTAATGACTATCCATAAAATAAAGAAACTTTTCCTTTTAGATAAGTGATCTTTGGACTGGGGGAAAAATATGCAGGAAATGTAAGAACTAGTTGTTTGAGCTGTTCAAATAAGTTGTTTCTTACCCTGCTATAGCTGAATTATGTGTTAGGGCAGTGCAAAGATTTAAGACCATATAAGATCTTTGAGGAATCATGTTACAGAAAGAGATTCAAGAAGTACAAAGTATAAAGGCTTTGACTCTGTCCTTATCTATTTAGTAGTTTGGACAGTGACTTACACAAGTACATAGAAAGAGTTGCTCAGAAGCATTTTGTTCTTTAATCAGGAAGGAGATTTAGCATATATTGAAACTTCCCATAATTCTGATTCAAATATTTATTATTAATGGCTACTAACTATGAATACTTATTAGGATGTTATAAATTAATGTTGACTTCCAGAAGATAGGACTCTGCCACAAACAGTGGCCAGATAATAGTTTTAAAAGATAAGGGAAGATTAACAGTATTGTGTGTACAAAACAAAAATATAAAGAAGAAATACTACAATTTCTAATATCAAACTCTAGTTTCTCTTAATCATTTTTCTTAACTGAAAATTCTTAACCAGAATTAAAAAAAAAATTCTCTATTCTGATGTGCAGTCTTTTTATTTCAGAATTTGGTAATTCTTTTTAAATTGTGCCATGTTCTTCTTGTTTTGGATAATTTATACTTTAATAATCTTTTTTTTAAATTTCAAATTGTAAATAAAAATAATGTATTCATTTTTCTAAGAAGTGATTTTTGAATACCTGTTATAGATCAGAGCTGGCTCCAGAGATGCACTCTTTCTTGCATCTCTGCCTGTTTGTGGGATCAATTTTCTGCTTCCTGAAATGCATTCCTTAAGATAATTTTCTCCAGTGAGGGTCTTTTGAAGGTAAATCCCCTCAGTTCTGTGTGGTCTGAAAATGTTTACTTCATGTTCACTCTTAGAAGATAGTTTTAGCTAGGTAAAAATTCTAATTTAATTATTATTTTATTTCTTTCTAATGAATGTTTTTGTTGCTGTTGAGAGTTTTGTCATCTACTAATTATTATTATTTGTTGGTAGTTTGTCTTTTCCTTTTGGTTGCTTCTCCTTGTCTTTAGTATTCTGCAGTTTTAGTTTGATGTATTAAAATGTGGGTCTGGTTTGTTTTGTTTTCATTGAATTGTTTTTATATTTATTGATTGCTGGTATTTGGTATCCTTTATTGATTATATATATTTGTTAGCCTTTGTTTTTTTCTTGAAAATTTGCCTCTCCACCACTCTCTCTACTTTTTTCATTTTATACCTTTACTCTATCTTTTAGAGTCCTTAATCTTCTTTTTACAAAACTTTTCTTTATTTCTGCCTGCTATATTTGAGATAATTTCTTTAGTTCTAACTTCCATTTTACTAATTATCTCTTGAGCAATGTCTGGTTCACTATTTGAACAAGCCATTGAGGTTCATTTTTATTTTGATGACTACATTATCAATTTATATAAGTTCTTTAAATTATTTCTAAAGTTGCTTGGTCTTGTTTTCTATAGATTTTTTTCTGATATTTTCAATTTTATCTGTACAATTATTTTAAACATCTGTTTAATAATTTTAAAATAATAATTTCAGCATCTGAAATTCTCAGGAGTCTACTACACATGTTGCTTCCACCAACTCTTATTCATAGTGTTTTGTTTCCTCCTATTTTATGGAGATTTATATATTATGCATATGATTTATCTGTATATTAAGCCTCAATGAAATATATTTGCTTCTGTCAGGCACCTATAGGAATATGTATTCAGAAAGTGGAAACTTATATCCTAACCTTTTACAATGGCAAGAGTTAGGGATTTTTTAGAGGGAGACTTTGTTTCTAGTAAAATTCTAGAATAGGCAACTTTTAATTTGTTAGAAATTTAATAATATTTTGGATGTGAATATAAGAACTCATAGTAGCTTATGCAGGACAGTAGGGTTTAGTGACAGAATACAGCATTGTTTCATTAAGCACCAGATAGATGAGTAACAGAAAAGCATAGAATCAGGTACATAATATCCAGCTCACCTCCCTTTCTCTCTCTCTCTCTCTCTCTCTCTCTCTCTCTCTCTCTCTCTCTCTCTCTTCCTCCCTCTCCCTCTCTCTTTCCTCTTCATCACAAATTAATGGAAAAAGGGACATATTGGATTAATTTACATGATCTAGGATCTTGTTCACATAATACAAAGTGGATTATAGAAGACCTACTCTTTGATAGATAGAAAGTTAAGGAAGGAAAAATTATAATTTTGAAGAATTTAGAAATTATTTTTGGTATCATCTAAGCTGACTAATAGCTTTTAGTTCCCAAATACTAGGCTTATTTAGCAAGTCATATTGTATAATTTATACTGTCAGCACACAAATGGACCTACCCAGTAAACGTGTAATGTTAGAGACCAGAAACATATGAAAAACTTAATTATGAAACCTAAGAGGAGAATGGAGAGAAATAAAATCTAAGGCAGAATGAAAAATTTGTAATCATAAAGTCCATTATCAATGCTAGATACTGTAAGTGAATGATGTAATTTAATCTTACAAGTAGTTGTAGAAGAGATTTAGTCATTTTTTAATTTATTAGAAAATGGAGTCCTCCAAATTCAGATTGACATAATCTCACACATTAATGAAAGGTAGAGACAGAATTTGAATTCAAGTCTGACTCCAAAGATCATTCTTTTTCTAAGAGCACACTCTATTTTATTATAAGATTACATGATGAGAGAGCAGTAGACAATTGTAGGATTCAGATCAGCTTGAAGCAGCCATGTTCTTTCAACTTTAGTAAATTTTGAAAAGGATTCACAGAATAGCTACAGAATGACAAAACACTTAAGCATTTTCATTGAATATAATCAGTTTATTTTAAATAACCTAGTACTATAATTTAATTAGAAGCCTATTTTAAATAACCTAGTACTATAATTTAATTAAAACCTTAGTTTTAATCCTTCATATATTGGAATTGATTTTTATCCTTCATGTAGCTTGTATTCATGAATCTATGTCCAGGTAAAACTTTAATTTCTTATATCCTTTTTTGTTCTGCTTCAGCTAAACTTACCTCATGTTTCCAGATTGGTATAAACTCTCAATCAAAAACCCAGACTCTGGAGTCAAGCTGCCTAAAAGAAATCCTGACTCTACCATTTAATAGCTGTGTGACCTCAAGGAAGTTATAAAATCTCTGTATGTCTGAGTTTTCTGAGCTAAAATACAAAAGAAAGAATAAAAATAGTCAATACTCTTCATGGCACATAGTGAAAACCTCAAAAATGTTAACCTCAGCAATATTTTTAATTGGAGACAAACAATATACCTATGCAAAATATTTATGTTTGGTTTATATATAAGCCATTTAGGACAGATATTGACTCTAGTACTGTAACAGGATCCTGAAGGCATCTGATTTTTTTATTGCTATCTATTGGGAAATTCCAAAGGGTTCTGGAAAGGGGCTAAATTTGCTGGAGGAGAGAGAAGGTACTCAGAAGGCTCAGTGCTAGGACTATTTGCCAATTAATGCACAAACATTAAAACACTATTTAGTATGTACTAGTTTGATATAGATCTGGACATATGTAAAAAAAAAAAAGTGGTGATGAGAGAAACTAGTGCCAATTATGAAAATAGCTAGGGTCAAGATTCCATACTGAAACATTGGTCTTCTGATAGAGAGATTGCCTTTAAATCCCATTCTACTGGAGTAGTTTATGAGAAAAATAATAGCCAATATTGACTGAACACCTTTTAAGTGCCAGACATTGCACACACTGATTTGTATATATTAACTGTTAATCTTTATGAAAAAAAATTTATGATAGGCACTCTTGAAATCTGTAATTTATAGATAACAAATCAGGGAGAAAGAGTGTCACAATCTATTGAGGAAAACCAATGTGTATTTTAAATAGAGTAAATTTAATATGGAGAATAAGATAAAAATGAAGAAAGGAAAATAAAATAATGATGAAAGCAAAAAAGAGGTTGTTGAAACCATCCAAAGATTAATAATGGTGGGTAGCAGCTACCACCTCTAGGGCTGAGAAAACAAAAGAGAAGACATGGTGTTGTCAGATCATAGGAGATTGGAGAAGGCTCCAAATGGGTTTAGAGTTGAACTTCTTTGGGGAATCTCTGCTCAGCTGGTGTAGATCTCTGTGAAAGTATCATAACCTGGCAGGTGCTCAGACCACAAAGGTTACTGTTGGATACTTGGACAGCCTAAGGAGCATGTAGCCCAAAAGATAAGTAAAGAAGGCATAGCTGAAACTCCCATTGCATAAAAGGAACATATTCAAGTTAATAACCAAACCTCTGAGTGGACGGGGTGAGGCTAATGTTGGAAGTGAAAGAAGATGATATAGGCTAGAGCTAACAATTTGCTGCTGTTGAAGCAACGCTGATGGAAACTGAATAAAATGTGATGTAAGGCCCTTCTCTCCTCCACACATTTTATAATTCTTTTGTATTACTCTCCATGGCAGAACCTAACAGTAATCCAGCTGACAAAGAGTCTGGGAAATCTAATTTGCATAATTCCATACTAGCATCACAGAAAATTATATAGAACAGTGAACTTTGAGCTGAGAGCTGTGTAGATTGTATAGTATAGTATATAGTGATATAGTGTAGGTGTGTATAGTTTACAATGCAGGGCTTAGAGCAGCAGAGCCAGGTTCCTCATTAATGGAGTATGAGTTTACAGGTAAGCATGGGGGAAGCAGCCAGAATGTTCTATGTAGCAATGATTAGAGTTGAACATATTAATATGAACTCATGTTTAGCTTAATACAAATACAGATAGTATATATATGGTACCAATAGCAATGAGCACACCTAACATGCAGATCTTATTTTCTATACCATTCTCCAATAAAAGAAAAAAGGTCTTCTTGGAGAAATGGCTGATTCGAGCACTCGAGCAGGAAAATATATGAGTCTGTAGCATCTTATTGTGCCAGAAAGTAAGAAAGGGCAAACCACATTGAGGGATAAATGTCAAAGGGGTAAAGAACTAACTGGAAATTCTCTCAATGGCCAAAGATGAAAGAATTTAAGCAACAAAATTCAGTAGTATTAGGTTGTAATATAACAAAAATAAATATACATGAGTCTGTATTGATATAAGTAAATGATTGAATAAATTCATAAATGAGGGAGAAAAAACAAATATTCCATACAGAATAATTCTAAATAATTTATATCAATAACTTGTCCTTAGTATGAGCTGTATGCAGTGACTTTATTCCAAAGAGCACACTATAGAAAAGGATATGAGAAAAGTAAATTTACAGAGGAGAAACCAGACAAATATTACCTTATCCAGGTGACCAAGGTCAATATTGACAGTGATAGGTCACGTTGATAGTATCCACCCTTGATATGATGTGATGAAGATGACACTTTATTTCTGTTGTCCTTTTCCCAGAGCACCATAACTACAGTCTAATTAAGAGAAAATAACCTGTTATCTATCTTATTATGATGTTAGGGTAGATCTTAGAAGTTTGGAAAAAATGATGGTACCTATAAAATGAGGTGGAGATGCAGGATATGCCTTTTTAGAGGATTATTAGTGAATTCTAGTGAATGCTGTAAGAACTCAGTACCCAACAGATGACATGCTTCTCAGGGTGCATCAGAAAACTAATCCTTGGGAAAAGAGTAAGGAATGTGCTATAGAAGATGCTATGAGGTCCTTTTCATTTGCAACACTGAAAAGCACAGTGGTGGGCAGGGTTGATGGTAGGAAATACTGTTGAAAAGCAAGTTCTCTAGTGTCAATAAGAAAGTAGCTTACCAGAAGAGCAGGAGCCAAGGGCAGTATAACATAATGAGGAGCAGACTAAATTTCCCCAAGTATATATGGACCTGAAAAGATCTATGCCAAGAGCTAGTCAACCTGGGCATTCCTAGGGACTAGATTAAAGTAGATAAGCAAATGGCTGATATTACCCACTTCAATGGAAAATTATTATCATTCATTCATCTTCCAGATGTGAGCCATTTTTCAGACCTAGAGCCCATCAATTGAAGAATAGACCAGATACTCTTGAAGAAGGACTCCACCGAAATCCAAGGGTATATGATAGTGATTCTTTCAATTATTCCCTTCCAAAACTTCTACCATCATTTACCAGAGTAACTGCACATTGAGAAAAAATTTCACAAACTTTTTGAAGACTGTTGGATACAGAGTTCAAACTTATACTCAAATCAGGAATTCAATTAAAAAATACCATCAAGGAATCTTATTAGATTTGGGGCTGACAGAGGCCTACTGATAGCTTAAGTATCTCCCACTGTGGCTTTAAGGGGTTCATGGCTTATCTGTTGTGGCTATTTGCAAATTTCCTGACTGTCTGATAAGAATATACTTAGTATCTGAAAGAACCATCGCACTGTTTCCATGTGAGGAAAAGCCAGATGCCCCTAAAACTATAATAACCTGCCCAAGATAAATCAGAAGCCATACAGCATCTAATGATGACAGACTTTAGTGTCTTTTAGACTCTCAAAGATCAATGAATATATGACTAGTGATTCTCAATATATAACCAAATAATTGTACTAAGCTGCCCCATTCAAAGTCAGCAGATTATAATGAATCATGGTTGAAATAGAAACTTTTCCAAATAGGTGGAATGAGAAGAATGGTCTCATTCAAACAAGAATGGCTGTCCTTTTGTTCAATATAATTAAGATTGACCTGGGAGAATGTTACATTACCCATTTACACACTTATGAGAGGCAAAAGAGGGCATTGATCAAAAGGAAGCTTTGGCTTTGTGGAATAAGAGTCTTGAAAACCTTCAAATGAGCTGTGTGCAACTACTTCAGAGGACTCCCTCACACATGGTGGGGGTAGTAATGCCCTGGGTGCCAGTAGTGAGGGGCATAAGGAAGAAAATATGCTTGCCAGCATCCTCAGATACTGCAGAACAGAAGCATCACTGTGGTCAGAAAATGAATTGAATGAGATCTGACACATGAATCCGAATAATGCTCCAACACCTGAGCTCAATCCAAAGAGTCAGCAATAAATTGTTGGTAGCTCAGATCCCTTAACTCACTCTGAGCCCAATGTCATTGAGCATTACACACAATCTACTTGTTAGTGCCATTCTGGAAGCCCAGTCTTATGTAATCCTATGGAAGAAATAATACACTGGCTTGCAGAGTACACTTCTTTCTCCAGGTCACCCTCCAGAAAATAAAGCCCAACTGAGGACCCCAAAATGATCTCATAGGCATGTGTCCTGGAACTCACTGGGGCCTCTGGTTGACCTCAAGCATAAGATTGATTTGAAAAGTGCCTGAAGGGGAGACAAAGGGACCAGGGACCACACAGGTCCTAGTTTGAGCCTGAGACTGTCCTCCTGAACATCACAGCTGGCCCCAGGAACAGGAGGTGGACTTTGGCAGTTTCAAGGAAGGCTGGCCTTTCAATGTCTAGAACCCCTCTAAGAGCAGAGCCTGGGGTAGACAGTTATGTCTGGACTTAAGGGAGTTAATGGTATCTGACACTTACGAGTTACAAGAGGGCAGGAATGGGTCTGTTTTTCTCATGGTTTCCCGTGGACCAAACACTTAATAAGTTCTTGAAGAAAGAATTGGAACTTGATAGCCACACACATGAAAGATTAAGGTAATCATGACAAAATTTTAGAGTTCTCATATCTCAAATGTAAAGTATATATTATAATACCTTTCTCATAAGATTTTCAAGACATTACTGTGATAAGTTATGTAAAGTGCTTAGCATAGTATCTGGTGCAGAAGTATACTTAATACATATTTATTGAACAAATGGATTGATAAGTTAATTAATCAATACATAAATGAAAAAATGTTTTTCTGCTAGTAGAGCTTTAATTTGTTATTTAATCTATGATTTATAACTCTATCATTACTTTTCAAATTAATATCAGAAATGGTACATGTTGCCCTGATTTATTCTCATGAGTCCACAGGAGAATATATAGATTTTGTCTCCTGGTTTTTTTTTTTTTTTTTTTTTTGTCCCAAAGAATGAAACTTCTGGGATTCCAGGAACCAGTATTTATGTTAGTGTCAACACACAGTAGGTACTTAATAAATTTCTGTAAAACTCAGTTGATTTCATTTTAAATGATTATATTGGTGGTACTCTGGCCTTAGAGTTTATCAAGGGCAATATAGAAATTCCTGTTTTTTCTGTTTGTCTATTTTGTTTGTTGTTGTTTTTGTTTTTAATCTTAGCTAAGTGTGTAGGGGCTTGAAGATTCTCAGAAAAATCTGGGTGTAGGTTTGGTTTTAGAGAAGTGAATTTAGAAGGTTTAATTTCCTTGTGGTTATTTCCATTTTTTTATCTACTTAAAAATAACACTCTCAAAGCCCCAAAGATTACAGAAAGCATAAGTTAAATATTTTAAAGCAAGTATAAAAATGCTAGTTTTCTTTTATTTTTAAATTGTGCATATTGTATAACAAGCAGAAAAATGTAGATATTTAATTCATCTATAGGATTCTCTAATTCATATTAATAAAAAATATTCTGAGACTCATTTATATTTGTAGCTTTCCTTGGAAACTCTTTGAGGGCTAAGATTATTCTTTTGTACATACATAAAACCCTCAGTCTTTGGCATATTTTCTCTTTAAATAATGATTATTTGAAAAAATGTAGCTAGAAGCTAGCTAGAAGCTAGTAATATTCTGCAGAGGTTTAGCATATTCTGGAGGAGAATAAAAGGAAGCCTGTATAATATTATTTGAACTTGGGGTTGAAATAGTCAAAATCTGTACGCTTTAATTATTATTATTATTATTTGGCTTTTAAAATCTCATTAGTATATTAAAACACCGACACGTGTTTCTCACCTTACATATACATGCCTTAGGATATCTGTTGTCAGTTTGATCTGACGTAAATTCTGATCATTTCCACTGATTCTGATAATTTCCGTTGTAGTTTCAGCTACCCGTGAAGTTGATGTCAACTTCAATTATAGTAAATACAAAATGTCCTCACCAGAGGATGTCACAAGTTTCTTTAATGTATCACAAAGATTCAAACTGAACATTAACATCATGCTATCACATTGTATGAGTGATATTAGAGAAACTACTTTGTTTCCTTCTCTAAGAAAAAAAGGAAAAAAATAGATAAGTTGCACCATAAAAAGAGCATAGTTGACAACAGCTGTAATTCCCTTGATTGCTGATGACAAATAGGTAATTCTCTACTAATTTAAAACCATAATTTGAACAATAAAGCTTTTAAAAACTCCCTGCTGTTTTCCTTACTTAGAAATCCTGGAAGAGTGGCAATGGTCCCTATGTTTTCGATTTCATTAATTTGAAACTGAGAACATTTTTTGGCAAATGGAATTTTTTCTGTTGTGTCTCACCATTAGACCTGTGAAAAATAGCAGTTTTACATGAAATGAATGATCAGCAAAGGCAATAGGTTCTCAAAGAGTGAGGAAGGGTGTGCTTAATTTTTTCTGCCTGCTTTTCTTGCTGCAGTTGAATTCTGATAACTGCAAGTCTCCACATTCAAAATGTTTTCAATTGCCAATTGCTTCACACTGCATGCTTTTTATTATTTAAATTGTAACTGGCTATAATATCACTAATTGACTTGTTCACTTGTGCTCATTTGATGTTCAGTTCTTATTTATGAGCTATTTATGAGCTAGAGAGGGAAAGTGTGTTATGTTTGTATCATGCTAAAAAAAAAGCTCTAATCCTGATAATTATATGCTATATATATTTTTGAATAAGTAAATTAGTAAATTTCCTGAAAGTGATTTTATAATGAAGCTTTATCATAATGGGACCTATCATGGCAATTAGAAATAATTATATTTTTCACTTTTCTAACAAGAAATTCATATTTGGGAAGATATAGAAATCCTATGAATAAGAAGGATGATAGCAAAAGACTGATTTTAAAGATCATTGTTTTCAATAGGGCTTATTTGAACTGTCTTTTCTAAAAAAAAATAGCATAGCTTTAAAAAAAGTTATTAATAAGCTGGCACATTTTATATTCAATTTTGTCTTATTTTTTCAAAAGACAATAGAAATCCTTTAAGAAAACATAATGATCATAGAAATGCCAACCATTAGGAAAAGGCAATACTACAATTGGCATTAGAACTATAAGCTATTTGGGCTGTGAAGGAACTTGAGCAATCATCCAGTCAAAGCCCTCAAGTTACAGGTGAGGGGCTGTGCTCTGACTGCATCCCATGCCTCACTCCAAATCATACATATTGCATCAGAGCTAGGATTAGAATCTCAGTCCTATGACCTTGAAAGTCATAACGTTGGTGGATGTTGAGAAAAAATGGCCCTTAAAATTTGTATGTTTTGTACAGATTTATTCTAGTGTAACAAAGATATTGTTTGCCTCACTTAAGTCCACTTGCCATCAATATAGTTGTTTGCCTACTATTTGTATATCTGTTTTCACAGTTACTCTTAAGTCTGTTCTACACTGGAGCTGCTTCACTGAAACACTCTCATTTATGCCATGCACAGTTATTCAGTTTGCTCAGGTTGTAGTCATTAAATACATGAATAAATAATGTTATGTAGACATTATATCACTTTGAATACATTTAGAATAAAACTGAATCCCAAGGAAACCTGCCATGACAAATGGAACCTGGAACTCCTTTCTTCTTGAGAAGATGGTGGTAATCTAGTTAAGAATTGATTGAAGAAGTAACTGTAGGGTTAACCACATTTCTTGTTACTCCTCCTTTCTTATTCTCAACACCCACCATATGAAGACATGTCAGTGTATCAGCCTTTCCTGAAAATGTGGGTTTTAATATTATATGAATGAAAACAGTTTAGAATTAAATATTAAGTACTCTCTGTTCTAAAACATACCCTTTAGCCATGAGAAAGTTCTCTTTGGTTACTTTATTGTCTTCTCTCTTTCACTCTCTCTTTCTTTCTCCCCCTCCCTTTCTCCCTCCCTCATTCTTTCCCCTCCCTCCACACACTCTCTCTCTTCCT
The DNA here is from genome assembly GCA_004027375.1 of Macroglossus sobrinus. Classification (NCBI taxonomy): domain Eukaryota; kingdom Metazoa; phylum Chordata; class Mammalia; order Chiroptera; family Pteropodidae; genus Macroglossus; species Macroglossus sobrinus. The sequence continues at coordinate 453,700 of PVKZ01001038.1, read as the reverse complement.
CTTCATCTCTTTCTCTCTCTCTCTCTCCCCTTCCTTTCCCCTCCACTCCTTCCCTCCCCCATCTATAGCATCCCCCCACTGCCCTTCCACTGCCTCATTCTCCATCTCATTCACCTCTTCTCTTCCTCCTCATCTTCCTCCTGGTTCTCTTCATCTTCCCCTCTTCTCTCCTTTTTTTTTTGTTGTTGTTCTGCTCTCTTCCATTCTGAAATTATCATCGATTTATTATGCAGTACAGTTTAGCTGTGCTATTTGTCTACTTCAGTATTGTATAACCTAGTTTCAGCTTCCTCCCTAGCGAGGTTACATCCCTCTAGCAAATTTGAAAACAAAGAGTTTTGCCTCACATCTGCTGCTGAATCAGTTCCATACTGCAGCTGCAAATCTCACTCCCTAGTGAAGTTTCAGGTAGATACTGTCTCACACAAGAATGACAAAAATGCTCCTCTTTTTATAGGTACCTAAGGTGTCCATATTGCAATAATTATATTTTTTCATCTTGAGAGTTTAAAAAAATCATGCTATACTTTGTCTTTGCATGTGTCATTAATTCATCTTGCTACTATGTAAGCCAGTGCTTGCTCCTCTGTTTACTGAACAGAGTATTTTAAATTCTCATTCTATTTTACTTTCATATCATAGCAGGTGGTATTTAATATGCATTTATGTTTCTTGTAAAAGGAAAACACAGATTATTGTATGCTCCTGGTCTTTTCATTTTTCCTACTAACATTTGGATTTGGCAAATGAGGATTTAGCAATTTTGGAGCAAAAGTTTAAGCACAAAAAGGAAATGGGTCTTTTGCTAATAATTAGTAAGTTATATCTAATTTTACATTTTTGCTACTATTATAAAATTACATAACATCTAAACATCACTCAAATGGCAAAATCCTGAGAACTGAAAAACTTCAAGATTACAACCTTCAGACATGTCAAACTCACAGCCAGAAAACCAACTCATCATTTCCCATCACAAACCGTAATTTCTTTTGAATGCTATGGTACCTCCATACATGTTCTCTTGAGCAATCATACCATATGGGGATCATCCTTGACTTTGCTCTCTCCTTCATCTCTTAAATCCAAATCTTCTCCAATGTCTGTCCTGTTGAATATTTCTTGAATCTCATATTGTCAGTCTATCCCTAATGATAGCACTTTGCAAGAACCTTCTTACTAGTTTCTAATCCTGATTCTGTTCACTGTTCTTCACATTATAAAATGATACTTCCACATGAAAATCTGAGTGGTTTCTTTCATTGCTTAATTCAATAACTCTTAGTTGCTTTTATGATACAATCTGAAGTTACAAGGCAAACACAATAGGCCAGGTGCCTTGAATTTAATTTTTCTTTCCCCATTACAAAGAGTCCTTGGTTTCTATCAGTTCCCTATAGTTTAAAGGTATTGATTTCATCTAGGCTCCAGAGATTGAGTAGGATACTTGGGCAAGGCTTGTTAGTCCATTCTAATATCTAGGTTTCATGTGACCTAAACTGACCTACTAAAGTGAATCTCAGAATCTCAGAATCTCACCTTCTCTATGCTATTTTTTATGTTACGTATGCAGGAGAAACAAGTAAGTGTGAGAGAGAGTTTCTGGTAGTCACTCTGAGACTATCAATGCAGGTACTGAATATCATGCATGAAATTAGTGGTGTAGAGCTGGACCTAAGAAAAGAAAAAAGTAAACTGGGTCCTAGTTTAATTGTTTGTTTACACATCCAGTTCAAGATTTAGAAGTGAATTTTCTGTTATTTAGTGCTGAAAGCATCTGCTGAAAAAATCTTGACTGATTCCTCTCTTCCCTTCTATTTAAACTCTATAATAGGATTGTATAGAATTTATTTTAAGTCCTCTCTGGGTCATTGCACATATAGTTCTCACACGTTGAACAGTTCTCTTTCTTTTCTTCCCACTTCTCAAAACCTTGGCTAATCTCCAAACATCTCTTAGGTCTGAATTTTTATTTCAGAAAGACTTCCTCTAATTTCAGAGTTGATGCATCTGCTTTGTCTTCTTTCGAACAGTATCTGTGATGTTGGTTCTTGTAATTGTCTACTTGCCTGTACTTTCAGTAACGTATAAGCTCTGTCATGATAGGGACCATGTCTATATTGTTTATTACTGCATCTTTGGCACCTGCTTCAGTGCATGGCATGATAACCATTCATTTACTCAATAAATATTTATAAAGCACCAAATACAGACCTGAGACTTTTCTAAGATCTGGGTATTAAATAATGTATACTACAGATTCCTCCTCTTGTATAGTTTATATTCTACTGGGTAGATATGGACAATATAGCAAGAAAATAATAACTATGTAATAAGTTAAGTGGTATGTAATAACTATGTAGTAAGTTGGTATAAGTCAGGGAGAAAGTAGAGTAAATGAATGAATAAACCTGAAGAAGTTCATCTTTTGTTTTATATTTATAGTGTTATAAAATTTGAGAAACTTAATCGTCTTGTTTGTTTAAGTAGTTGTTAACAACTATTTTCTTAAAAAAAATGCTTTACTTTTTAAAATAAATGTCCAGCAGTTGGAAGAGCATTGTTTAACAATCACCTACCAACATCTCTCTTAAACCTCCTTGCACTCTATGTTTTTAATGCAATAATATTATAAAATAATATTCCCAAGAATCTATTAACCACCTTTGTAAACTTTTATTCATTGTGTTTAAATAGTTCAGATCATTATTAAAGTATAGATTATTATAGTTTAAAGTAATGAAGCTCAGAGAAATTTGTGACTATTAAAATTCCTCAATCATTCTTTTAATAAGTTGCCAGTTATAATTTCCTTTAAAATTATTTCTCAAAGTTACTTTTTCATTTTCTTTCCAGAATCCTGAATTATAAATTATAGTATAGAAGTATCTATGATACAAGATTTAAAAAGAGGTAGTTCATAGCATCTTTGAAATGGTTTTAAATTACCCTAATTTTTGAGCCTTGAAATAATTTCACTAAAACTAGACACATATACTATAATAGAGAAAAGGGGTTTTTGTTATTTTTATGAATACTTACTGACCTTTTAAAAAGAAACAAAATATTCATTTTTTCAAATTATAGTTATTTGGAAATACAAGTTTCTAGTCTGGCAGCAACATTTTGTTTCTTCTGTATGTGCATCTTTAAAAATTTATGTACATATTTATGGACTTTTGGTTTTCTTTAGAGGATCCACTTTGCAATATTAACAAATATATCTACATATTACCATATTTTCTTTTGTCATTTTACATAAAAAGCAGAAAAAGTGTATTTATTTGATCAGTATTATGCCTATTATGTGCCCATTGGTTTGTGCTCATTACTCTCAATTATTTAAATCAGAATATAAATATATCATTATTTTAAAATATCAACTAGAGTTCCATCAAGTTATATTATTGAAATGAAAATTCCATAGATTGTTTGGAAATCTTTCTGTACAATTGTGGTGAATTCTGTAGAAGGGATGTTTCTTCTAGAGGATAAATATGACTAAACTGGAGAATCCTAAAGATCATCTATACTTAAACAGAGACTTAATTGGTAACATGTGAGAGGCATGGTGCTAAACTGACATTTTGCACTATTCTGCCTTTCAACCCTGCAACAGTGAAGCTTTCAGATATCTCTGCTGGTTTTGCAGTATAATATTAAGTTAAAATAAAATCCATGCCTCTAAAATTTCCTGCTTACTCAGCACACCTTATCTGGGACATTGGAACAAGTAAGGCTCAGCTTCATAGGTACATAATGGCAGTCATTCTTCTATTGCCAGCCTTCAAGCTGGAATCTAATGTTTCTGCCTTTTTGTAGTCATGCCTCTCTGTAATTCTCTGCCACATTGTACCAAGCTGTATGTGTGGTCAATAGCAATTAGCAGAAGAGATGACATGTCATTTCCAATATTAGATGTAAAAGACTGCAGCTTCTGTCTTTGGACCTCTCTCTTTCTTGAACCACTGGCTTTAGGGAAAGCCAGTGTGAGCAGCTGTGTGAGCAGCTCTTTGGAAAGGCCCACAGGTGAAGTATTAAAGCCTCCATCAGAGTCACATGGGTAAACTTGAAAATGGATTCTCAGTCCCTTCAGAGGACTGCAGCCTGGTTTACTTAACTGCAACCTCATGAGAGACTGAGCTAGAACCACTCAGCTAAGCTCTGCCTGAATTCCTGACCCTCATAAACTGTGTTGAAATAATACATGTTTATAAAATTAAGCTGCTGGTTTTGAGGGTATTTTGTTATACAGCAATATGTAACTAAGACATCTGTAAATTTTCAATGTTGTCTTTTGGTTTTACAAACTAAGCTAGGGGTTCAGCACAACAAATTTTCAGTAACTGAAATCTATTCTTAAAGTGAACTCAGGAAAACTTACAGAGACTTGCCATTTTTCTTCCTGAAGTAGAAAATACTTGTCATTTTATTTTTTCAATCTTCCTGTCTCTTAAACCCATGGGCATGTCTTTAAGGAAAAAAGGGAAGGGGGAGGAAATGAAAGAGGGATTGTTGGGGAGCATACTGAGTGCTTGCTATATTTTCAGGTTTTGTGATTGACAACCTGTTTAATCTTGTCAACCATGTCAACAAACCTTGGCAAAGCCCTTTTTACTTAGACAAATTAGATGACATCATGCAGCTAAAATATTTTATAACCAGAATTCAAACATAGGTCTGGTTGTCTCCAATGACTGAATTTATATTATACAAAGATGCTAAATAAAAACATCAAAGATAAATCCATAATGTGAGGATGCAATTTTTTTTCAGTTTAAGTGAAACCTCTGTTGAAATGTTTGGGGAATCAATCCATTCTAAAGGGAAAAAAATATCTATATTGATAGATTTGTTGTTAAGGATAAAATGAAAAGCAAGTGCAAACAAAGCTTTCACAGCTGCAAAGCACCATGCAATGTAAGACCCAGTATGATGTTTACAGGTCTTGTTTCAGATGCTCACTACATATTCTTTCAAGAATAAAGTTGCTGAACAGAAGTAGTCTTTATTCTTTTATGTCCAAAATGTATTTTAATACACATTAGCTTAATAATCTACATGTTTCTATAAGACATTATGGACTTAATTTTTTTTCTCTACATATATATGATGTGCACTTATTATATTGAGATTGTATTTGAGAAAAATTTCTATAGGCATAAAATTTATGGGAGAAAAATAATCTTCAAGTCACAGTATGTAGAATGTTACCACTGCACATTGTCTGAAGTATAAGAATGTAGATAAAGCAGGTTTAAATTGCTGAAAATATACATGTTAATGTCAGTTTGGGTTATTTTGTTTTATTTTATAGGTTGATTGGTTTTAGACATGTATATCATTTTGTGACTGCTCAATGTTAGCAGAGGCATTACCAACATGCATTTTAATGAGTGGTTTGTTTTAATTAATACCAAAATGAATTTGTAATTGGTTCCTTGCAACTGAGTGGGTTGTTGGTGGCATGTTTATACATTTGTCCTATGGCTTTACTAATATCAATTCTAAAAGCAGCCATATTTACTGACCAAGTTTAGTAACTTAGGTTTATAGCTAGTTAAGTAAGTGAATAAATGAATAAATCTACATGCGAGCTATTGGTTTATCATAGGAAAATAAAAAAATCAAGTAAAAAATCCGAGAATGAAGATTTCATTGGCCCTCAGTGCTCACTTCTATAATTTTGATGAGTCACAGATTAGATATCAGTATCCTTGTATGTTATGGAAATACTTGACATTATTATACTAAGCAAAATATGTCAGAAAGAAAAAGTTGAAACCCATATGATTTCACTTATATGTGGGATATAAAACTGAAAGCAACAAAATGAACAAGAAAAACAAACAAAAACTCATAGACATAGACAACAGTTTAGTGGTTACAGGAGAGAAAAGAATGAGCGGGCAGGTAGAGAAGGATAAAGGGGGTCAAATATGTGGTGATGAAGATTTGACTTTGGGCGGTGAACACAGAATACAATATGCAGATGATATGTTATTGAGTTGTGCACTTAAAACTAATATAATTTTATTAACTAATGTCACCTCAATAAATTTAATACAAAAGAAATATATTTTTAAAATTATTTTTGAAATTATTTGGAGTTTCATGACGTAGACCAGAAATTCATTTTGCATTATTTTCTACATATAATGAGTTAAGACTAGATCCTGAGTGACTGGTTGGTTAAGACTTCTAATATAGGATCCAGATAATTTATAGAAAAATTATCTGATGGCAAGGTTTATACTAGTGGCCATTCAAAGAATAAATTGTGATAAAAAAAATAAACTACATAAAAGTAGGTCCCAAACTACCTCATGTTGATCCCATATGTACTAGATCCTTAATAAATATATGATGAATTAATAAATAACCTTTAAATTAATAAGTAAATTAAGGAAGCTAGAGGTGCAATTATGTGCTAGTCATTCAGGTTGTGAAAAAAACTTTTAAATTTTAGCTTAACAGAATCAATGAAGCACTAAAATATCTTAAAGAGAATGAGATGAGTTTTGGATTATAGAAAAATTATCTGATGGCAAATAGATTAAACTAGAGTCAATAAGACTTATCAGATGGCTGATCCAGGCAAGAGATGCTTGTTTGTTAATAAGAATGGTTAAGAATTAGGATGCAATTTTAATAATGTATATGGCTTCAAGTAGTAGAAAACCCAATTTGCAGTAATAAATGCCTAGTTATTCTTTTCACAAATGAACTCCTATAAGTGGATAGTGGTGGCTACAGTTGATTCAGGAACTCAGTGATGTAAAGACCAGTGTCTTTGTAGTTCTTTGAGAAATCTCATTGTTCCTTCTTAAACACAAAATAATGCAGGATAATAACTACAGGGAAAAGGGAAAAGGTTAGGTTACATATATCCTTTTTTATCATGAAAGAAAAATTTTCCCAGAAACTCTGTCAGCAGATTTTTTTTTTAAGTCTTTTTGGCCAGAACCAGATCCCATAGCCATTTTAACTTTAGGGGAGGTTAAGAAATCAGAGAAAAATATTGTCATGATAGCTTCCGTAAATAAAATCATGATCCTTTCAGTAATCGAGACGGGAAAGATGGATGTCTGCAGAGAATTAACAGTGTCTACTACAGTTAGCCACTGTTAGGCACAGTGAAATAAGTTGCTGTGACTCTCTCTACTTAAGTATAAATGTGCTGCTTCATCAGCAGATTCATGTCCACGATTGTTTATTATAGCCTTAATTGGTGAATATGTAGCCTAAAGGGATGTGCAAATTCGTTTAAAAAATAAAGTTTCTCATACAATTTAATTTTTCTTATCTTCCATTTTTATTTATAACTTTCACATACACAACCTGCACCAGTCAAAGCATTTCTTCTCTTTGCTAGGCTTCTATAGAATATTTTTGTTCCACAGTGACAAAATGTGTAATTTTCATTTCAATAAGAAAAAAATTGAAATACATACTTCAGAAGTAGATGTCAAAGAATACCATACCCCTGACTTGCATTTAAAATTTTTCATTATTTTACACATTTTTTTTTAATAAAAGTAAAGTCATATGATTATGCAGCCTTGCACAATCTGCTTCAGTTCTTAGGCAACACTGCTGAAAAAGACAGTAACTCCAGAGAGCCTTCTGCAGGTTTGAAGGGCTCGACATCTGGTGTGGTTGTCAGGGTTTTTGTAAAATCAGTTAAAACAAAAGATTACTTATGTATTTTTAATTTATTTAAGAAAAATGAATATCATATACATTTAAATGTTATCAATTTAGCAATTGAGTTACAGAAATTGAGCTATTTGTCTATTGAAGTGAAGACAGTATGCTATTCACTAAGATGTCTAGAAAAGACCTTGCTTCCCGGTACTCTGCAGTAAATACTCCTTAATTTATCTTTAAGGGAAAATTGAATGTCTTAAACAGTTTTGATATGAAGTTATTTCTTGGATGGAAACTACAAAACATGCACTTAAAATATAAAATCAGACAAAAGAATCTCTCTTAGCCGATGAAATTAAATACATGCCATATTTTCTATTATGTTTCTATTTTCATATTTTATATTCGTATATTATTCATTTTTACTGTTATATACTATAAATAAAAACTAAAAAGAGAATAGTTTTGTCCTATTACATAAAGTGCTCATATGTTAAATTATAGGCTAAATGAAAATATCTCACTCATCTGACAAAACAATCAACAGTGTAATTCTTAGGGTCAATGAAATTTAGATTACAGAGATGGATTGAGAAATCAATTTCTTAAAAATACTCATTGGCAGATAACGAAATACAAAACCCAGGTCACTAAGTTACCTACTCAAGTTCTCACCACTTACTGGGGACAGTCAGTACTAGAAACACAGGCTGTTAATAGTCAGTGTTTTCTAATGATTCCAAATATATCTTCCTAAATATTCAGACATAATCATTACTCAAACCAGGAAGTCCTTTAACTGTAACCTGGCATTAGCTAGGTGTATTATTCACCAAAGAGCCCCTTAGTTAGTTACTCTTGAACCTCAATTTGTAGAAGGATAGAATCTGTGGAACGATGGGAGATATTTGACTGGAAAATCATTAGAGTTTTGCTTTGTTCATTCACTCATATAATAGATATAGAAAGAGCATTTGTTAAGTGCCATGTAACATTTGAGGAGCTGGGGCTATAATATTGTACAAGATAGATAAAATATTTGTCATGGCACTTACATTTAGAGAAGACATTGTAGGGACTAAGCAGACAATGGATAAAGATGAAACATATGTACCTGAAAATGTTCATTCTCAACACTTTGCTACAATAAAATTTTAACTCTGAGAGATCTTATACATTCTTTGAAGTACATGAAAAATCTATTATCCTTTTGTATTTTTTAAATGTTTATAAAATTTTCTCCAGTGAGGGGATTATTTAGCCTTCTTCCAACATAATTTGCACACTAGAAAATCATGTGCTTTGAAGTAAAATGCACCTGGATTCCAATCCATAAAGATGTTTTATTGCCTTCTTTATGATGAAAGAGATCAAATGTAGTCAATCTGCCACCATCTAGCTGACTGATTTCACTGAGGCATGATAGCATGCTGAAGGACTAGAGTTCATTGTCATTTCTTAAAAACTGGGTGACAGTGGTGATGGATAGATCAGTCTTTATGAAGATAATTTATAGTGTTATGTCTATGCATATTCCATTTCTATGTCACTATGGCCACTCACCTTTTTTATGAGCCCATTGAGTAAGTACTAGTTTGTTTGGAAAGAGGCTAAGTTACATCCAAATTAGGTGAACGCATGCATCAGATTATCAATGGTCTACTTTTCAGTGGAAGTGTTTTGTTGAGTATTTCTTTTCTAATGTTCTTAATTACAAGTCTTTAATCCTGTTTCTTACAAGTCTTTGATCATTATCTAATATTCATTAGCCACAGCCCAATAATTGGTACAGCTCCTTACTTCAAGCCATCTACTTTGTAGGCAAAATGGACAATGAGATACATGGCTAATACACTGCCTACTGAAAGGATTGCCTTTAGTCCTTTACCTTCAGAGTCTTTCCCAATGTGGCAAATATTGTTCACTTTTGCATCTGTGTCTAGGCTTTAGATAATTCCATCAATCTATGTGTTTGTTATATGGTTTGACTATGTTTTCTTTATGGAAAATTTTAATAATAGTATATGCTTCCTCTCAGCATTTTTTAAAAAATAATACTGTCAATCCTTGCATATTTCTTATTCTATATGAACTTTTACATTAGAGAAACTGGATAGTTTTATTATGCAACTCATTAGTTACTCAAGGCTTATTTTAATGTTTTTAATAAACCTGAGTAGATATTTGGCCTGGTTTTGAAGTTCCACCATAAATAGGATCTCACTCAAACTACTTAACTTTGCCTCAATGATCAATCAGAATCTTTTCCTTAGAGTCACCCTCACAGCAATCAAATATAGTGGACTTATTATGTGTTAGTTGCCAAGTAGTTAGCAGAATTGGTCAAAACATGCTTCCTTTTTTCTAGAAATTTGAAAAGTAATGCATAAATAACACTGGCAAAAGCTAGTCTGTAATAGATGCTCCATAATGAAGGTGTGAATGAAGTGTAAATCCAGTCTTTCCATTCTGTTCATATCAGTCATAATATCCCCTCTTTCATCTCTGATTTTCTTTGTGTCCTTTCTCTATTTTCTTTAATAAGTCTAGCCAGGTGTTTGTCAATTTTATTAACCTTCTCAAAGAATCAGCTAGTTGTATTTATTTTTTCGATTGCTTTTTTGTTTTCAATTTCATTTATTTCTGCTCTAATTTTGACGATTTCTTTCCTTCTGCTGACTATAGGCCTCATTTGTTCTTCCTTTTCCAATTTTTTTAAGATGAAGCATTAGGTTGTTTATTTAGACTCATTCTTGTTTTTGGAGGTAGGCCTGTAATGATATGAACTTTCCTCTTATGACCGCTTTTGCCATGTCCCCAAAGTTTTGATATGCTGTACTATCATTATCATTCATTTCTATGTATCTCCTAATCTCTCCATTTATTTCTTCTCTGACCCAGTTATTCTTCAGTAGCATGTTGTTTAATCTCCATATATTTTTGGTTCTTCCTGATTTCTTCTTGCAGTTGATCTCTAGTTTGAAAGCATTATAATCAGAAAATATGGTTGGTATGATTTCAACCCTCTTATATTTGTTAAGGCTATCTCTGTGTCCCAGGATATGGTCAATTCTTGAGAAGGTTTCATTTGCACTAGAGAAAAATGTATAAGCAGGTGTTTTGAGATGGAAGGCTCTGTATATGTCAATTATGTCTAGTTGGTCTAATGTGTCATTTAAGGATGTTATTTTCTTACTGATTTTCTGTTTGGATGATCTGTTCATATCCGACAGTGGGGTATTTAAGTCCCCTACTATGATAGTGTTTTGATCTGTTTCTCACTTTAGTTCTGTTAGTAATTGCTTTACATATTTTGGGGCTCCTGATTGGGAGCATTGATATTAATAAGTGTTACGTCTCCTTAGTGCATAATCCCCTTTACCATTATGAAGAGTCCTCGGTATCTTTGTTCACCTATTTTATTTTGAAGTCTGTTTCATCTGATATTAGTACCATTATTCCAGCTTTTCTCTGAATGTCATTTGTTTGAAATATCATTTTCCAACCTTTCACTTTGAATCTATTTTTGTCTTTGGAGCTGAGATGTGTCTCCTGGAGGCAGCAAATGGTTGGGTTTTGTTTTTTGATCCATTCTGCAACTCTGTGCCTTTCTATTATTGAGCTCAGTCCATTTACATTTAGAGTGATTATTGAAATATGAGGTCTTCTTATAGCCATTTTATCTTTTACTTTTTTATAGCTCAGTGTTTCCATTGCTTCCTTGTCTTTATGTTTCTGTTTTCTTTGCTTTGGTTTGCTTTTGTGTTTTTTGCCTCTAGTTCTTTTTGTTGTATGTTATATACTTTAGTTCTGAAACTTCTGTGTGTGGTTACCATTATAAATATGAAAAAGATAGTTATATATATATATATATATATATATATATATATATATATATATATCCATTTTCTTCTGCATGTGTTTTACCTTCTTTCCCCTTTGTGAATTTGGATCTATGAATCCCCCCCCTTTTCAGTCATTGTTATCTCTGTTTATTTCTATGTATACTGAACATTCTTTACTATCTTGCTATAGCAATTCTCTTCTTATTATTTAAGCTTATTATGCCCTGTTCTTAATAAGGGTTGCACTCTTCTGCTTCTATATGCCTATAGTCACTTTACTCTTAATTATGTATTTTTGTTTCTGTTATTTTGTTTTAGGTGAGCTGTCTCCTTTCAGAATTTCCTGTAGTGCAGTCCTCGTAACAGAGAATTCTCTCAATTTTTGTATGTCTAAAAAGTTCTTAACTTCTCATTTATATCTAAAGAAGAGCTTAGCTGGATACATTATTCTAAGATGGTAGTTCCTTTCACTTAATAGTTTAAATATTTGATTCCATTCCTTTCTGGCTTGTAAGGTCTGCACTGAGAAGTTCGATGATAATCTAATGGATTTTCCTTTATACGTTACCATTTTCTCCCTGGCTGCCCTGAGAATTCTATCTTTGTCATTGATTTTTGATAACTTTAATACAATGTGTCTTGGTGAAGGCTTTTTTGGGTTGAGATAATTGGGTGTTCTGTTGACTTCTTGAATTCCCAGTTCCAGCTCATTCCTTAGATTTGGGAATTTCTTATCCACTATTTGTCTGAAAATGCTTTTTAGTCCCTGTGCTTTTCCTTACTGTCAGTAATACCTATTATTCTTATGTTTCCTTTCCTGATGGTATCAGCTAGTTCTTGTATTTCTCTTCCACTATGTTTCATTCTTCAGTTTCTCTCTTCTTTCTTCTGATTTATTTCTAGATTTTTGTCTTCAATATCACTTATCCTTTTCTCCATTTAGTCGATTCTATTTCCTAAGCTTGCTATTTCATTTTTCAACTCTTGCAGTGTGTTTTTTATCTTCAGAAGTTCTATTTGGTTCTTTTTGAGGGTTTCAATCTCCTTGCTCTGCTCATCTAGATGTTTTTGCAGTTTCTGAAATTGTTGATATGACTCATTTCGAAACTCACTGCATTTTTTCAGAAGTACCATCATGAATTCTCTGTCACTTAAGTCTCATATTTCTATGTCTGTAAGCTCTTTTTCTGGAGATTTTTCTCTTTCTTTCTGATATGTCTTGTCACCTTGATTGTTCATTGTGTTTAATAGACTATTTCTCTAATTGGGCATTAATGGAAGTGTATTCTGTTGTTCTTCCAGAAAGAAGATTTATTATATAAAGATCTCTCTTTAGCCTGCTGCAAAGAAGGTGCTTTTCTCTTGGTTTCCAGTAGGTAGTGTCTAAGCCTCTTGGAACCCTGCTTTATATAAAACCTAATGTCTTTTATTTTCTTGTAGATTTAGTCACATTCACTATTCTCAGTTTCAATGCCTGTCAGTGTTAGTAACAGTTTTGGTAGCATTTGCTCAAATTCCCCTGGGGCTCTGCAGTGATCGGTCTTGGAGGGTATGGGGAAAGGGGCCCTCTAGGTTGGGAATTAAGGGATGCAGCTCAGCGTTGGTTTTGCACCTGGAGCCTGTAGAAATTAACTGTTGTTTCTCTGCAGTCCAGTCCCACTTTTCTGCTTTCTGCCCTGATGACTAAGCCCTGCTGCCAGTTGCATAGGAAAGTCCCAGCACTTCCAGGCAGGGCTGATCAGGAAGGTCGCCGCACCTTCATCCCTCCCCATCCTCAAGAAACTCCAGTGGCTGTGAGAGGCAACTTCTTTATTTGTCCCAGTCCACCTCCTGACACTCAGGGTTTTGACCTGTGGTAGCTCTTATGCGCAGATCCCATGCTCAGATGTGCTTGTGTGCAGTTTGGGTGGTTTTTGTTCACTTTTAGTTCTTTACCTTATTATTATTTCAAGGGGTGAGATCTGAGAATGTCTCTCACTCCTCCATGTTTTCCCAAAATCTATGTGCTAATTTTTTAAGCTTCTCATTGAGCCATTATTTACTTCCTCAATGGCTATTTGACACTAAAATTCTGTCAACATGTTGGCTACATTTATTCAGCATTGTAAATAATTATTCACATATTTAACAAATTTTGTGGTCCATTTCTCTCTTTAAAAAAGTCTCTCCTTTTATCTTGACAATTTGTCAGTAAGTACTTTGATTTTTTCACTAGTAGATACTATGGAGTAGTTAGTTTAGGAAGTGATTTATAAATATTCCAGTTTAAAATATAATAAAAATCACATTTTGACTGGCTATATGTGACAATCTTATCGAAAATATTAATTTCTTTATTATTTTTTAGAGTTGATTTTTTCTTTCCTTTTTAAAATTAGATTTTGTTATTAATTTTAAATATACAATATATTAGTTAGACCTTTATATGGTTTATAAAATGATCTCCCTGATTGTTCTTTCTCTCCTCTGGCTCTCCACCCAGCCATTACATGAATGCTAACTGCATTTCCTATGCTGTGCTCCCCATCCTCATGACAATCTATTAACTATTAATTTATACTTCTTTAACCCTTCACCCTATTCTCCCTGCCCCCCAATTCCCCTCCCCTGTGTCTATCACCAGATTGTCTTCTATATTTGTGAATCTGTTTTCGATTAGTTTGTTCTTTTTGTTTCTTAGATTCTGCATATAAGTAAATTACATGGTATTTCTTAATAGCCTATTTTCCTGTCTCTCAGTTAGACTGGGGATACAGTGCTAAATAATTGGGTGAGAAATTAGGGGCACACAAGCAGGAGACCCATTTTTGTTTACAGTATTCCTAGAGAATATGACACCTCAACTGAGATCTGATGAAAGATTAAACAAAATAGAGAAAGAGTATTTTAAACAATAGAAAGATTATGTGTAGAAGTTCAGGGGTTTAAAAGAGCGTGAGGAATTAATGAACTATAGCCTACATGTGTTGGTATGAGGTGGGACTTGGAAGTGTATGATAGGATGCTGTGGTCCAGCCGCAACAGGATCCAGGGGGCCCCAAAGGTGTGCAAGTCATCGGCGTGGGATACAGTCGACTACACAGCTCAGAGGTGGTGTGACACTGTTCTGTTTTATTGTGATTTGAGTACAACTTTTATACTTTCTATTTTGGAATTTGATTATACTTTGTTGTTAAGGTAACAGAGAGTTAAATTTCCATAGTTAAGCAAAGCAGAAAATCTTATAGAGTATATTATTATTCATGATTAATTAGTACATTCTTTTTTTTCAATCATTGGAACAGAACTATCTGATGGAACAATCTAAACTTTTAATTCTTATATCTATTACATAAGATAAAGTTTGACTTAAGTAAAGGTGATAGATAGAGGTATGCAAAACAGAAAATATTGGCTCGTGGGCAGACATTGTTTTTCTTTTGACCTGAATAAATCTTTCAGTTGCTACTTTATTTATGCTGTTATCTAAAGTTTAAGCTGAAACTTTTTCATAGCTGTTTGATAGTTTCCTTGGTGCTGCATTGAGGAAAACATTTTAAAAATCAATTTTACAAAGCTGCTTTTGTAAGCTAAGTTTCTGTTCCTTTGCTTTTAAGCACCAAGGAGATCCTGACCCAACCAGCCTTTCTATCAAACTTAAACTACTAGTTTTTTATATATCCACTAGGCCACAAAAGGAGGCCTTTCCATAGTAGGCACAGACTTATGAGTAAATTTTTTCTTTTTTACTATTTTTTCTACTAACTGCATGGGAATAGGAGTATAAGCTGGTTCTCATAATTCAGCTTGTTGTAATTTATTCATAACATCTTTAAGAGGCATGTCAAAAGGAATTTTTCTTAATAATTGTTCAAATAAAGGGTTTATGCATTCTGGATAGTCAGAGTGACTGGCGCTGATCCCATGGGGAATTTACTATGTTTTCCTCAGAGCCAATTTTGAGATCCACTTGTACAGCATCTACACTTACTAGAATTTGTGCCACCCAAATTCCCCTTATTAATAGGATTGTTTTTAAGAAACCAATTATCTCTAAATACATGCCACGTCCTTGTTCTTGATGATGCATACCTTGAAGCATCTGTCCCCATCTCCAGACCTTGTCACACAGTAGGGTAAAAAGAGGACGCGGCAATAGGAAATGGAGAGCGAAAAGATTTGAGTTATTTGTAAAAGATTTTTTTTTTTTTTAAGTTCAGGCTCTGTCTTAAAGTCAATGGGAAACCTGTAGAAGATTTCAAATAGAAGTGTGCTGCTCAGAAATGGATAATACAAGAATTATTTTATACTAGCTGCACATTGGAGGATGCATTGGGTTGGGGAAGGTGATGAGATTAGAACCAAAGAACTCAGTTAAGTGAACAAATAGATATCAGATACCAGAGGTGGAACTGGCAGGACTTTGTGATTGATGACTATAGAGATTCAAGCATGTAGCAGACTAAAAACAGTATACAAGTCACATGCAATCCAAAGCTACAGTTTTTTGAAGAAAATATTAAAGCATAATAAAAGCAAAGATTGTTATAATTATAGGTATATTTCCTGATAAATTATATAATAGAAATGAAGTATTTTATAAACAGTTTAAAAATAATTTCAAGGCAACACATCAATGTTAAAGTGGCTTTCAGATACGATCAACATATCGAACAGCCTTTATGGCTGTTTGAGATTTCTTAAGTACCACAATTTGCTCCATTCCTAGGAGCAAATTTACAAACAATATTTATTTCTCCAAAAATTCTCAGGAAAACAATACTCCTCTCTTATACACAATAGGGTCAACTAGTTCAAACCTAATTAAGTGCTTATATTAATACTTAGTTGACAATGTACAATGTGATGTGATATTTTAAAATATATATATTATTGCTATTATATTTTCTTGCTGCTATAAAACATTAATACTACCCAAAAGTCCCTTTATGTTATTTATTATTCATTTTCTCATTGCTATCACACTTTGAATCTTTCAAAATTGTTGCATTAACACTTTCTGAATTTTCGTCAGATTCTTCTCTCTATAAGTGAAATGTACAAGATGAAAATTAAACTAAAATTAAACATAATCAAAACATGATATCACCATAAGTCAGTACGTATTCCCTAATGAATGTAAGTCTTTTGTCTTGTTATACACTAATGTCCTAAGAATGAAAATAAATTACACAAAAAAATTGCCAATAATAAAAGGGGACATGAATAAACTAATTGCAATGAGAGGAGAAATGATTACTCTATGGATATTTCTGTCTTTTAATCGCAGTGCACCCTTATGTTACCAATATTGCTCAGTTATTTAACCCAAGTTATTCATTTGCAATAACACTTATCCTAAGGAAAAACAGAAGACAAAACCAGTGCTACATAACACCAATAAAAAATTTTTTATCATATTGATTGGATAGATTTGGTTTTGATGTTGTATTTATAGTATCCTTACAATTAAGAGTATTTATATATTTTACTTACAAAACACTTTCATATTTTTTGCTGGAGCCTGCCAGCTAAGATCGGACAGTTCTGGAGACAGGGAGTGAGGATTGAGAAACAGAGAGAGAGAGAGAGACCGAAGATAGAGACAAAAGATAGAGACAAAGAGATAGAGTCAGGAGGGCTATCAGTGAATACTGCACCCCGAGTTTATTAAGAACAGTATATTTATACTCTAGGATGTGCATGAGAAGCAACACCGACAGATATGCAAACAATTTCAGTAACAAGCTTATTCATTAAGCCAATCTTCCTCCTTCAGTAATAATGAGCTTACCTGCCTTGCAAACTTCTAGCTTGCAGGCAACTTTAACCCTGTCTGCAAGACAGGCAGCAGAAACGGCTTCTAACAATTCTTTATCTTTTTTGATCCTCTCAATAATTGTTTTAGAAATCATTTTACAGAAAATTGAGACTGGGTGAGGTTAACTGACTTTTCTGACAACACTAAACTGGTAAATATTAGAGTTGACATTCAAACTTAGATATTCCAACTCTAAGTGCTATCTTTTTCTTACATCATAATTATGCTAAAAAAATTAAAAGAAACAAAATGAGTTGTAGTGGCTCATTTTAAATACCACTAACATTTATTGTGTGCTGATTAAGTAATTCATGCTATTTGCGGGCAGCACTGCTCAAGGTGCCGAGGTTAATAGCAGTATCTCTTCCTAGATAACCTCAATACATTATGAATATGCCATATAATTTACATTTTTGCTGAGTTAGTATATTCTTCAGTAAAGAATTTTTTTTTTATTGTTTATGAAAGCAAAAGAAATGTTATTCACTGTGAAAAATACAAAACATCAAATTCCAATCCAAACTGTTTTCATTGGATACCCACTGTGGGTTAAGGAAACGGCAATATGTACTGGTAACTAGTGTGTGAACACAGGTTTTTATTTTTGCTTTGGTACTAAAGGAAAGAGTCCAGTGAGTTCAATAAACATTTAAACCCAAGCATAGTGTTCTGTCATTTGCCTGATTTTGCACAGGTTTATTAGGCAAGACAAACAACATTGTATACCTTATTACCACATAACATATGAACTAGTGAAATATTCCAAGTATTACATATAAAGTTACCTCTCATTAAATGAAAAAAACATATCTTTTTGAGTGGTTTGAGAGATGAACTCCAAGTAGCCTTTTACAAATAAGGAGAAATAAAAACATATTTTTAATTGGTTTCCATATAGTAATTTAAGAACAGGTTTATTTTTGAAGTAGTTCTCTAAGAGTAGTCTTAAAATATATTTTGATTTTAGAACTTTTTTGGGGGGGCGGGGGTTTGATGGAGATCAATGTCAAATCAAACTTTCCTACATTAAAAACATTCCCCTTTTATACAAGTTAGAATCTTGGGTAAGTTTAGATAATGTTTCCAATTATAGAAAATGATTTATTAGAAATTTATTAGGAATGAAGTGATTGCCAATAGAGCAAATAATGCTCTCAGCTTGTGGCAAGTTGATTATTAGGTTAATAAACTATAAGTAGAAATCCTCAGCGGTAAATGGTCAAATACAAATTATAATGCTGTGAATGAGTTTACCTTGGGGAATGTGAAAATTTTAATATGCTTGAACTTTTTATTCAAAGCATTTTTTTGGTTACTTCCATTCATAGCCAGAATGAAAGAGAGAAAAAAAAGTATAGCTACAACAAAAAATGTTTTTCAAATGAAAAAAAATTATAAAATTATCAAACACTCTATCATACCTAAAATTGATTTTAAACAGCTTTCAGTGAGAAATGCTTGAGTTTTAGAATTAGAAATCCCTGTTTATAAGAACTGCATTACTTTTTACAGGTGAATAACCTCTCGATCTCATCTCCCTTCCCTGTAGCATTGGGAGGTGTCAGCCCCCAAACAGGAGATACCAGAGGGCCAGAGAGGCCAGAGTAACTTCTATTTTCAGAGGATTCTAATATAATATAAAATAAACAAAGAACCCAAAATTTTACAAACCAATTTTATATCCTGGGTAGAATTACAGAAATTGTGGTGTATTTTAAGTATTTATTTTTAAACAAGTGATATGGGAAAATTTCTGTATAAGCATGGATTCTCCGAAGCATAAACTAAGTGCAAGAAACTACATACAAGAACTATGATTCCATTTATAATCTCATATGGAGGTACTCTCAAAATTTTAATCTTCAAATGCTTCATCAATATGAGTTCCTGGATAAAGAGATCCTGTGATTCCTGCTGGCTATTCCATTGCCTTCAATATCTAAGTGATAGTCAAGTAGCTGTGAGGACTAAATATAACATTTCAAAAGTATATAGTAAATGCTTATTATTTTCTTTCTTTCCTTTCTCTGCTTCTAAAAAAAGCATTTGTAATTTTTAGATAAAATGCTATTATGAGATTATGGAATTCAATATGGATTACTCCCTTTTCCCTAGAGACTCAGGTTAATACCTCTTCTGTGCTGCTTGAATAAAATAACACACTAAGGGCTTCCAATCCTTTCTGATAGTGACTCACATGATCAAGTATGCACACACACACACACACACACACACACACACACACACACGCACACACTCACACACACACAGAGGCATCTTATTACCAGCATCTAGCCCATTCTTGAAAACATACTTAATATAAAAATTTTAATATAACAAAAAACTTAGTCTTTATTATTTTTGAAAGCATAATAATTTTTCAACCCATACATAGTTTCAAATTTTTCCAACTGTTAAAACAAAATAACTAAAATAATATGTAAAACTCTACTAAGAGTTTATGTATAATATAAAACATTTAAAAGTTTGCTTAAGTAATTATTTAATATATAATGAACTTATTTGTAGGTATATTCAGGGGAAAACTTAATTATACTATATAGTATTAGATAAAAATTACATTATCCCCCTTCACTATAAGGGCTAAAATTAATGACAGTACTTTAAAATTCATAATGAAGACAAATATATTTAACAACAACATTTTTAAAAGACTATTTAAAAATGATAGGTGCTTAACAACTGAAGGAAGGTAAGATTTGGTGATGACTGGATGGAGACAAGTGGGAGGTACTGCTGCTGTTGAGAGATGAGCAAGAATGAGCTAGTAAAAAGAAAACACTAAAAGAGTAAATGCCCAAGTTTCATCTCTGACTAAATCAGAGATCTGCTGGACCTATTTTCATCTTGGATCTCAAGATTATTTAAGAGAAAGCCTATAGACATCCATCATCTAAAGCCTTAGACAAAGAAATGTGATGAAAAAAAAAGAAGTCTTTTTGTGAGACCCTGCTTCTTGACACAGGTCCTAATAAACTGAGAATATATTTGTAATTGTGTTTTTGAAAATAAGCTTTCAGTTTATGTCATGGTCATTCTCACTTGCAATTTAAATGACTGTATTTATAACATATATTTTTTTTCTGTAAGATTTACTTAATCTTCTTTAGATCAATAGTGAAATTAAGTTGACTGAGTACCTCAGTAACAAGCATGAAAATTTGCTTTGCAATATAATCACTTTATGAAAGGTTTACTATAATCTATTGGGAAAAATTGCCCCTGCCTAACTACAAGAGAGACACTTCACCTATAATCTTCAAATTATACAGATGTGCACATTTCTTAGGTCATTTGATCCATCTGGTATTTTCTTTGAAATATAACTCCTTCACCAGATTAACTCCCTCTTTCATTTCTTCCCCCCTCAGACTTTAATATGGTCAATATGTTCATTTGTATCAATATGATGCTCAATGATATTTTATGCTAATTGTGGCCATTTATCCATTGCATGAGATATTCTCTAGTTATTCTAAAAAGATTATATTGTACTTTGGTAACATGGCAAATCTTTCTAGAATCAAATACATTTCCAAAATTTTTGTTTATTTTCTTACATATATGTTTAAATTTACAAATTTTATGTGCTTCCCTCTATCTATATGGTTGATAACTTTCAACTTTCTTCTAACACATAAGCTTTTCTATGGGTCTTAATTTAATTACCTTATTCAAACCATTTACCCCTTTTTTGAAGACATTTTTTAACTTAATAATGTAGAGAGGATTATAGTCATAATACACAATACTTTTAAATGAAGTACAAAACATAATCCTGTTGAAAGAAATGCTGAGATATGATGACAAATTCATTTTACATTTTCTTCCAGACTCACAGGCAATTTATGTTTTTGTTAGGACATGCATATAATTATAATGCTTTATGCTTTAGATACAGAATTTAGAATATACATTATTGTACTCCATTGAAGCATATTTCAGATAGAGATACTTCAGCTAGAGAGAATGTGGCCAACTGGATTATTGTTTCAACTCTTTATTCACTTTCTAGTAATAAGATGACACATTCATACCTTTGACTATGTACTCTTGCAGTGCGCTCTCACTGTGGGAAATTGTCCTTTCCCACCCCTTGGCTATGAGTTCAGCGAGTGCCTTGTTTGGCCAGAAATGAGCAGATATAATGCAAAAAGAGGCATAAAAAGCATATGTGCAATTGTGCCTTCTTTCTCGCACCTCAGCTACTGTCAAGGGAAAAACATGGCAGGCCAGCCCTCTCGTCCCAGCAAAACAATGACAGATACATGAAGCAGAGCCAACTGAGCCAGGGTGACCCAGAACAGTCAACCCCCACTCTTTCCAGTGAATGAACCCAGGTGAGATCAGCAGAGGTACTCAGTGAGGCCTAGACAAAAATAGACAAACTCCAGCCAACCCACCAATTTGTGAGCTAAATACATGTTTTTCTTTTTTTTTAATTGACTAATAGTTAACATATAATATATATTCGTTGCAGATATATAACATGATGGTTTGATATTTGTTTATATTGCAAAATGACCACCACAATAAATTCATTAAACATTGCTACTATGCATAGTTACCAATTTTTTTCTTGTGATGAGGACTTTTAAGGTTTACTCTCTTAACAACTTTCAAATATATAATATAGTATTACTACCTCCTATGGCAACCACAAATCTGTTTTTTGTATCTATGAGTTTGTTTTTATTTTTAATTCCATACATAGGTGAGATCATATGGTATTTGTCTTTTTCCATCTGACTTATTTCACTTAACATCATACCCTCAAGGTCCATTTAGTTGTTTGCGAATGGCAAGATCTCATTTTTTTTTATGGCTGAATAGTCTCTGTCTATATATGCATATACATATGTACACACACACACACACACACACACACACACACACACACACACACACCACCTCTTCTTTATCCACTTATTATCCATTGATGGACACTAAGGTTATTTCCATATCTTGGCTATTGTAAAAAATGCTGCAATAAAGATAGGAGTACAGACATCTTTTTGAGTTAGTGTTTTCATTTTCTTCTGATAAATATCCAGGAATAGAATTGCTGGATCTTATGGTAGTTATATTTTTAATTTTTGAGGAAACTCCATACTTTTTTCTTTAGTGAACTCACCAATTTGCATTCCTACCAATAGGGCACAAGTGTTCCCTTTTCTTAATATCCTCATCAACACTTGTTATTTCTTGTCTTTTTGGTAATAATTATTTTAATTGGTATAAATTGATATCTAATTGTGGTTTTGATTTTCATTTTCCTGATGATAAGTGATGTCGAGAAACTTTTCATGAACCTGAGGCCATTTTGTGTCTTTTCTGGAAAAATGTCTCTTAGATTTTTTGCCCATTTTTGAATTAATTGTATCATTTGTACCTTTTTTGCTATTAAGTGGTATGAGTTTTTTATATATTTTGGATATTAATCCTGTATCAGATATATGATTTGCAAATATTTTCTCCCATTCAGTAGGTTGCCTTTCATTTTGTTGATGTTTTCTTTTGTTGTGCAGAATCTTTTAATTTGATGTACTCCTACTTGTTTATTTTTACCTTTTTACCTTTGCTTTTGGACTCGGACTCCCCCAAAAATCAATGCCACTATTGATGCCAAGGATCTTACCACCTATGATTTTTTCAGTAGTTTTATAGTTTTAGGTCTAACATGTAAGTCTTTAATCCATTTTGAGTTATTTTTTGTGTATGGCATAAGATAGTTTAATTTTATTTTATTTATTAATTTTTTTGCATGTGGCTGTCCATTTTTCCCAATACTATTTATTAAACAAACAGTCCTTCCCCAATTAATGTTCTTTTGTCATAAATTAATTGACCATATATATGTGGGTTTACTTCTAAACTCTTTATTCTTTTCCACTGATCAGTGTCTGTTTTAATACCAACACCATACTGTTTTGATTAATATAGCTTTATAATGTAGTTTAAAATTAGTGCATATGATGCCTCCAGCTTTGCTTTCCTTTCTCAGAATTGCTTTCATTATTCAAGGTCTTTTGTGGTTTCATAATAATTTTAGAATTGTTTGTTCTATCTCTGAATAAATAAAATTTTATTGTATGTTACTGAGATTTAGTTTTTTTCTCTTTTGCTTTTAAACACAGAATTATTATAGCCACAGTTAAGTAATACAGAAAAATAGTCATATAAATAACTGAAATATGTTTCACAAAACTTTTTTGTGTACTAGCTTAACTTTATTTATGCTATGCCTTCTAATTTTTTATACTTATACTATTATATTTTCATTTTATCTCTTTTGTTTCTATTTCATTATTTAAAAATGATAGTTGTTCTCAACTAGAATATGTTACCTGAACACTGAGGAATCTCGATCTAAATATCTTTATCATTTCATTATTTTCGTTCTCCTGCATTCCTTCTATATGCCTCATAACATCCTTGTTCTGCCCTTAAATATAATGTACTGAATTTGGAGATTGTGTTATTGTCTAGCAAACACAAAAGATAGACCAGGTCAAGTTCAAGGCCTGACCAATTCATCTCTGAAGATAAAATGAAGGAAATTCAATGATATATATATATATGATATATTACTGAATTGTACACTTGAAAACTATATAATTTTATTAATCAATGTTATGCCAATAAATTTAGTAAAAAGTATTAAAAATAATAATAAATATATTTGTGTTTATTACAGTAAAAAAATATATAATGAGCTGCTTACAGATTTAGATAATTTATTACTTACATAGTCAATGAAAAGATTAAGCCAAAGGTGTTAATTCCCTGTGATTCCTGTTCCACACACGAAAAGGATGATACTGAAGCAAAGGGGCTGAATGACTGCAGTGAGATCTCTTGGACATGCCATTGCTGAGGAGCCAAATACATACTATAGCTAAGTGGGTTTATATTATGACATTATTCTGAGGGAGGTGGGGTGGGGTTGAAAGCCCCAAAGCCCCAGAGATCATGAGAAAATGTTTTACAACAGCATCCCAAGGGGAAAAGGTGAGTAAGAGATGGCTTTATAGCAGCTTCTTACAGGACTCCCATCCTTTCCTATTCAAAGAGAATCACAAGGTATTCTGCCAAGACTCAGATAAGCTATGTTTCAAACCTCTGCCTCCACGGATAACTGCAAGCATGGTGGTGTTATTCCCCTACAGTTAACACTTTATCTGTTTTTGTTGTAGCAAGTGCTCAAAATTCACAGGCTTTATGAAAGTGCAAAATGCCTCCAACAGTCTATACAAAAATAATAGCCTGTTTTACTTGTTATCTGAAATGGCTGCACAATAAATATATCAGCATCTTTCTTATAAGTGCACTTAGTAACTAGTTTTATTCCTCTGACCTAATAACTGTTTTTGCTCCCGTGATTAGCATTATGCAGACTCCAATGTTTAAAGGGTTACTTAAAGCTATTGGGAAAGAAGGGTAATTTTCTTCTTGAAGTCTGAGTAAAATATAGACTTAGATTGCACAGTGTCATAAGGTTTCTTGCGTAACAATAATTTTCATCCAGAGGCAATTGTTCAGAGACTTTAACATTTAATCATTTTATTTGATATTATTAATTACTTTATTATTACTATGCTAGAGAAAGACACTGATTAAATAAATAATAGTCTGTAATTTCTACTTCAAATAATATAGTCAGATGTGAGTTATCCATGACCCAACCTTTCAGGGGATGTTAAGTAGTATTATATTAAAGAAATGAAAATACTCTATATGATACTATAAAGATAGATACATGTTTTTGTACATTTTCTCTGGACCCATATACTGGAGAGAATTCTAAAAACAAACTATAAATGTTGGGTGATTATAATATGACAATATCAGTTCATCAACTGTAGCAGATGTACCACCTGGAATGTTGAGAATTCTGAAGGTTAGGATTGTGTGGGGGCAGGGCAGATGGAAAATCTCTGTATCTTTCTCATGATTTTGCTGTGAACCTAAAACTGTTAGAAAAAAAGTTTTTAAGTGAAGGGAAAAAATTACTATAGCTCAACCATTAAATTGTATTTACTAAAAAGGAGTTTGTTTCAAAATAAATTTTATTTCCTAACAAGTTTGAAAAAATATGAATTAGACAATTACATTTTCTATGTAGTCAGAAAACAATATCTTTTCTAGCATTATCATAATTATAAAATTACTGCGATAATTTTATTATTTTTTTTATGAACAAACATGGCCAGATTGTTCTGAGAGAGGCAAAGCAATTAATTCTGCACACCTAACAAATTTATCAAAAATAGCAATTTATATCTAAATTACCTTTTATAGGCCATTATAAAAGTGAAAATATCTTCCAATGGCAGTGCTAATTCTAATGACTTAAAATAACTATCTTTAAAGAGACTTTGCATGATAAGGTTAAAATTAGATAATGACTGATGCAAAGATATCAAAAATAAAAGAAGGAAAAAAAGTGTTATTTTAATATACGTAGTCAACAGTTTTAACACTTTATAAAAAGTAAGGTATTTCACAACTTTCCTAGAAATTGCGCTGGAAAAATGCTATTTTTTATTTTCTTTCACCTTGAAATAAAACCTACTTTTCATTTTAGGATACTCTGCCTCCTTGAGCCACAATCTTCCATTATAATCTTGTGTTGTATCACTTGCCTTTGTACCAAACGTTCTTTGACTCCTTGATGTCAGAGATAAAAATGGTACCTGGATCCCAAATATTTCTGGGTGGTAAGACTAATATATTTTTAAATAATCTAGAACAAAAAGTACTCCTTTTGGCAAGGGCACTGGTGTTAATCTTGCTCTGGCAGATCATCAATGAACAAGGCATTTTCCTGCCCTGCTCCAGTAAGAAGTGCTATTACTGTCACAGTTAAAAAGCTCCCTTAACACTAATGCATAATTCAACACGTGCATTCTGATTTCCAAGGACTGTTCCTATTGTAACAAAAGAAAAAAAATTATTGAAACAAGGTACCTGTGATTAGGAAAAATTGTATTGGGAAAGAAGGTATTTTTATATATATTTTACTGAAATACTATTAGAAGCACATAGTAAAAAATCCTAACACAAAAGATAATACAATAAAAACTATGTCTTTCCATTACATATTCACACCTCATTATAAAAAGTAATTACCATAAATAAATATTTTTTTATCTTTCTTGAAAAAATATGCAAATTATGGGTATACCTTGAGAAATATTTTAACTAATATGCTATATAGATATCAATATAAGTAGCACCAGAAGACATATTTCCAATGGATATCTTTAAAATATTTTACTTTTAGTAGCTAATTTATCTCTAGAGTCAATTTACTAAGAATAATTCAACCTTGCCTATAAGTCATTTTAATACTTTACCAGATTCCTACAAGGGCCATATTATTCAAATAAAATATTATTAACTAGAATAATAACAATAGTGAATAAAGTTGAGTGCTCATTGTGTACTGGACCCTCTTCTAAGTGATTTACACATATTTACTTTTTAAATAATTACAACAAAAGCTTACTAATTTTATAGTATTTCATAGATGAGAAAACCGAATCACAGAAAGATAAGTAATCTATGAAAACTCATGCAACATAATAATACCAAAGATTGAGTTTAATTCCAGATAGTCTGACTCATGTTCTTATGTATTTTGCTATATTACGTATCACCAATAGGAACTATTTTTTTGTTCTTAATTTTAAAATATTATCTGTAAATATACAGCTTTTAAAGAAAATTCATATCATCATAACATTTTCTTTATTTTTTTTTGTTTTCCTAACACAAATGACAAAGAAGTCTCATTTATTAAATCATAACTATTCTCTAGTAGTTACACCCCACAACCTATTGCTGTCATTCCTAACTTTTTCCAATAGAACTCTCAGAAATAGTTTCCACAAGAATTGTCTTGACAGCATACAGTGCTAGATTCATCTTATACATCTGACATTATGGCTTCAAGCTTCTGGCTTCACGCAGATCCACCTGGATATTGCCTTCCTGTCTCTTGGCATTGTGTACCTCAGCTGTGTGACACTTGAATAGCTGTTAGGCTCTTCTTCTTGGCTTCTCTTACCTTCTTTGTCATATTCATCAAATAAAAAATATCTTTTTGTGATATGTTAACTCTTCTGGGATCAAACCACCTTTTAAAAGCATAATCATGATTTTACAAAGAAAGTCCTCATTATTCTGGTAATGTTGACCCACATTATCTCCCTCAGGAGCAAAGTCCTGCTAACCATGTCTGAGTGTAGCTGTGCACGACCAAAATACTTCCATATACAGTTTCCATTGGCCCTTACATAGCTCAAACTAAACCATGTTGCTGAAAAGAACAATAAATAACATTCTGAAAGTTTATTGCAAGGATCTCAGCTTCTTTCTGAAGTCACATTTAGTTATTGTTACTATAGCTAGATATTTATTTTGAGTCCTGTATTTCAAATGGTAAAACCATCAGATTATGTCTAATAAAAAATTAAGATTTTTCTGAGAGAAAAAGCAAAAAATAGGGGTGCAGAGAAGGGAGATGTTCCCAAAATTTCTCTAAGAAGAATATCTGCCTAAGAGCCTGATTTAATCTTTCTCGCATTACTGAGAAGATCCTATATATTGCATTTTACATTTAATTTTATACAAGGGGCAATTTTTGTCTCCTGTGAATAATGAGTTAGAGGAGTAGGCCTCCTTGGTGCCAATATCTAGATTTTTGAGAGGGTGCAAGTCATGAGATAGTGTTATAAATTTGTTAGGAACTAGAATTTTTAACTGCTTAATTGAATTAAACCTTTCACTTTCTCAAAGATTTATATATGAGTATTTGTTTTGGAAAAAAATTGTTGTTTAGCTATTTTGTTATAATTTTGTTTTGGTCATTAGGGCTATTCACAAGTATTTCATTTGTCTGCCTTCATTGCCTTGGCTGATGAATTGTAAACAGATGTAACATATATAATTATCAGCTGTTATTATGCCAGTGTCAGATAGAGACTCTATCAGCCTGAGTCCTTGAACACCTCAAAAAACAGCCTCTCTGTTGACCTACATTGGATATATAATGTGTGGGGGGAAATAAACCTTCATTGTCTTAAACCACTGAAGTCTGGAGATTGTTTGTTACCATAGTATAACCTGGCAAGCCTTGACTATCCTAACACACATTATTTCTCTCTTCTAGATATATCTCCATGGATCCTGAATGATATGTAATTTGTTAAAAAATTTTATTAAGTTACCTTATTGTAGCACATTAGTTTTTTTTTTTCCTTCAATCGTCATATATTGTTATATCATTAAATCACATTCTCTATAATTCTCATCCTTTTTCTACTCCTATGAGAAATCATGCCTGGTTCTCCATGTCACTGCTTTTCTCTTTGAGATCACATTCATATTGTCTTGATTTTATTTTCTTGGATATCATACTTTTATACAACTTTAGCAACTGACATTAAGAGAAGTCTTCACTAACCATAGGTTTGACTCTTAAAATTAATGAGTGTCATATATTGATGCACATGATAACTGCTCATTTCTCTGCTTGTAATACAAGGATACATCAATCTTTTGGGACATTGCTCCGATCTCATGTGGTATAAGAGAAGTTTTTAAACTCACTTTGCTTATAACATGGAGGAAGTCTTTCTGTTTCATTTCAATTGGCAATGCTGACTCTATAAATATAATCTTTTCACAACTGAGTCCATAAAATCATATACTTGTATTCAATACAGATAAAAACAACATTTATAAATATTGTAACTAAATTGGCCTTTTGTTCAACAACAAAGTTTTAAATGAAGATAAATAATGGAAAACAAATTTTATATCAATCATTTTGTTCATTAGAATATATATTATAAATGACATTTACTTCTTAAGAATTTTATCTCCTTTTTTTTTTGCAGACTCTCGTGACTTAATTTTGAGCATTTAAAAATATTTAAAATATTTACATAGATAATATTTCCATCATCTTATACTTTCTGGCTTTGACTTCCTCTCCTCTATTGATTTTGTCCTCCATTCCTCCTCAGCCATGCATATCCATGGGGATACCTTGAAGATCCTGTCTTTATCATAACTATTACCACTCCAAATTTCAATTTAATGCATCCTACACTCTAACCATATCTTCCTCTTTTTTAAAATATTTTTTCTTGGTTACCCAGATCTCAAGTCTCCTTCCATCAAATCAGTACCTTCATTCCATGTATATGGCAATATTTTACTGTTCTTCACCGTCCTCATGTCTTTTTCTTCTACTCCACTTAAAATCATTGACCCTGATTTTCATTCCTTGTGTATACTCTCTACTCCCCTTTTTACAGCCTTGTATTGTATTGTAGAAGCCCGGCATATGAGAACAGTTCAATTAAAAATAGAACTACTATATGATTCAGCAATCTTACTTCTGGGTGTATATCCAAAGGAAACAAAATCACTGTTTTAAGAAATATCTATAGTCCCATGTTTATTGTAGCTCTATTCAATAGCCAAGGTATGAAAACGAGTTAAATGTCTGTCAACAAATGGAAGGATAAAGAAAATATTGTATATATGTACAGTGGAATACTATTCGGCCTTAAAGAAGTATTAAATTCTGGCAACTGTAACAACACGGATGAAACTAGAAGGTATTATGTTAATTAAAATGAACCAGACACAAAAATATAAATACTCTAAGGTATCACTTATTTTTGGAATCTAGACCAAAACAAAACAGAGCACAACAAAACTTAAACTCAGAAACAGAACAGAATGGTGGCTATCAGAGGCTGAATTTGGGACTTGAAAGAAATGAAGAGATATTGGTCAAAGGTTACAAACTCAGTTATAAGATGAATAAGTTCTGAAGATCTAATGTACTGCATGGTGACTATAGTTAATAATACTGTATTTCAATCTTGAAATTTGCTGAGTGTAGATCTTAAGTATTCTCAACACAGACACACAAAGTAAATACATGAAGCTATAAATGTGTTAATGAACTTGGTTATGGTAATTATTTCACAATATATATGTATATCAAATAATTATATTGTACACTTTAAATATATACAATTTTATTTATAGATTATATCTCAACAAAACTGGGAAAAATTTACTATTTCAAATTAATTTCTTTTATAGTAGAATATGATACATACCAGATTTAGTCACATATTTACATATTATAGCTACTAATTATTTTTCTCAAATTATATAGTTTCCTAATAAAAATCAATTTTTGTAACTTGATTTCATATTGAAAAACTAATTATTATCTCATAAAATAATTGGTAAATTTGATGTAGAAAATTTACCTGATAAAAAAATATACTCTTTAAAGAATTTATTTGTTAAGACACTGTAAACAAATTTTATCCAACTGTTATTTCTGTCTTCACATGTGCTTTATAGTAAAAGGATATAATAGTGTAATGTAGTCCAGTTTGATCTATATATTTGTTCAAGAATTTTGTTAAATATAAAAAGATGTTGATCTTAAGAAGTACTATAAATGGTACACATTATTCTATAGGGAGGAAATATCTCATTTAAGTCATATGCTTGCTTATTCTATATATAATTCAAAAACATGTTTGGCCAGCTCAAAATAGTCCTGCTAACTTGCAAACTAAAAGTGGAAATTGTAATAAAATAACAGAATGAGTAATTCTTGTTGCATAATATCTGTGGTAGATTATTGCACAATTTATTTTAATTTTTTGCCTTTTTTATGGTACCACATTTACAGTAATCCTTGCTTCTAGTTAATATTTATTTACCTAGAAAATGCTCTAATTTTCTTCAGTTTCATTAGGTTATAATTTATACAAATTATATATTATTTTCTATATGTTTATATAAATGGTATGACAGTATGTTTACAATATTTTGAGCCCTGTTTTAAAATTATTTTAAGTAGTTGATAAGCTAGCTCTTTATAAAGGAACTAGCTGATGAAAGGAACTAGCTGATAAAATTGAACTATGATTCACTCCATTTCATCTGTTTATACATTTTTATATGTATTAGGAAATCCATGTGTAGAACATATATATGTATGTGTATATATATATATATGTTTAAAGTATATATATACATATATATGTATATATACACATATATATGTGTATTTATATATGTATATAAATATGTCAGTCTTCTAGCAAATCCTTATGACTCAACTCATTGTAAGTATCAACAATCATAATCACAGTTTTCTTTGTGCTCTTGATATGTAAGAAAGTGAAGTCATAGACTTTTAAAATGGAAACAAAATAGCTACATTAGTCAGAGGGGCTGCAAGTAGTTAAGATGCAGACGCGCAAACGGCACCAACATGCCGGTGGCCCAGAGCTAGGTTTGTCGCAAAACCTACATGACTCCACAGAGACCCTTCAAGGAGTCTTCTTTCTATCAAGAGCTGAAGCTGATCGGCGAGTGTGTCCCTGGAACAAACGTGAGGTCTGGAGGGTCAAATTTACTCTGGCCAAGATCCACAAGGCTGCCCGAGAGCTGCTGACGCTGGATAAGAAAGACCCACAGCATCTGTTTGAAGGCAAAGCCCTGCTGTGGCGCTTTGCTGAACCAAGGCTGAATTACATCCTGGGCCTGAAGACAGAGCGTTTCTGGGAGAGGCGCCTGTGGACTCATGTCTTCAAACTGGGCTTGGCCAAGTCCACCCATCAAGCTCGGGTGCAGATCTGTCAGCACCACATCAGGGTCCGCAAGCAGGTGGTGAACATCCCGTCCCTTCTTTCTCTGCCTGGACTCCCAGAAGCATGTCGCAGACTTCTCCCTCCGGTCCCCGTATGGGGTGGGTGGCAGCCCAGGCTGTGTGAAGAGATAGAACGCCAGAAGGGTCATTGTGGGGCCGGAGCAGCAACGATGAGGAAAAGGAATAAGGCCACAATCACTTGACTGGCGGAGCATCTAGTTTTCCAGTCAGATAAAACAAATCACCACTGTGAAAAATAACTAAATAGCTACACTAAGTGAGTTAATTTTCTCTTCAAAAATAATCACTCTTGGTGACTGTGTACTTACGACATATTTAAGATATTTTAGAGCACCTTTTCAAAATTGTTTTTAAGAGTAAAATTAATGAAAATAAAATAATTAGCTCACCTTTAGCCTTCATATATAATGAAAATGTAGTTGAAACTATGCCCATTTTTAGAGTCAAAACAGCACTGTGAAATATTAGTCTAGTTGGTAACCTCAAACATATCAGTTTGAATGAAGAAAACTCCAAGCACCAAAAAAGAGAAGAGTTTCATTTCATATGTTAAATTAAAGTTTCCATCAAATTCTACCAATCTTTGCTATAAATTGTCATACAGGAATAATAAGAGAAACATTAGGGAACAGTGTCACACATGTAAAAATTACTTGACATTTTAATATAAATATAGCCGAGATCAGAATGCACTTATCAGTTATACATCTTAGTAGTTCTCAACATAACACTGCTCTAAAAGACATGAGTTTGCTACAGGCATTTTCTATTGATTTTCATTGTCTAGAAAGAAAGTAAAATATTTCAGTAAAGGCAGTGAACCAGTACCAAAGTTAGTTTTCTGACAGCTAGACAATATTTATCTTGGTTTGTTTAGAAAACAAATTAAAGCAAGATCAGATCAATTACAGATCTCTTACTGTTGTGGTAAAGTTAGAAGTACCATGACATCCCCCCTTTCATTTTTTCTCATATTTTTAATTTTGTCTCCATGAGTTGTCTAATAGAGTATGCTCACTTTTTTTTATTTTCTCTACTCCCCTAAATTCACTGGATCTGGTAAGCAGGAAGTAGAGAATACTCAGATAATTAGTAAAACACGAGTGCCAAAGAATGAGAGAGAAGCTTAGAAGCCTGCCATATTTACTTTGTTGAGAAGTCTGCAGCATGTCAGGGTACTTTCTTTAAAAGACAAATTTCTATATCTTACACAACACCTTCATAACTTGTCTGGACTTTGGTTAGAATAGAGATCCCATTTCAGTGTGCTGTTCTGACCCCTCACTGAGTAACCTATAAGCTTTGAGTGGAATCTAGCAGGTGAGCACTCTACAGTAAGTGTATATTGTGCCCACTTTCCTGTTCCTTGGGCCTTATGACTCAGAATATCTAATAATAATTGGATATCTGTGTCAGACATTACCTGATCTATAAAATTTTTGTATTGCATTTGTGTAACTATGTAAGTTAACTTAGATCTTTTAAAAAGGCATAAACAAAAAAGTTGGTCAAGTGTAAAATAAAACTAGAAATGTATTTGCTTTGCTGTTTATAGAATGAACTTGTCATGAAATATGAGACAGATCCATAAAAAATAGTGATAACCTCTAATTAATTAGCTCGTAAGGTCACGAAACAAATGGTTGAATAAGCAAAAACTGTTAGTCATTCACAAGTCTTTTTAGCAGTACATGTTAATAGAGTTGAAAAATTCTTTGTGACAGACATATCAAATATCAATAGCTTTTCTTATACTTTTCTCATGCTTCTGAAGTCTTTTTTCATCTTGAGCTGGGAGGTAATGTGATATAATAGTTAAGAATTCAGACCGTTTAGTTAAACTATATATATTCAAATGTTAAACATGCCACTTTTAACTTCATGGCCTTTAGAAGGTTATTTAAGTTCTCAGTTTTCCCTTCTATGAAGTGGTGCTAATAATGGTACTGGATTAGAGGTTGACATGAGACTTAAATGAAATAGAACATGTAAAGTGTTGGCCACAGAGAAACACTTCAATAAATATTAAACATTAATATTTAGGGGACTGCATGTCAACTTCTTCAGCTGTAAAATGAGTTCTTTACAGCCTTAAAATGGTAGATTTCTGTTATTTTCTGTCATATCTATGGAAAGTAAGTTGGTGATTTATGTAGTTATTCAGTGAACAGAGAAAATAACCACTACATAATCAAAGCTTATGAACAAATTGTAAGGGCCAGTTGTATATTAATAACCCAGAAGTCAATTTTATTAACCCCCCTTTTAAAAGCACTTACTTTTGCCACAGATATAGTTATATTGTATGCTAAATTTTTTTAGCTCTCAGCTACATCATCCTTTTCTTTCAAATTGTAGTTTTTCTTATCTTCCTCACATTAAGGATTTTGCTATTAGAACAAATAATATATACAATTAGCAACTTAATTTAGGTTGAAATAATGTTTTCATCTTGTTTTTGGTGAAAGGACACTCTTTCTAAACATTTTAATTCCTTATCAGAACTGTTAAATATTTATTAAAAGAAGAAATAGTAATGGAAATATAGGTTCATTTTCCTCCCAACGCAAGAGCAGAAAAGAACAATAACAAAAAAAGAAAAAAAAACTTTTTTGGCATTTTCAAGTATAGAGGGTCTCACCGCAGAAAATAACTGGGTAATTGTTTTGTCAGTTTAGAGGTCACACACAGAATTATAGGATTTGCTTCATTTCACTTCATGTCTTGAATTGATACAATAAGCTATTTGAAGAAGATTTTGATTTCAAAATATGCTGTGGAATTTTTTCATCAAAATCATTATCTCTAAAAATGTGCCCATGATGAATGAAATTTTGTACTTTTAATGATGACCTCCACACTTCCCTACTATTTCTCACTGTGAAGTACAAAGTAGTTATCATAAAAGGAACTCTCGTCAGACTTTCCATTCTTTTCTTTCAATTGTGGACTGATTTCTCATGTTTAGTTTTTACTGTCTGACCTGAAATTGGCTCATTGATTATAATACACCTCTCAGTGCCTCTTCTAGTACTTGTTTGCTAGAGAATGTGACTTACACACTAAATGCTAAATAGTTTTTGTAGCATCAGTATATGCCAACAATGAACCCAAGAATAAAATATGTGGTATAAAATGAAATATTGATAATCTTCAAGACATAAGACTATGACTAGCAATTTCCATTGAAACCATTATAATTTAAAATGGCCTGATAGTAACAAACATTCATAATTCAAACATTATTAAAAAATTGTCATCCAAACTTTGGAAGACATTAGAGCGTTTATTAATGATAAGAGAGAGCATCACAAATATATGTTGGAAAATCAGCTTTACC
The DNA here is from genome assembly GCA_004027375.1 of Macroglossus sobrinus. NCBI lineage: Eukaryota > Metazoa > Chordata > Mammalia > Chiroptera > Pteropodidae > Macroglossus > Macroglossus sobrinus. The sequence goes on along the minus strand of PVKZ01001038.1, from coordinate 418,319 downwards.
TGAGACAGCAAAGGAGAGACTTCTGACCCCTTCTCTCCAACTCTTCCACTACTCCTAACTTTAGACCAGGTCTCACAAACTTAAGTATTCCTAAGGAATTATGCTGTTAACATTTTTTTCTTACAGGCAAAGAAATAAGAATATTGGACAAAAGATTTGACTATGAATTCCATGCATAGCATCTACCTAAGTTCACTAATGCTTAAAGCAAACAGCCTAAACAGGTCACACCTTGGTTTAGACTAATTTTTACAACTTCTTTTAGACCATATCTTCATTTTGTTTAACCTGTGGTGTGTACTGCCTCTGCCTTTCATCTCCGATAACTCAAAAACACTCTGCACACCACCATATTGATCTTCTAGATATCCAAACTGATTACATCATTTTCCTATTTAAAATATCTTTTGCCTTCCCTTTGTTGCCTTCCCTTTGATGCAAATACTTGAGTTTCCAATACTGTCTTCTACCTCTCACTTCACAGCAGCAGCCCATGCTCCGGCCACACTGAATGTCTCACTTACCTTTTTCAGTATCTCAAGATTTTTTCATGACCAACATGTATCCTTTAATATTCTTTGCTCTCCAAAATTTACAGTCCAAAGCTTCCTTTAAAATCGGCTATTTTTCATCAGGACCCTGGTTCTACCTATACTCATACCAAGTCTCACATGGTGGTGACATTTTTAGTGTATTTGTATGTTTCTGATACTTGTCTTTTGGGGCAGGGAAAAAATTTTGTTTATATTTTCAGCAGAACCTAACAATATCTAGTACTCAGAAGGTTTTCAATTACTGTGTGTGTGTGTATGTGTGCAGAAATATATAAATAAGATAGCAATGTGGTGAAATTAAAATTCTAATATGAATATTCAAAGCATAGTAAATGTTTTGTGTAATTTTTCATTAGTGAAGATTTCTTTCAACAAATATAGATAACAATAAATGCCATGAGAATTTTCAAAGGAAATTTGTCCTCTATTTTCGTATTAACTGAGATTAGCCTGTATGCAATCCATGTATCGACCATTGTTTCTTATCCTTGACTTAAGTGCATTCCATATCTGCAATTCTTTTATGATTTATTACTTTTCTGTAGAGTTTTCATTCAAGCAACAGAATTGTCCTTGAAATTTGAATGTTTCAAAAGTAACAAACTGTTTAGCAGTATGTTTCTGAGATAACAGACTTTCCTATGATATCCTGCACCTGGATCTCAAATAGACCTCAAAAGATGAAACAGAAAAGGCAGAATAAACTTTCATTTGGTGCATGATGCATTTGTGTGTGTGTGTGTGTGTGTGTGTGTGTGTGTGTGTGTGTGTGTGTGTGACTAGGATGGGTTAAAGCTAGTGATTTGAAAATTTGGTGTGGTATTCTAGAACATATATTACTACCTATGCCTCTGTAAAAATCTCTATTTTTCTTTAGTTAATTTTGAATGTTGCTACTGCCTGTCTTTGTGATGATTCTCCACTTTCATTGTAATATCTTTTAATTAAATTTCCACTAGAATTCACTTTTAGACTCTGATGAAAGAGCATAGTAATTGTTTTTTTTTTTTTTTTAAATAAAGCCAATGATGTAAACCTATGGTTTAGCATAAAGCTTTCTTTTTCTTAGATTTTTGGTGTTTTTCTGAACTCTTTAGAAATATTATTCACATTTTTATTAAATCACATTTTTTAAATAAGAAATGTTTGCATTTCTTATTGCTGAATTACTTTAATATTTCTCTGTCTTCTTCCATTTCTTTGGTGTACTACAAAGTTCTAAGACTGCTCTCTGTGATTTCTGTGTTCACTGGAGAGTTCAGATTATGAACTGAAACTTTAGTGTCAGATCCAGTTTGAAATAACACCTCTACTAATTATCTCTATCTTAATTAAGATATTTAAAATTTCTAAGCTATAGAAAAAATAATAATATTAGGACTTTTGTCATAGAGTTAAGAAGATTGAGTATCATAATGCATGCAAAACAGATTGCAAAGTATGTACCACATAATAAGCAATCACCGTCAGTTGCTGGAAAAATTATGATGTTTATATTGATAATGATGATGCTATTTTCTCAGTGTTCCTTTGTACTATGACACCATTATAATCCAGTTTCTACCTATGTCACTTTACACTGTAACAATTGCTGGTGTTAAAGGACAAAATTTTGAAATGTAATTGTCTTTATTGAATGATTTATGAATCACATAGCATCTCATCTAGTAAACAGATACATGCTCTGAGAAGCTGTACAACATGGAAGGCTTTTATAGGCTTAAAGTGGGTGGGATAAGAAAGTTATTAGCAAAAGAAAAGAATGGATGTTTGAGACAAAGTTACTTTTCCTTAAGGAAAGGCAGGTTTCTTATCAGGATGATATTCTTAGCTTTGTTTTGGTGGGGGAGAGTGGAGAGTGCCCAAATAACAAATTGTCCCATTGGTGCTGACCAGAAAATTTCCAACTATCTGATTAAGATTACATTCTGTAAGAAGGTTGAAACTGCAACTAGGTCAGTTTTTAAGTTTAGATTTGGTGATAAGAGGCTTTAGCACAAGAAATTCCATTTGGTACACTGTTTTAGTGGATGGAGATACAGTCGTATATAAACACAAATTCATCTTTTGAAGTTTACATTTGAGTTGATGTAATAGATAATACACAAATAAAAAGTGGATTATGTTGGATTTTAGGTGATAATAAGTGCCATGGAGAGAAGTAAAGCAGGAATGCGGTAAAGGTAACTGGTAAGCAACGGTTAAGTGTTAAATAGGGAAGTTAGTTGTGAGGGTTCTACTAAGAAGGTGATATTTGAACAAAGACAAAGAAAGGTAAGAAAACACTTGTATCAATTTCCTAGGAAAGAACATTTCAGGAACTGGACAAATGCCTACTAAGTATAAGATCAGAATAAGGTCAGAATATTATAGGGAGTAAGCTGGGTCTAGAGATCTGTTCTATTATAATACAGCATTTACCATACTTTGATTTTCTTCTTTTTAGTGGAGGTGTTAAGCCCTTAATAATAATACCCTTTTCAGTTTAAGATTTCTGCGTGTGTCTGTTCATCGTAACAGTGGGTCCAGGGAGCACCAGAAGGAACCCAAGTGGATCGCTTCATTTCCACACAGATTCTCTCCTGCTCTCATTGTGTAAAAGCAGCTCTACCTCTTGCTGATCAGAGTCAATACTCAGGGAGGTTGGTGAACTCTTCTTGTCAGATGGGCACTTGATAGAAAAAGTTTAAAACTCTGACAGCAGCTCTAATTTATAATTCAATAGGTCTCTTGTGGTGTCCCTGACAAAAGTGTGTCTCATTAGGGTACTAAGATCTCCAGCACTGACAAGCCCAGAGTAATAGGACCAGGAAGCACAAAATCCTTTAAAGTGTAACTGGAAGAAATGATAAGTAGGAAATTCCTATTTTCTGGAAGCATCCATGTATCTATCCTATTGAGAATACAGCACTATCCCATGGTCTCTGACTTAAGAAGTACACTATGTACTGAATGATAATTCACAAAGGCAAAGGCTTAAGGTAACCTGTTGAAACAAATTCTGTCACCTTGTGTTGTGCCAGTATCATCGTTAATACCAATGATACACTTTTTGGAGTTTTCTCTATGCCTTGACAATAATATTTCCAGACCAATTGTCCTCACTGTACATCTGTCACAATTTCAACTCAAACAGTCACTTTTACACCATTACATCCTTTTGTTTAGAAAAAATACTTTCTATGCATATGCACCTGTAACTTGCCAGCTCTCTTCATATTTCACAGCTTGACAAATCAAGAAAATAAAAATTCCTGGAAATTTTCTCCCTTGTGATAGATACTCAGTGTTGAAATTTTTTCTAAACTAGAGTGGACTAATAGCTGAGATTAGAATGTGAGTTTTTTTTTTTCCAGTGACAGGTACATAGTTTTCATCTGAATCTTAAAAAATCTTTGAACCAGAAACTATATATGAAAATTTATGTTTCTTGTTGTTTTCTGTTTCAGAACCTCTTCTGTGAGGAAAATGCAGCTGGCCCAAGGACCCCTAGAGCAGTATCTATGCTGTTTCTGAGCCATGACTTTCTCACCTACCAATAATTAGAAACTTAGGGAAGCAATTTTTTTTTCCTGCACATCCCCATCAGCCACCATTCCTCCCTTAGACTTAGTCCCATTCAATAAATATGTGATTATAGTAATTCACCTTTCTTCACTTAAGTGTCCATCTGAGTAAAGAGCATTTAGAGAGACTGGGGCCTCATCATGAACATTATTTTCAACCTCTTGCAACCCCGGTGTAAATAATTTAATTGTTTATTCTCAATGTTAAAAGCAGTTTAAAATACAAAATAAAAAAATGTTATTATGTAGAATATGTACATACGGAACACTCATTCATTCATTTGCATATTAAAACAAACAAACAAACAAAAAACAATGCCATGAAGCTTACCTACATTTACCCTAAGAATGTTACTGGGGAAGTTGTTCAGTTAATTAAAGAGGGTCTTTTATAAGGGTCTATAGAATAAATTTCAATCTGACACTGAGAATATAACTAAATAAATGCCATTCTTGTGGAAACCTTGGGGCTGAGCTGTGAACCAAAGAGTTAATGGCATTTATTTTGTGTTAAGCTCATGCTGGCTCAATTTTGTTTTCTCTTTGTCTTGTTTTTCTTCTATTTTTAAAAAATTAATCTTACTAGCTATATGCCATGTCTTTTATTGCATATTTTCATAAAAGTTATTTCTAGACCAAAGTAGCATATAAATAAATTACATATAAAGTCAAAACTCCTCCAACAAGTTCTTAATTACTTCAAATGGCCACATCTGATACTTACACATCACGTGAGATTTCATAGGAGCCTTTAGCTTATCTAATTGAAAGATAAGCTATATTACCACAGGTGCGATTAATTTTAGAGTTGTTTCCTGAGTACATGATGACATTTATTGAAAGTACATGGCAGAACAAATGTATGGAGTAAAATTAGTTAGCATCTACCAGCAGAAAACTTGTGAGTGTGTCTGCAGATGCTGACATTCTTCAATCTCTGTTCTTGGCAGCATCAGGGTAGTCCTGTGAGATGCAACTTCCTAGAGGAATAATCTGACCTTCTAAACCTAGACATTTCTGAAATGGAGAATAATTGGCTGCTCTTTGTTCTAGATAAGGGTAAAGAGAAGAATGACATGAGCAGGCAAGGGTTCTGTTAGACTTATGAAACTTTAATTCTTTCTTAGATCAATAACTTCTAAGAAAACTCAGACATCTCCCATACTTGGTATTGCCTTCACTTGGTTTTTTTTTGCATGTAATATAATGATTGTTGATTTCTCTTATTTTTTTCTCTGCAAACTCTATTTTCATATTTATCCACATATCTTTGTGTGGATAAATTCATCCTTGCTATTTTATGTATTATAATTTAAAATACTGTTCATGTAACTTACATTTAGTCAGACTGCTAAAAGGTTAAAGTGTCATGGGGGAAATGCACTTTTTCAAAATGGTGGATATCACGTCTTCATTCCCTAAAACCCTCCAAAAGCTTCCCAATAAATTTAGAATAAATCATGACATAATTCTTCCCCAGTTTGATGTCTGATTAACTCCTTTGTCCTTACTTCCTACTCTCCCTTTCATTTTCTGGGTCCAATAATGTGGGTAGTCTTTTTATTCTTTTAATAACGAATATAGATGCCCTCTCAAGCATTTGCACTTACTCCTCCTCCCTTTTCATGAAAATTTCCCCTAGACTTTTCAACTGCCTGACTCTTTCTTTTTATTCAAATTTGGCTTAAGTACACCTCCTAAGAGAGAGGCCTTTTATGAACAATAGTCTGCAATGTCTATAATAAACTACTTCTCTCTCTCCTCATCCAATTGTCTCTATCACATTATTCTTTTGTTTGTTTTATATAAATTACACTAATTAGTTTGTTTATGTATTAGTTTACTTATTTACTGTTGTTTTCTATTGGGTGGATGTAAGCTTTTTGAGGGAGTGAGTCAGTTGGTCATGTTGATCGCCTTATCTCTTGCTTCTGTGTCAGAACTTGGTACACAGTATGCTCTCAATCAACACTTTTATTGTTACTTTAAAGAATAAAATAAAAATTATTTTATTCTTTATAATAAAATAAAAAATATAATAAAAATATCAGCAAACAATGCCTGATATTAACCTCAGTTGAGCTTTATCAAGTTAGTGAACAGATGTCCTGGGAATGTCATCTCCTACTTTCTCTCAGCTATGGGTTGAGGACTGGGAGTGCTAAAAATATTTTTACTCATTAATAGTGTTTTCTATTTTCTATGTAGAAATTGGTATTCATGAAATATCTCCATTAGTTTTGGAAGGCTCAAATATATGGCTGATAGGGCATTCAATAAGACTTATATTTCAATGATTACAATTGAAAACATGGTGTACTTTCTAATTGAATCCCCTAATCAAAAATTTATATATCTTGCTTGTCCACATTATTTTAAAGTTAATTTCAAAATCCTGAAACTTAGAGTTACACAATGGGATTATATAAATCAGAAACACCCCTCACCTTCAACTATCATCTCATCAGGTCATAGTGGTTTATCTGATGTGTGACTTAAACTTGCATTTCTTAGGAGTCTGAGCCCTTGAAAATTATACTCTCCTCAGGCAGTTGTTGCACATGTTTGTTAACAGTTCCCATGGAGCCAGAGAATGCCATAGGCACCAAGCAGATCACTTGAGTTCCATGTGTATTCCATTTCTACCTGTCTCTATTGTATGAAGGCATTCCTGATCCCTCCTGATGATCACAACCAACTATCTCTGCCACAGTAGTGACTTTTATTCTTGCCTGTTGAGTCCTAGACACAAGTGGGCATAACTTGTAGGTCAGTGAGGCCCTTGCTGTGTCCCTGATGAGAATATGCCCCCTTTGTGCACCAGAATATCCAACACTGGAGATTCCAGAGATGATTTAGACAGGAATAAAAATTCTCCAATAGGACTTCAAGAGTGATGGTAAGAGCAATGGTAAGATAGGCCACTCAATGCTTTCACATCTTGGATCCCAGACCCCCGTGATCTTCCTTTTGGGGATATAGCATCATAATAGAGTTCTCTGATTTCATACATACAAAACATTATGAAGGATGTCAACCTATCTTCTCTGAATATCACCTCCAATCTAAAGCTTCAACTGTGCCTTTAAAAGACTGTTTCATTGTTCTATATTGTTCTTATTGTTCGATAAGGCTGGCTATCTCTGAATGATGAGATGTGTGATATGATCAGTGAATTCCATAGTCATGGGTCCACTTCAATACCTCCGTGCCATAAAATGGTTCTGCTAATTAGATGGTGTATTATAAGGGTTCAATGCCGATATAGATCAAGCTTTCTATAAACCTCAAGATAGTGATGGTTACCAAGTCTCAGAAGGCAGGAAAGAAAAACACATATCCCACATCCTATGAGGATGAACCACAGCTGCTCTTAGCATGGGAAGAGCCCAAATATATTTGAGTTTCCAAGTGACAAATTGGTCTCCTGAGAAATAGTGCCACATTGGAGGGTCTAGTGCTATTACGGACTAAATTGTGTCATCCAAAATGTATACATTGAAATTTTACCCCTCATTGTGATTGTAGTTGGAGGCAGAGCCTTTAAGAAAGTAACTAAGGATAAATGAGGTCTTAAGTGTGGGACCCTACTGCAATAGGACCAGGGTCCTTATAAGCAGAGGAGGAGGTAACCAGAGAGAGCTCTTTCTACAGAGAATAGGCCATATGAGGACACAGAGAGTAGGTAACATCTGCAAGCCCAAGAGAGAGGCCTCACCAGAAACTAATCATGCTGGCATCTTGATCTTGGACTTTCAGCCTTCAGAACTGTAAGAAAATTTATTTCTGTTGTTTAATCCACCAGTCTGTGGTATTGTGCTATGGCAGTCTGAGAAGACAGGATGAAAATTCAGAGATGTAGCATCTGGGTGTATGAATCCCTGATACTCTTCACAGCAGATCTGAAAGAGCAAAACATTTTAAAGGCTTTCACACGGTATTACCTTATAATTCTTTAGGCAGGCAACTCCGGAAGAGTTGTAATTGTTTTAAATATGAGTTAACTATAAAATTATAATAAAAAACATTCCTCACTTAATTCTTACTAAGATCCTGAATATTTAAGTTAATAGTGTTAAAGAAGAGATGATTAATATAATCTCAGTCATTAGAACTTTTAGTAAATTGTGGAAAACTTAATTAACATGATATTTCTGCAAGAAGCTATCATATCTCTTGCCCTCAGTTCCAAAAGGCATTTTGTTGATATTGCCAAAGCTAGAAAGAATTATTTTGAATATCTTTTTATGGTTCATTTATTAAACATTCAGTATGAATAAATGTGAATCTGATGTTTTTTAAATCTCAAAATAAATACATAAAAAATGATTTTCTGCTTCTTCGGAGTTGACATCTCTAAATAATTCAGCAAATTTTATTTTACACCTACTATGTGCTTACTCTAGTAGGCGGTGGGAATACAAGAATGAAAAAGACAGGTATTTGTTCTACCTTTAAGGAAATTATAGATTTATGGCTTCCTTCTCAGAGCTTCACTTAATGTGTCAAGGGAAGACATTTGTTATGACTTTTGAAGCAGCTTTTGAGGCCTGCGTATCTGTTTTAACTCTATTACCATCTGCACAGTAAAGAAGAATAGCATAATGAGAGAAAACACTGCCCAAAGTATGTCATTTTACTCAGTTGATACACATTGTGAAGATAAATCTTACTAATAGAGTAAGCAAGAATGAGCATTGTCATGCCATGTATAGCTAGCTGAAAGTACAAACATAAAAGCAAACAAAGGAAACTCAGTTCATGCAACAAATTCAGTTCAAACTGAATTTGTGACTGAAGAAATGGGATCCAGGTACATTTTCTAATTGTTTTATATTATTATTCTCTTAAGTTATATGTTGTAGAGAATTTCTATAATGTATTTTTAATGACGAAAAATATTTATAAAATAATAATTATTCCCAGTGATGAAATTTATTCATCGCTTACCAAAGATATATTTTAATCTTTTAAGGTACCACTATTATTTTTGGATTCACTAAAATCTTTGTGTTGAAAGCCACTGGTGCTATATGTGCGTGTTTGTGTATGTGTGTGTATGTGTATATGTGTGCATTATTGGGTATAACCCTTACACTTCCCCCTTTATCTTCTGGTTTCTTCTTTTATACTATATACATTCTAGGGTTTCTGCTAAAGTCTTATTCTGTATTAAATCGCTAAGCCTCATAGGAAATGTATTTTTTTCCCTAAATAAATTTAATACAGTCATACAAGGGTTTATTCCCCAATCTTTTAGCAATATTTAATAAATATGTCCAAGTAAGAACATGCATTATTTTTTAAATCATCACTGGGGCAACTTTACAGGGCTCAATAAAATTAAATGCATATAACTCTTTTGTTGCAGTTACCTAAGAACACACTTAAAAAATGTTTTCCAGAGACACAGTAAATTGGTAGAAGTATAATTGAGCCAAATGGAAACTTTTGCTTTATGAATACAGTTTATACTAAGCTACTCTTAAAACAAAAACAAAAACAAAAACAAAAAAAATCATACCCTGAGATGTATATTGGCTTCTGGGTTAAGTAGAAAAAATTCTACTCATAATTAGTCATATTTGCTAAAACTAAAAATTGCCATATCTTTTCTCACATGATTTGGTTGCTAGACTACATAGTTAATTATGTGTGATCTATGAAGATGTGAGTATTCCCTGAGCACTCCAACAAAGTGTTTCAGTTAATTATTCTTCCCTATAATTTAACTTCAATTTTGAATGTGATTCCAGTGGCAAAAGGTTTATAAATAAAAATAATCTTTGTTATATCATTTTGCTTTCTGGGTGAGGAAATATTTGGGTATTAAAAGAGTAAAAGCAAAGGACTACCCCTTGTCAGGAAATGCATGACTAGGGCAAGCTATGCTCTTCAAAAGTGTGCTGCTTTTGTCTTTTTGAATAATATAAAAAATAATTTTAAAAATTCTATTTTTTTTTTTTTGCTTGTTGATTTTTTTTGTCCTGGTTTTAATCTTATTATTTTATTATTAGTCCCTAAACTCCAATTGGTTCATGTTTTATATAAAGTACCCTATTAACTAGTATTGAAATTGCTGGTGTAAAAAGCAATCTGTATGTGAATTTAACATAATTAGAGAATCATGTAATTATGTAATTAGAGTTCTGGTCGGTTTTATTTCATTTGGTCAGGCAGTGATCCACATCTCAAAGATGCAGGAAGCAGAACACGTTCCTGCAGCAAACAAAATACTACCTGAGTTTTATACTGAAGGTGATATGTGACAACTTATATTTCTTCTATATAACTTTTTTAAATGACAGTTTGACAAATTCAGCAAATGAAATAACCCCAAACACCAAATTCATTTATATTGTATCAGTAAGCCAGATATTTTGGGTGGAGTTTCCTGCTCCTTTAAAATCATTTAAGATAGGCTCAAATTTTCAAAGATGACCTTTGAAAACTTAAGCCCTTTCTCTGACATGTGAATTTACTGGAGCTTCTGTGATCTTGGTTCATCTGCTGTTGAGCTTATGCTTTTGTACATGTTGGTTTACCCCATACAACTCAGAATTGAAACTTTCCCATTCACAATGCTTTTGGGGATGATACCTACAAAAAAAAAAAATCACTCTTAACTGAGGTAGTTCTATCAAATACTGCCTGGGAAACATATGATGGGGTGATGATGTTGAGAGAGGAGAGGCTGTACACTGATGTAATGAAAATAACTTGAAAGTAAACAATTTCTACTAGATACTTCTTACAGGTATTCCTGCCACACACCATCTCTTTGGTTTTTCTGATTCTCTTGCTATTCTTTCTTTGTCTTTGTGCACTTCCATATTAAGAGCAAGACAAATTTTTATCTTTGTTTTTGTATAAAATGTTTAGTCACAATTTATTGTATTTTGTTTTTTCCTGATACTAATGTCCATAGGACTTAATCTTTTAGAAAGTAGCTTAGCGAATAATTACCCAAAGACATTTCCTTTCTAAGATAATTTCTAAAAACATTATGCCTTGTTCATATGACTTTTGAGAATGAAATGTTATGTGAATGAAGCAGAGATAGTTCCTTTGTGATAGCCAAGGATTTGGCATTCCCCGGTCAAGAGTTCAGGGGATGTGTCGAGGTCAGTGGTCAACTTAGCTTCTTACAGAGTGATGGCTCCATCAGTCATCAAGTTCACCCTATGGCAGAGCTACCTCTATAAAAGCAGAGCAGTATTTTCATAGAAAATAACTCACAGGTCTCTTCCTCTGGCTGCAAAGGACCAGACTTACCACTCATGACTTTATATGAAAAGTGAGTCTTCTCTTTTTTAAAAGTGACAAGTACTCCTGGACTTTGTAGTATTAGCAAAAACTTGTATTTATTAAGTAATAAATTACTGGATTTGTAGTGTCCCACACTCATAATAAAATTAAATCGATTACTTGATGATTTCTAAATTGGAATATATTTTACCAAGTCTCATAATACCTCTCTTCTTGGATTTTTCTAAAAATTGTATCTGTAAAATGCCCTATTTCCAGAGCAGAGCCATTAATCCTGAACATTTGAACGGCTGTCTGTTTAGGAGTACTGCAAGAGTTATAACAAAGAAACAAAAATATTTAGAAAAATACGATGTCTTGGCAGACTAACAAGGCCAATGTAAAACTAAAAAATTATTATTTAAAATTAATCCAATTTTGTTGAGATTTTGCTTTTTTTCATACTCAATCCATCTATTTTCTCTGAATACACATATTTACACTCATGTATAATACATTTTTTTAAGTATATTGAAAATATATATTTTGAAAATAATATGGACCAAGTATACAAAATATCAGATGAATTACCATAGACATTATATTCTCACATCTCCACATTTAAGAGATGTTTAACACTGTTGCTTAGTAACAGTCTAGTCATTTAATTCAAAAGCAATTTCTAAATTAAAATGCCTTTTATGAAAAAGAAAGCAAATAATCTGATTTTCTTTTATGTAGAGGAAAAATCCAAAGGTTATACATAAAGGGAATATAATATTAAGTGCTGAAAAATAACATTTTGACTAATTATTTGTTGTGATCTTAATTTTAGTCTTTTTATATAATATATTAATAACAATGAAATCAATTGTTATTTGTTTGGTTGCCAGTTAATGTGGTATTCAATTTAAATCCAAGGTTAAATGTACATAAAGACCCTAATCTTTTAAGAAAAAGCTGGATGAAAATGTGGTTCTTTGGTTCTGTTTTTATGTTATCTGAAGAAGACATTAAGTAGAGACTTAATATTTAAAACACGTAAACGTGTATTATACATATAGCACTTATGCATCTCTTATAGAAACTTGTTCCATTCTGCCCTGCATTAGTCTTTGTGCTTCTTAAAATCAGAATCCTTATTTATCTTTGCTTTCCTATAATCTGATAGTATCTTGTATATAAAAGATGCCTCAAAACTTGTGTCAAGTTGAATATTTTAATAATAGTAATAATCATAACAGCGATGACATTTTTGAGTAGTTATTTATGTCATTTACTATATCAAGTACCCTACTTTGATAGTAGAAACAATTATGGTTATTTTTTTCTTTTTAAATCAAGGACTGATGAGAAGGAATCAAATCATAACTGCAAGGGTTGGGAAATACTGAAATAGATAAGTAAGAATTTGCAGTCTTTCATATTGTAATAAATAAGGTAAATTGAAATACTTATATTTTTAAGTTTTGATGGGTTTAACAATTATTTTTCACAAACTTAGATCTCAAAACACACCAGGAATAATTGATTATATCTTAGTGTAGTGGAGATCTGTTGTTTTAGCCTATGTAGCATCTATTGTCTCTTATGGTAACAACATCCTGTTTTTTCCTTGGGAAATCTCTGCATTCTCCTTTCATGTGGTTACAGTGGGACAACCCCATCCTCCAATCCCAGGGGTGGAACATTATCCAGACCTAGTCTATGACAATGACCTTCCTTTGGCTATTCCTTCAGTAATCAATTCAGTAATAAATACATGATTCAAACAAAGGAAACAATTGATAGCACTAGGTGTTTTGTTGCAATTGAGGAAAGAAGCATGTTCTTTTCATTGGAATTGCTGAGCTGGTTGAACTTAAGTCTAGAGCTACTTGTAGTCACTATTTCTTTATCAGTGTCCCTTTGAAACTGAAACTAATGAAGAAGAAACAGTGCCAAGGCAAACATCACAGAATAATTATTCCAGACAATATCCACCAATGGATGCTAAAATCATTAGGGAAAGTTTGAGGAGAAACAGGATATTAGCATAGTCTAAAAGTGTCTCCTCCAAGTTACTTATCAATTACAAATGGAGAAATGTTAACTGTACAATGAACAAACCAGGCAAAGAAACCATAACCAAGAGATCAAGGTTTACATCAGAAATAAGGTATATTGGCATTGTGTTCCCTCAATATTATGCACTTAGAGAGAAAAAAAAATTATTACTACTGTAGTATTCTTGCCAAAAGTGCATAAAATAAATCTAATCATCAGACAGGAAGAAAAAATGTCAAACTCAAATTGAGACACAGCTACAAAATTAATGACCAGGACTCATCAAAATATGAAGGTAATGAAAGACATGTAAAGGCTGTGAAATTGTTACAAATAATAGGAGACTGAAGAGACAGAACAACTAAAGGCAATGTGGCAACCTGAATTATATCTTGGAAAAGAAAACAAAAAGACTTTAAGGGTGAAAAAAAAAAACCCTGATGAAGTTCAAATAACATCTGTAGTGAAATTTGTAATATCGTACTAATGTAAATTTCCTGGTTTTGAAAATTGTATTATGGCTATCTAAATTTTTAACATTAGGAAAAACTGAGTAAAAATATATGTGAACCTTTTGTAGTATTCTCCCAAATTTTCTATGTCTAAAACTATTTCAAAACCAAAAGTTAAAAAGAAAAAAAGAAATTAAGTCAAGAGATTAAGAACAATAGGTTCCTGGTAACTTTATGTACCTCTATCCAGCTATATTCGAACACAGATCTACCATAAGGCTTTTAAAATCATGAATTAAAAAATTTGTAGTTATTCTAGTTGAGTTTCTCTCACTTGCAAGCAAAAAAGATATGGCAAATACATATAATTTACTTTCCTTGTCAGTGAGTTTACTGTGCCTCATCTAGAAAATGCCTTGTGACCAATGCAATGTTTCACATAAAGAAATTTCCTGGATAACTTCTACACTCAAGTTAATATATTTTTTTTATTTTAATAATTTTGCATGGAAACATTTAGAGAATGTTCTTTTTACTTTCATTTCTTTGTTGTGGAGTGCATGGAAGGTAATTTTTCATTCTTTTAGTGGTTTTGAGTCATGATTCTGAACATAAATCATTTTATATCATAGAATGTGTTGGTGCCATCATAGGTAGAGGTATAGAAATAAATTTAACTACATTAGTTGACCTCTGATTATTAAGATTTATTTTGTCTATTCCTATAATTTTTATGATCCCCCCCAGCTTATATGGTTTTACATACATTTTGCTGCTGTTAATTTATTTATAGCAGCTCCTCCTCTAAAACTTGCTGCTAAATATCTGCTGTTGGAGAACACCATCTTATTAAAATTAAATTTAAAATGAGAATGATACTCTAAATGAGGGTCTCTCATATGATTAAAGTTGATGGATTTTGTGACATCTGCTTTGGACAAGGAATTTTTGTTGAGCTTTTTTCATATTAGTTACTGAGGATGATTTATTGAATTGTGACTTTGGTATATAATAGAAATTAAAGTTTGTAGCTTATGTTTTTCTTATTTTTTAATATTAATGTTTGTATTATTAATAATATTGATAATTAATATTAACATTAATACTTCTTATTATCTTAATAAGTCATTGATACTCTTATTTACCATGATAAATTTTTCAAAAAAGCCTAAGAAAAATGAACATCACACCCTGACAAGAACTAAGAGTAACTCCCTTGGGCAGATTTAACATGTCTCTGTGTTCCAGGGCCTGCAGTTACTTTTTCCAGTTTACAGTCATTCACAATACTTCTTTTATGACATGCCTTTTGTCCTAGCTGATGTGCATGTAGAGTCTTCTTTTTTTCCTGAATATATCTATTCCCTACAGCTGCCTTAAAAGCCTATCCCCTTTTATCTCTGTCTCCTTCAAAATTTGTCTCTTGCACATGTACTGGGCTTATAATTAATCTGAACTGATTGTACTTCTCACTGTCCATATACATTCATTGCTATCTACTCTTTTCTCTCTCTCTCTCTCTCTCTCTCTCTCTCTCTCTCTCTCTCTCTCTCTCTCTCTCACTCTCTCTCTCTCTCCCTTCAAGTCAGCAGCAGCTATACTATGCTGTCATTTCCTTGGCTTGGAATCAATTCTCTTTTCCTGCCAAGTGCCATGTATCCTACAAAGTGCTTCTGATGTAGTAGTACTTTTGTTACCTAATATAAATGAACAGCACAGCTTCAGAGCATTCACTATAAATAGCATGGGGTTTCTCATTGGTCTCTCAGGCTGATTTAATCTCTACTAATAGTCATAATTCATAAATGACATTTTAGTAGTTGTTTCTGGATTTTTTTCACCATAATACCAATTAATTTTTCTTATTGCTTGTGAAAAAGTGGCTCTTGTTTGTTATAAAGCACTTACTTATATGCCAACATGCATAATCTTAAAGAAAGAAGGACAAAAAGAAATAAACAGGATGATTCAAAATGTTCCATTCTTATCCTTGTGAACTGTTTGTGCCTCAACTCTGAATAGAATATAACTATAGATTCTTCCTGTACATTTTGTTAATTGGTAAGCAAATTTATTGATCACTGACTATTCTCAGAGTATAGTGTTCAGTAAAAGGGAAATGATACAATGTAATGGAGAAAACCCTGGGCAGGGAGCCAGCACAGGTGGATTTTAGTCCCAAATCTGCCGATATACATCTGTGTACAAATGTGCAAGTTCAATTCCATCTTCTGAAAATAGTTAAGCTTTACTACAGGAACTTCAATTGCTTTCATCTCTAATATTTGATGAGTCTACAATACCGTGTTCCTTGAGGAATTCACAATTTAATTGAGATGTGGAAAGAGAAAAGGGGCATTGCTTGCAAGTCCTATGAGCTTTGCAGCACAAGAATTATGTTTTATTCTATGTTCCCAAATCTGACAATAACAGAGGTTTCAGTTTTTCTCCACTGAGACATAAATGACATAACAGTCACACACATAACCCTCAAAGGAATAATCATGAGATTTTTCTATGTCCAAATAGTAACTTTCACCCCTTTTCTGTCACCTTAAAATCCAATGATACTATTCAACCTGTCCTGTTCATTTACTTAAAAATCTTTAAGTATATTTGATATACATAAACTGCATATATTTAAGATATATATCTTAATGTGTTGGTATATGAATACACCTATACAATTATCATTATATAATAAACATATCTACCAATTCCAACATTTTTCTCATATTTATTTATAATTCCTTCTTTATGTTCCCCCACCATAGTTTTTCATTCAGGCTACTACTGACCTATCACTAAAGATTAGTTTGAATTTTCTAAATTTTTAAACAAATAAAATCAGGGAATGAGAAAATACTATTTTGGGAGAAGATGGGGGTTCTGGATTTTGTACTGCATAATTATTTTGATATTCATCTATCTTCTTATAGGTATAAATAGATCATAACTTTTACCAAAGGGTTATATTTCATTGTATGAATATTCCGCAATTCATTTATCCATTACTCTGCCGATGGACATCTGTCTGTTTCAAGTTTTTAACTATTGAAAAATAAAGCTATGGTAAACATTAGTATGTATGACTTGTATGAACATATGCTTTTATTTATTTTGGGTAAGTATCCATAAGCGGAATGATTGGATCATGTGGTAGGTATATGTTTAACTTTTTTTTAAATTGCTGAACTCTTTTCCAAATTAGTTATATTATCTTACATTCCTACTAGCAGTGTATGAAAGTTTCAGTTTCTCCACATCTACAACAGCATTATAGTCAATCATTTTAATTTTAGCCATTGTAATAGATGTAGTGGTATATCATTGCATTTCTTTACTGATTAATGATGCCAAGCATTTTTGTGTGTATGAATGCTAGAGATCTGTATATTCTTGTTAATGTGTCTGTTAAAATCGTTTGCCCATTGTTAAAAACGACTGTACTAAGAGTTCTTTATATATTACAAATATAAATTCTCTGTCATATATATTACTTATAAATATTTTCATTCTGTAGTTTCATTGTCTATAGTTTCATGATCTTTCCAATTTTCTTTGAAGAGCAGAAGTTTTAATCTTTGTGTTCTTTGTATTTTTTAAATTAAATTACTAAGGTTGCATTGGTTAATAATGTTATATAAATTTCTGGTATATAAATTTATAATACAACATTCATATACAAATATTATATTATTACTAGACTCACCATTCAAAGTCTAGTCTCCTTCTGTTACCATATATTTGACCCCCTTTATCCCCTTCATCCTACCCCCATTACACTTTGTTTTCTATATATATGAGTTTATATGTTTGTTTGATGATTGGATAAAGAAGCTAATATACACACACGTATACATACAATGGAATACTACTAAGCAATAAAAAAGATGAAATATTGCCATTTGTATCAACATGAACGGTCTAGGGAGTATCATGCTAAGTGAAATACATCAATTGGAAAAGGAAAAGAACTATATGATTTCAGTCATATGTGAAATTAATATAAAAAGCAACAACCTAATTTATTTTTAAAATAATAAGTGGCTTGTAGATTATGGTACGTTATTAATATTAGCAAATGATTTGCTACCCACCTCATAACAAAGCATAAGTGTCTTGATATTATGGAAGAGAACTCTGAAATATTGGATTCCTCGTTGGTGGTGAAGTCACAATTAATCTAGCCATTTACGATATTAGATTTCTTTCTTATTACATAACAATTGCTGCTACCCAGCCACTTTATTCTTAGGCCATTTTAGAATAGCTTAGCTGAAGGTTTTCACAGATGTAAGCTACAGGTAGAATAAACTTCATTTGCATATAAGTCAAAGAAATAAGTGTATAAATAATTCTTGACCTTTATAACTCTGGATTCATTGTTATATTTTTGTTATTGGAATAGTGGGTTAATATCTCTGAAGTGGAACTGTGTTATTAGAAAAATACTAGAGTGTTTTTGTTTTTAGGCACTACTGTGCCTAAGCAATTACTTTTTTATGCAATGCTTTTTATATAGCAATTATTATGTTCTTTGCCTTTGTCTCTATTACTCACTAACCTCTTAGATGCTAACCTCTAAGGCAGGATGGTTTACCCCAAAATAATGTTCAGTCCCGGACTGCTAATGACAGAGAAATGTCAAGAGGTATGACATATTGATTCTCTCCATTGTTAGAAGTAACATCCCTGATCATAATGGGAAGCATGAATTTGAGAAACTGGATTCAATTCCCTCATGGGTGATTTATATCTTCCAATTTACTGCTCCCTTCCCTTTGGTCTTAAATTCTTTAGTATGTTCCAATAAAATAAAGGTAATTGATATCCTCTTGTTTAATAAGAAAATATCCTAGAAAGTGTAATAGGATATAAAATCTTCACATTTTAGAATTAATGCTTATTTAATCAAAATTTTTTCTTCTACCTGTATTAGACTTGATCATTAAGGCAATAATAAGTTGGATTTGGAGTGAGAGAAGAAGGAAAAGTAGTTTTGGAATATAACCATCACAAATAGGTTACCGTGTGGTAAGATATGAAAAAGAACTAGTGACAAATACTAGAAGTCCAACAATATCTATCCATTATCTTATTCTTTACTATTTGAGCTCTTAAGATTATCTGAGTATATAGTTATTATATGCAAGCTTAATTTCTAGCTTTCTCTGCAGTTAGTGTAATTGTGCGACTAAGTTCTTGCCAGTAATTAGAAATAAAGAGTGTCGTTTGTAGTCATGCCCTTAAAAAAGAAATGTACTATGCTCCCTTGCCTTATTCTTATTCCTGCTTGTGGCAGGTAGTAGGTATAAAACAATAACTTTGGACACAAAGATACAAGTTATGTGTTCAGGAATACAAAATTTCCTTCTAATTTCAGGTTCCTTACCTCTATAAAGGTAAGGATTTATGAGAGTGATAATAAATATCTATCTTCTTTAAGTTACTATATTTTCGATTTCTTTTTTATAGCAGCTTAGCTTGTGCTCCAGTTAATAATGTCAGGATTATTAAGGAAGAGAAAATATCACAAATTTCTAAAGAGGTACAGAAACATAAGTTTACATGTTTCATATGTTTTACTTTTTCTGAAATTTGATAATGTATAGACAACATTTTTATATGCAAAAAACCGAATAATTTTCTTAAAATAAACTGTTCATTTTTATAATTATGGAAATGTTCAAAGGATACATTTGCCAAATGGTTTTTTATATGTAACTTGAGTAAAATGGGTTTTCAGAGGTCAATTTTAAATCTAATTGACACTGCAATTAAGATATGTAATTTCAAGATTAGTGACCTTTGCCTAATTAAATTTCTGATGGTTACTTTCTTACCAGTGAATTTGCGGATATATTCATATATACATAAATATTTATACACACATATAAAGGTAACCATGCTGAAAACTGATAAACTTGTTCTTTAGGAATTGCATAGATCTAGTTTTTATTATATTAGTAGGCCCAAGATTTGTACATTTTCTAAAGTCTGGAAATCTGTTTGGCCCTTGATGCTGGTTTTAAGCCTTAGATTACCAATTGGGAGCTGTGGTAGTTTTGACTTTAATGATATTCAGCAGCTTACATGTTTCTTGAAGTTAGTGTTTCCTGTTTTGAAGTTGACTTTTTATCATGCAGCCTGGGATGTTGCTTTGAACTTAGTTTTTTATAAGGTCTGGCCACATGGGTTTATGAACTTGCCAGGTTATCATACTTTACAAAGGTTTTATTCATATTTTGTGGCAGTATTTATTTTGGTGAGTAACTTTTATGCAGGCAAGTGGCTGTTTTTTTAAAATCAGAAGGACTACAGCAGAAGCCTGACGAATGAAGGTAGATAGTACTGCTCTCAGCAATCACACACAGCAAAGGCAAGGATACAATTACAGAGAAAAAGAGTGTATTAGATTTCCACAGCTGTGTGGCACATTTCCATCACCTTAGTAGATCAAAATGATACAAATTTACTGTCTTACAGTCTCTGTGGTCAGAAGTTTGAGTGAGGGTTGGCTGAATTTTCTGCTTAGGTTTCACATGGCTGCAGTCAAGGTGTTAACTGGGGCTACATTCTTACCTGAGGCTTGAAGAATTCTTCTAGACTCATTCAGTTTGTTGGTAGAATTCATTTCTTTGCAGACGTAGAATTCACAGTAGCTTCTATTTCCTCCTGGGCCAACAGTAAAATGTCTCTCACACTTCACCTTATTTTATCTATCTATCTATCTATCTATCTATCTATCTATCTATCATCGATTGATCTATCTATCTATAATCTAACTATTTACCCATATATATCTATTATTGCGGTAAGAATATTTAACATGAGATCTACCCTAGACAAATTTTAAAGTGCATAATACAGTATTGTTAACTACAGGCAAAATGTTGTGCAGCAGATCTCTACAGCTTAGTCACCTCGAGTAACTGAAACTTCACACCATTTAAACAACAACTTCCAATTCACACGTCCTTCCAGCCCCTTGGCAAGTACCATTCTTCTCTCTGTTTCTCTGAGCTTGATTATTTTAGAGACTCTAATAAGTGATACCATGCAGTTTTATCATTCTGTGACTGCCTTAGTTCACTGACCATGATGTCTTACAGGTCCATCAATGGTGTTGCAACAGTGTTGCAAAAAATAAATACTCACATGTAAAAGAATTAAATTAGTTGCCCATTTTATATCACACAAAATCAACTCAAAATAGATTGAAGACTAAAACATAAGACATGCAACTATAAAACTCTTAGGAGGAAAAAAAATCGGGAAAAGCTTGATGACATGCATATAGGTAATGATTTCTTGGATTTAACACCAAAAGCAAAGGGAAACAAAAATGAAAATAGATAAATGAGACTACCTCAAACTAAAAATCTTCTGCACAGCAAAGAAAACAACAGAGTGGAAAGACAACCTACAGAAGAGTAAAAGGTATCTACAAATCATATATCTAATCAGGGGGTTAATTTCTAAAACATATAAGAAACTCCTATAAATCAATAGCAAAAAAAATAAAAATTAAAAAATTAAAAAACTTCCAAATAACTCAATTAAAAAAATAAGCAAAGGACTTGAATAGACACTTACTTCTCCAAAGAAGATAAACAAATGGCCAACAGGTATATGAAAAGCTGCTCAACATCACTAATCTTCAGAGAAATACAAACTAAAACCACCTCACAACTTTTAGGATGGTTATTATAAAAAAAAATGATAATAAGTTTTGGTAAGTTTGTGGAGAAATTGAAATCCTATGTGCTATTAATGTAAATGGAAAATGGTGCAGATGCTATGAAAACCATGTACAAGTTCCTTAAAAAATTAAAAATAGCACTATTATGTGATTCAGCAATAGCATCATTGGATATATATCCAAAAACGTAGAAATCAGGACCTTGAAGGTATATCTGCATTCATGTTTATTGCAGCTTTGTTTACAACAGCTAAGGTATGGAAACAACCTAAATGTCTGTCAACAGATGAATAGATAAAGGAAATGTGGTATAAACAAATAATGGAATATTATTCAGCCTTTAAAAAACAGGAATTCGGCCACTTCATTCTAAAGGACTTGCCTGATTAAGTCAGACTCACCTAGAGTAATCTCCCCAATTTAAACTCAATTGATTAGGAATTTTAATTACATATGCTTCATGGTAGCACTGCTATTAGTGTTTAAATAACTGATAGAAGGTACGTACACCAAGGGCTGGAAATTTTGGAGTGGGAGAAAGGAATATCTTATTCTTATCAATTCTGCCTACCTCAGGGAAACTTTCCTAAAAATCTTTTGATATTAAGGTGAGAAATAATTTTTCAACTGTTTAAATTATTAAGTTCTCAGATAAATCTGCAAACTAGGAGCTGAGATTTTTATCTACAAAGAGAGCTGAGTTCTACATGGTACTATAGAGCACCACTGATAATTAAAATTGTCTATCACAGGCACAGAGTATTAGATAGACTGTCTCAAAGTCAAGAATAACCTTCAATAAACCTTCTCTGGAATTAATTACTATTATAAATGTAGCTTTAGGTATCTGAATTTCAATGTGGCAATCTTCAAACCATACACATAAATGGTTTCAATGGTAAAGGGTAAAAATCTAACTGACTAAGGAGACTTATGTAGAATCTTTGACTAATAAGTGGCTAATAAAGTCCCAGGAGTGAGCAAGTTAAACAAACAAATAAGAGTAAACATATAAGCTGTATCATCAGAGGCTGCACACTGTAGCAGAAATATACCTAGAATAATTTAACCAAGTCGCTAAACAAATAAACTGATGACTAAGCAAGTTAAAACAACCCGCAGGGGTAATTTATACAATATAGGCATTCATTGGAGATATTGTGAGTTTAGTTCCAGATCACTACAATAAAGGAAGTATAACAATAAAATAAGTTGTAATCTTTTTGCTGGTGGAGAGTCTTGCCTTCAATTTGTAAATAAATAAATATAAATAAATAAATAAATAAATAAATAAATAAATAAAATAAATAAAAATTTGTGAAGTGCAATAAAGTGAAGCACAACAAATAAAGTATGTCTGTATATAATAATAAATGTCCAATTAAAATAAAAATAATGGGACATGACAACAAACAAAATGTGACCCATAAACAAATTGGCAATAGAATATGTCTTTGAAGACTTCAAAGCAGCTATCATTAATATAATGGAAAAACTAAAGGAAACCATGCTTAAAGAATTAAAAGAAGGCATGATGACAATGTCTTACTAAATATTGAATATCAATGATTAGACAGAAATTATGAAAAGAAAATTAAATTAAAATTTTGTTGTTGTAAAGTAAATAACTGAAATAAACGCTACCGAAACTGTTGCTAACACTAACAAGGACTGAAACTGAGAGTAGCAAGTGTGATTAAATATCTACAAGAAAATAAAAAAGACATGTAGTCTTTATATAAAGCAGGGATCCAAAAAGCTTGGATGCCACCTACTAGAAACCAAAAGAAAAGCACCTTCTTTGCAGCAGGGTAAAGAGAGACGTTTATATAATAAATCTTCTTTCTGGAAAAACAACAGAATACACTTCTATTAATGTCCAGGCAGAGAAATAGTCCATTAAATACCATGAACAACCAAGGTGACAAGACATCTCAAAAAGAAAGAGAAAAATCTTCAGAAAATAAGCATACAGACATAGAAATATAAGGTTAAAATGACAGAGAATTCAGGATGGTACTTCTGAAAAAACTCAGTGAGTTTTGTAACAAGTCATATCAATGATTTCAGGAACTCACAAAACATCTAGATGAGCAAAGCAAGGAGACTGAAACCCTCAGAAGGAACCAAATAGAAACTCTGAAGATAAAAACACACTGTGAGTTGAAAAATGAAATAGCAAGCTTAGAAAAAAGAATCAACCAAGTGGAGGAAAGGATCAGTGATATCGAAAACAAAAAATCTAGAAATAAATCAGAAGAAAGAAGAGAGAAACCCAAAAATGAAAAATAATAAAAGAAAACACAAGAACTAGTCAATACCATCAGGAGAGGAAACATAAGAATAATGGGCATTACTGAAAGTAAGGACAAGGAGCAGGGGCTAGAAAGCATTTTCAGATGAATAGTGGATGAGAAATTCCCAAATCTAAGGAATAAGCTAGAATTTGGAATTCAAGAACTCAACAGAACACCCAATTATCTCAACCCAAAAAGGCCTTCACCAAGACACATTATATTAAAATTATCAAAAATCAAGGACAAAGACAGAATTCTTGGGTAGAAGACAGTAATGTATAAAGGAAAATCCATTAAATTATCATCGAACTTCTCAGTGTAGACTTTATAAGCCAGAAAGGAACGGAATATTTAAACTATAAGTGAAAGGAACTACCAGCCTAGAATAATGTTAGATATAAAGAAGGAATTAAGACTTTTCTAGACATACGAAAATTGAGGGAATTCTCTATTATGAGGAGTGCACTACAGGAAATTCTGAAAGGGGTCAGCACACCTAAAATAAAATAACAAAACAAAGCAAAAAAATACATAATTAGAAGTAAAGTGATAATCAGGCAAATAGAAGCAGAGGAGTGCAACCCTTACTAAGAACAGAGCAGCATAAGCTTAAATAATAAGAAGAGAATTGCTATAGGAAGAGAGTAATGAATGAAAGTTCAGCATACATAGGAACAAATTGAGATAACAATGACTGAAAAGGGAATTCATAGATCCAAATTCTCAAAGGGGAAAGGAGATAAGGCACATGCAGAAGAAAATGGGCGACTATATATATAACTCTCCTTTTCATATTCATAATGGTAATCACACACAAAAGTTTCAGAACTGGAATATGTAACATAAAAAAGAAGAACCAGAGGCAAAACCCACAAAAGCAAACCAAAATAAAAAAAAAAAAAAAACAGAAACACAAGGACAAGAAAACAATGGAAACTCCGAGCTACCAGAAAGCAAAAGATAAAATGGTTATAAGAAGACTTCATATTTCAATAATCACTCTAAATGTGAATGGACTGAACTCACCAATAAAGAGGCACAGAGTTGCAGAATGGATAAAAAAAAAAAAAACAATCAATCATCTGCTGCCTCCAGGAGACACATCTCAGCTCCAAAGACAAATATAGCTCAAAGTAAAAGGAGGGAAAATGATCTTTCAAACAAATGGCATTCAGAGAAAAGCAGGAGTAGTGGCACTAATATCAGACAAAATAGACTTCAAAATAAAAAAAAAAGGTAAAAAAAATATTGAGGGACATTTCATAATGATAAAGGGGATTGTGCACCAAGAAGACATAACACTTATTAATATCAATGCTCCCAATCAGGGAGCCCCAAAATGTGTAAAACAACTACTAACAGAACTAAATGGAGAAACAGACCAAAACACTGTTGTTGTAGGGGAACTAAACACCCCACTTTCAGATATGGACAGGTCATCCAAACAGAATATCAAAAATAAAATAACATCCTTAAATGACACATTAGACCAATTGGACATAATTGACATATACAGAGCCTTCCATCCCAAAACACCTGCTTATACATTCTTCTCTGGTGCACATGAAATATTCTCAAGGACTGACCACATACTGGAACATAGAGATAGTCTCAACAAATATAAGAAGATTGAAATTATACCAACCGTATTCTCTGATTATAATGCTATCAAACTAGAGATCAACTATAAAAAGAAATTAGGAAGAACCACAAATACATGGGAATTAAACAGCATGTTACTGAAGAATAACTGGATCAGGGAAGAAATAAATGGAGAGATCAGGAGATACATAGAAATGAATGATAATGATAGTACAACATATCAAAACTTTGGGGACATGGCAAAAGCAGTCATAAGAGGAAAGTTCATATCATTACAGGCCTATCTCCAAAAATAAGAATGAGCCTAAATAAACAACCTAATGCTTCATCTTAAACTAGAAAAGGAAGAACAAATGAGGCCTATAGTCAGCAGAAGAAAAGAAATTATCAAATAAGAGCAGGAATAAATGAAATTAAAAACAAAAAAAAGAAAAAAGAAAAAAAAAAGTAAATACAACAAAGAGCTGGTTCTTTGAGAAGTTTAATGAAATTGACAGACCCCTGGCTAGACTCACTAAAGAAAAAAGAGAAAGGACACAAATAAACAAAATCAGGGATAAAAAAGGGGAAATTATGATTGACATCACAGAAATACAAAGGAGCATGCAAGAATACTATGAAAAAGTATATAATAATAAATTTAATAACCTAGAAGAAATAGACCAGTACTTAGAAAAATACAATCTTCCTAGACTGAATCAAGAAGATCTGGAAAATCTAAATAGACCAATTAGCAGTATGGAAATTAAAACAATCATCAAAAATCTACCAAAAAGTAAAAGTTTGGGACCAGATGGATTCACCAGTGAATTCTATCAAACATTCAAAGAAGATTTAATACTTATTTTCCTCAAACTTTCCCAAATAATCGAAGAGGAGGCAACACTTTCCAGCTCATTTTATGAGGCCAATATTACCTTAATACCAAAACCTAGTAAAGATAATACAAAAAAAGAAAACTACAGATCATTATCTCTCATTAACACAGATGCAAAAATCCTAAATAAGATTCTAACAACCCGAATTCAGCAACATATTAAAAAGATTATACACCATGATCAAGTGGGTTTCATCCCAGGGGCACAGGGATGGTTCAACATATGCAAATAGATAATTGTGATACACCACATAAACAAATTAAAAAATAAGAATCATATGATAATATCAATTGATGTAGAAAAAGCCTTCAACAAGATATAGCATCCATTTATAATCAAATCACCTAACAAAATTGGTATAGAAGGAAAGGACCTTAACATAATAAAGGCCATCTATGATAAACCCTCAGCCAACTTTATACTTATGGTGAAAAACTAAAAACCTTCACTCTAAGATTAGGAACAAGGCAAGGCTGATCACTATCGCCACTCTTATTCAATATAACATTGGAGGTCCTAGGAAGTGCAATCATGCAGGAGAAAGATATAAAAGGCATCCAAATAGAAAACAAAGAAGTCAAACTGTCACTCTTTGTGGATGACATGATTCTCTATATAGAAAACCCTAAGGACTCCACAATGAGTAAATACAGTAAAGTCTCTGGACACAAAATCAATGTTCAAAAATTCATATCATTTCTATACTCTAATAATGAATTGTCAGAAAAGAAATGGAAAAAATAATTTTTGCAACTGTAACAAAAAGAATAAAACAGCTAAGAATAAATCTAACAAAACATGTGAAGGATCTATATAATAAAAACTATAAGATCCTATTAAAAGAAATAAAGAAGATACAAAGAAATGGAAAGATAGTCCATGTTCTTGGATTGGAAGAATCAACATAGTTAAAATAACCATATTACCTAAAGCATTACACAGATTTAATGTAATCTCCATCAAAACCCCATTGGCATTTAAAAAATAAAAAATAAAACAAAAAATCATCAGATTTGTATAGAAGCACAAAAAAAAACAAAATTGACAAAGCCATCCTAAGATAAAGAATGAGGCTGGAGGCATCACTCTGCCCAACTTTAAATTATACCACAAAGTGACAGTAATCAAAACAGCATGGTATTGGTAGCAAAACAGACACATGGACCAGTCGAACAGAATTGAGAGTCCAGAAGTAAACCCATATTTATGTGGGCAAATAATTTTCAACAAAAAAGTGTAAAACATACTGTGGAGAAAGGAAAGCGTCTTCAATAAATGGTGCTAGGAAAACTGGAAGGCCACCTGCAAAAGATTGAAACTAGACTGTTGTCTATCAACACACACCAAAAGTAACTCAGAATGCATTAAGTACCTGAATATAAGACCAGAATCAATAAAATGCATGGAAGAAAACATAGGAATTAAACTTAAGGACCTTGGACTTAAAGAGCATTTTATGAATTTGACCTCAAAGGCAAGAAATATATTTGCAAAATTACTCAACAAAACACTAGCAACACAAATCCAAAAATGTAATAAAAGGATTACACACTGTGACCAAGTAGAATTTATTTCAGGAATGCAAGTTTGACTTTACATCCAAAAACTAATTAATATAATACATCACATTAATAGAATAAAAAAGTAATCATCTGAAAAGCATTGTACAAAATTTAACTCCATTTCATGCTAAAAACACTCATCAAATAAGGAATAAAAGGAAACTTCCACAAACTAAAAAAGGGCATCCATAAAATTCATAGTTCAAGTAGTACTTTATGATGTAAAATTGAATATTTTCTCCCTCCATCAGGAACCAGTTAAGAATGACCCACTTTACCTCTTTGTTTTAATATTGTACTGGAGATTTCAGCCCAAAAATTTAGGTAAGAAAAACAGGTATCTAAATTGGAAATGTGAATAAAAGACACATATCTTAGATAAAAAGTAAAACGATTTCTATTTGCAGATTCCATGGTACTGTATCTAGAAAATTCTAAAACATGTATTAAAAGTTTATTAAAACTAATAAATAAGTTCAGCTAAGCTATAAGATACAAGATCAATTTTTAAAAAAATTAATTTTATAAGTTAGCAGTGAACGTTCTGTAAATGAAGTTAAACAATTTTGTTTATAATATTTTAATAAGAACAAAATACATAATTATAAATTTTAAAAAAGGGTATAAGACTTGTACCATGAAAAATATAAAACATTGCTGAAATTTAAATGACATAAATAAATAAATAAATACATAAATAAATAAATAGAAAAACATCTTATTTTCACAGATTAGGAGACAATATCGTTCAGATGACAATATTCCCCAAATTCATCTATAGATTCAATGCAATCCTTATCAAAATCCATGTTGACACTTTGGAGGAAAATTACAAGTTGATGTTACAATTCATGAATAAATTTGGGGGGCCAAGAATAGCCAAATATTCTTGGAAAAAAAAAGTTGGAAGGCTTATACTTACTTTCTGATTCCAACAGTTACCACAAACTACAGTAATCAAGACAGTTATGCCAGTGATTCTTACATAATTATAAACATACGGTCAATTTAGTTTTGAAAAGTGTTCCAAGAAAATTAAATGGTGGAAAAAAAAGTCATTTTAACAAATGTCAGTGTGAAAATTCAATGACTACATATGCAATGAATGAAGTGGAACCCTTACTGCAAGACATAAAGCACAAAAAAACACACACACATACACAAAACAATACAATACAACACAACACAACACAACACAATGCAATGCAGTAATCTAAATAACTCAAAATTGATCATATAACTCAAATATAAGGACTAAAATTATAAAACTCTTGAAGAAAACAGTTGATTTTAATAACCATAGATCAGAAAGCGGTTTCTTCGGTACTATATCAAAAGCACAAATGATAAAATAAATAAATAAATTGAACAACATTGTTTAAAACTTTTATGCTTCAGGTCATACAATCAATAAAATAAAATAAAATAAAATAATAAAATTCACTGAATGGAAAAACATATTTGTAAATCAAATATCTGATAAAGTACACATATCTAGATATTTAAAGTCTTAGTATTCAATAGCAAAAAGACAAATGACACAATTAAACATAGGCAAAAAATTTTTAATAGACATTTTCTCCAAGAAAAGGTATACTTATAAACATAAGTACATGAAATGATATTCAGCATCATTATGAAAATCAAATCAAAAGCATAATGTGATACCAATTTACACTCATTAAGTTGACTATAATAAAAAAAGACAGACAATAACAAGTTTAATGAGGATGCAGAGAAATTGGAATTCTAATACAGTGTTGGTAAGAATGTATAATGGTGTGGTTCCTTTGAAAACCATTTTGGCAGTTCTTCAAACGTTAAATATAGTGTAACTATATGCTATGCAAGTCCACTCCTAGATATATGCCCCCTTGAAAATGAAAAGATATGTCCACACAAAAACTTTTATATGAATGTTCATAACATCATTAATTCATAATAGCCCAATAATGGAAACAACCCAAATTTCTATCAACTGATAAACAGATAAAATAAAATTTGGTCTATCTATATAATGGCCTATTACTCAGCAATAAAAAAAAAATTAGGTACTGATACAGGCTGTGACATGAATGACTTTTGAAAGTATATTGGATAATTCCACTTATATGATATGATCAAAATAAAAAAATTTATAGAGACAGAATATAAATTAGTGATTGCCCACAACTGGAGTGGAAAAAAGGAGAATAGAGATTGACAACTGATGGGAACAGGTTTTTGGGGGTTTTTTTAGAGTATATGAATTATATTGCAGTAGAACTATTTGAAAACAAAAATAAATCACAATAATAAAAGAAATGATACAGGAGGTCTGGAACTTTACAATGCTGAGTAGGACAATTATTGAGAATCATATGGTAGAAGCAGGTCTACCCTGGGTGTCTGGAGTCATAAACAATAACAAATAAACAAAACAAAACCAAAAAGGGCAGTTTTTCTTTGAAATATGCTGAAGGTGATTCTTCAGTTGAAACAAATGAGAAGACTAAGGGAAACTTTTCCTAAGCTACAGATTTCAAACATTTCTAAGCCCACTTGTTCAATGACCAAACTTGCTTACAAGAAAGTGTGAAAGCACAGAGTCCCAAAGATAAATAGATTAGGAGGGATTAAATTAAATTTGAAGGCCAGATGGGGAGGGATTAAAATAGCATGGTGACTGGAGCTGCTAGCAGTGCAAATTTCTAGACTTTGTAAGAAAGTAACAATAGTTCAAATTGCAGAAGACAATATGAATAGATTTCCCACAAAATAAATACTATTTAGGAAAAAGTATTAGCCCCTCAATGAGAATTTACTCCCAATTATGTTTCTTAAACACACACACACACACACACACACACACACACACACACATATTTAACACCTACAGAACCTGATATTCCTAGGTGGGAACATCCAAGTACTGATCAGGCCCGACCCTTTTTAACTTCTGAAATCAGACAAGGACAGGCACGTTCAGGGTGGCATGGCCATAGACTAAACATACATTTTAAATATAGTCTGGCATTGAGTGCCTGACATCCTACCATGGCTAAAATAAATGTTTTCTGCATTTCTTCTTCTTCTTTCAAAACTCCACCTTGTTTCTGCTATGATGTATAGCAGTGATTTTTAACTCTGGCAGGACATTAAAATACTCTAAGCCAAGATGTTCTTCAGTAGGTGAATTGATAAAAAAAAAAAGTGGCATATTTATACATTGGAATTTTATTCAGCAATAAAACAATGAACTCTTAAACCATGAAAAGACATGGAGGAAACTTGAATGCATAATGCTAAGTGAAAGAAAGTCAGTTTGAAGTGGCTATGTACTATATGGTTCCATCTAAGGAATATATGTAGAAAGGCAAAACTAAGGAGAGAATAAGAAAAATCAGTAGTTAGGGATTCAGGTAGAAGGAAGAAAAAATGAATAGATAAAACACAGGAAATTTGGGGGGCAGTTAAATTATTCTGTATGATATTATGGTGGTAAATACACATCATCATACATTTGTCAAAACCCATAGAATATATAACACAAAGTGATCACCAATGTAAACGATGGACTTTAGTTAATAATAGTGTATTAAAATGGATTAAAGACTTATATGTAAAACCCCAGACCATAAAACTTCTAGAAGTAAACATAGGCAGTGAACTGTATGATATTACTAACAGGAATTTCTTTTCAGATATATCTTCTCAGGCAAGGGAAACAAAAGAAAAAATAAACAAATGGGACTACATCAATCTGAAAAGTTTTTGTGCAGCAAAGGAAACCATCAACAAAACAAAAAGACAACCAACTGGGAGAAGATATTAGCTAATGATACATCTGATAAGGATTTAATATTCAAAATATATAAAGAATTTATATATCTCAACAACAACAAAAAACAAACAATCCCTTTAAAAAATAGACAGAAGACATGAACAAATACTTCTCCAAAGAGGAAATACAGAAAGCTAATAGACATATGAAAAGATGTTCAAGGTCACTAACCATCAGAGAAATGCATATTAAAACTATAATGAGATATCACTTCATACTTGTCAGAATGGCTATCATCAATAAATCAAAAACAGCAAGTGTTGGTGAGAATACGGAGAAAAGGAAACCCTCATACGTTTTTGGTGGGATTACAAATTGGTACAGCTGCTATGGAAAACAGTCAGGAGGTATCTCAAAAAATTAAAAATAGATATACCTTTTGACCCAGCAATTGCACTTCTAGGTATTTATTCAAAGAAAACCAAAACAATAATTCATAAA
This sequence comes from Macroglossus sobrinus, assembly GCA_004027375.1. NCBI lineage: Eukaryota > Metazoa > Chordata > Mammalia > Chiroptera > Pteropodidae > Macroglossus > Macroglossus sobrinus. The sequence continues at coordinate 386,145 of PVKZ01001038.1, read as the reverse complement.
GATCTGTGCACCTCAATATTCATAGCAGCAAAATTTGCAATAGCCAAGATATGGAAGCAGCCTAAATACCCATCAACAGACAATTGGATAAAGAAGTTATGGTTCATATATACAATGGAATATTACTCAGTCATTAAAAAAATAAATACATGAAACCCTACCATTTGCAATGACATGGATGGACCTAGAGGTTATTATGCAGAGTAAAATAAGTCAGACAGAGAAAGATAAATGCCATACAATTTCACTATATGTGGAATCTAAGAAACAAAAAGAACAACTAATCAAAAATAGACTCACAATTTTTGGTGACAGACAGAGGAGGGTTGGGGGCTGGGAGAATGGGGTGAAAGGGTTAAAAAAGTACAACTTAGTAGTTGATTGTTGGTTATGGGAATGGGGAGCACAGCAGAGGAAATGCAGTTAGCATTGATATGATGGCTAAGTGGAGGGCCAGGGGAGGGAGGGAGCAATTGGAGGGATCATTTTATGAACTATATAGATGTCTAACCAATATACTGTATGCTTGAAACTAATTTAAATAAATAAATTTTTAAAAATGCATCAGCACAAATTTCTTCTTCAGAGATGTTGACTTAATTATTCTTGGGTGAGATAACAGAAACTTTAAGAGTATACCAGGTCATTGTAATATACAGCCAGGATTAAGAACTATTAGTTAATGACAACACCAAGTATATTTTTATAACATAATTTTACCAGGAAATGTCTAGGTATTGTGGTTTGATTTTTTTTTTTAATTTTTAGGAACAGTCTAGTGCTATGAAAATAATAATAGTGTCCTGTTAATGCTTTGAATTTTTTTTTTTTTTTGGTGAGGCATATAAGAGACTTTGACTGAGGTAATTTAAACTTTATTGGTGCTATGAAATTAATAGCTTTTTTAACATATGAAAACTGATGCTATAGCTGTAAGCATTAAGACCTCTTCTGGTAGTGATTAATGGGATAAAAAATTGGGGGGAATTTTAAATTCATTAGGCTTTAAATTCTTTCATTTGAATAAGACATTTTGATTTTAAACATAAAATTTCTTTGGACCTTTTAAAAAATATTTTCCTGTGAAATAAAGGAAGGGATTTGTATTCAAATAAAAAACATATTTTAGCTGTTGTTTTATCATTGGTATATCTTCAATTTTTTAATATTATAGCAGTAACTTTGATGAGCTATAATGGATATGAATTGACATAATTTGTTTAGGAAATAGTAATAGTATAACTTTAGATTTAGCAACCCTTAGAGTTAATTTTTCTGATATATTAAAATAATTTTTGAGAGGTTATGCACTTTTCTGTGGGATATACTTTATCCATCAGAGGTTCAAAGATAGTCCAAAAAGAAATTATTGCTATTTTGGTTGAAGCCTCTTGAATGTGGAAGCAGGATAATCCTGAGAAAAATGCTGATATGCTCAACTGAGAAGAACAATAACAATCTACATTGACCGTAAGTCAGATAATCAAGTAGAATAGCTAAAACTTCAACTAGCTTGAGAGTTTGATTATGGCCACTTCTTTTTCTACGATGTCTTCCCTAGAGAGAAGGTTCTCAAGATAGGCTGCACATTAGAGTCACCCAGGGAACTATAAAAATACTCAATGATCTAGTAACACCGCATCTAATTAAATGAGAATATCAGGGATGAGACCAAATAGCACAGATAAGTAACATGATTTATTGTTGGGTGAAATTAGAAGAACATGCTGAATGTGTGTACATAGCCCATTCTTTTATGCTTTCATTGTGAAATTTTCCTGAGTGCAGAGAGATGCATTATCTGTATCTCTATGTTGTGACTTTTTGTTATATACAGGTTCTTGTAGGTGAGATATACAGTATTCCTTCTAGGTTTGTGACTAGGCAGGTAAATCCAACAAATTTAGAATGAGTTATTAGAAGATTGCCTTTCACCAACTTAGCTTCCATCACTAGTTAAAGCTAATTTGATCTGTTACATTTCCAAGTTTGTCTCTCAATTGGTTCCAAAACTAGGAACCTAATTTATTAGCTCTGTATAATCCTAACAGGTATTTCTGCTGTGAAACATTTGAGAACCAGAGTAATCTCAAGGAAACCAGTCATAGGAGATACAACTGGTTTTATATGTTTTGAAAGGTTAATAAGCAGCTTCTGTCTACTTCTCTTATCCTCTCTGTTTTTGATACTCTAGTTCTCTCTTGCTCTAGCTGTTTCTCTGGGAGTGTATGGTGTATATCAGCTTCATTCTCCTTTTCTTCAGATAGACTTGTCTAAGTCTTTATAACTCATGGTGAGTCTAGGTTTCTATGACACTGGTTCAAATACGAGCTGAACAATACCTTATAACTGCAGGGACCAGTACTAACAAACTAAGTCTCTGAATCAGAAAACACAAATTTCCAAGAGAAAGAATAAGATTCAGTTATTTTGGAACATACGCTCACTTTTATCCCTTCAAATATGCTGACAGAGAAGTCACAGATGCATAAGAGAGCAGCCTGCCCCTTCATGTGATTCTAAGTCTGAGGATGCTTCTCAGGGAAGTTGGAAAGGCATCCCACAGAATTACCATCTTTATTCTGTTTTTATATTGATGCCAGGTCACCTATGTAACTTTCAGAAAGTCATTGGAATCTTTCACCCTAAAACTGCAAAATTATCAAAATTCTTCTTATAAGAATAAATGAGATTATGATATGCATCATTGTGAGAATTTTAGAAAAAGAACAATCATATTTTTAGGTAGTTCAATTGTACATATTAGTATTCAGGTGGAATACGACTAGTCGTTTGACCTTCAAATATTGTTACTAATTTTTTAAATATAAAATGACTATTGAAAGTTGTATTACCTTGGGAAAAATAATAATCACAATCATTTTATTTCTGTAACAATTCTTTTTAGGCACTAATTATTGCTCTGCACACATTTATTTTTTTAATCTTAAAGTGTGTTTTAACTGCACTCTTGAATATTTAATTTTGTTTAAAAATCGTCTCTGCTGAATTTTTTCTCGCTAGTGGACTATATAAAAGTGGATTTTTGCTTTTCAAGAAAAATGTTGAGAATGTAGCTTGTTAAGAAAAAACTGTTTCCTTTTTTTAATTCTTTACATTCTCTTGAACTTTAGTTTTTAGAGTCCTTTCATTTAGTTGTGCTTTAATGTTGTAGGACTTGAAAATTTTTTAGGGCCCCAAAGTACCTATTTTGGTTTCTCCTTCTATTTACTGATCATTGATTGAAAGCAGTAGTTTTTTAAGTGGAAAAGCATTGGACTTGAGTTTTGGAAGACCTGTATTTTATTCTGTCTAACTAATGAACTATGTGACCCTGGGCTGGTGAGATTTCTGAACCTGTTTTCTTATCCATGAAAAGAGGGAGTTAGAATATATTTTCTTTAATTTCCTTTCTAGGTCCTGATATATTCTTCTATAAATGACTCTGTGGAATGATTCTTGGTTTGCAGTTATTATAGTAAACAATTACATGACCAGAGAATAATATTTTTAAAAGTCTACCAAACACCTTCAGAGGTTCGCTGTCAATGAGAGAAGTTTGTACCCCAAGAACTTGACAAAGAACCCTAAAAGGTGCTAATATATCTGCTAATTTGTCTTGATTTATTTACATACATGAGCACTTGTTCCTGATCCAAATGGTCTCTGAGTTTGCCTAAAAAATTACAATGCCATGGTGGCAAAGGTAGGAAGTGACACATGTGCCAAAGAACATGAGATTTGAAATTTGTGCAATGTAGGATATTTTCTGGGAAATGCTCTTATAGAACAGGAAGAGTTGTCCCTCCCAGAAGAACTGAACACTAAACATTGAGAACTGCAGTGGAGAAATATTATCTATTTCATTGATGAATGAAGGTATCTAGGAGAATGAGAAGCTAATGCTGCAAAGTCCAAACTCCTCCATCGTGTGTAAGTTTTGGATTATATAGGGCAAAATTGCAAGACACTATGGGTTGGGGGTTGTGTTGGGAGCTCATTGGTCAAAGGTGAGGTAAGAGCAATGAATTATTTCTTCAGAAATTAAGGAAAAATCTGAGGTCTTTTCTGGAGTCCCTCTGTTCGGTCTCATGAGAAAATAGCCAGGGGGTCATTCCACCTTAGGGCTTAGGAATTGAAACATAACTTAGGTCAAGATGTTAGCTTTAGCTTGCCAGAGGTTTCGGACCTTGTGACCATTAGGCAGATCCAGGCTACTGTCTTCTGCTGCCTTGGGAGGAAAGCTGCGTTTCTGAATGGCATACAGAGAGAAGGGCATGTGATTTCTATAACTAGGACTTGAAAGTGAATTTAAGCAAAGTTATAAAGACCCTTGATTTCAATCTGAAAATATGCCTCCCCCACCCTCCCCACCCCCCGCCGCCTTCCCCAAGTTTAAAAAAGCTTCATGATTGATCATGTTATCTTTAATGTTTTCTTTTGGTCCTGGGCGTATAAAAGAAGAAAAGCAAACAAGACATAGGCCTAGGCTCTGAAATGGTATGATGTCACTCCCATTGCATTTTATGGCTCAAAGCAAGCCACAAGACCAAGCCTAGAGGGAGATAGGCTCTATCTCTTGATGGGAGGAGCTGCAAAGTATTGAGGTCATCCTCAGTTTTCAATAAAATTGACAAGTAATATGTACATTACAGAGTTTTCATGAGCATTGAGTAAAATACAGTGCTTGTCTCATTGCCTGATATAGAGTAGCCACTCAATAGGTACCTCTTTATCAGATGCACAGTTATTGTGTTTAGATCATCAGGATATATAAATGTGTTTAGGTCATCAAGATAAACAAATTCTTTTACTTCTATATTGTATTCTGTCCTCTCTAATTTGTTGCTATTGCCTTAATTGTAACCTTTTTCACTTCCTATCATGGTTATTTAAATAGTCTCGAGTAATACGTTAATTGTCTGTCTCTATTCAGAAATGACAAACTCCTTGAGGGCAGGGACCTTGACACTCTTATTTATAGTTGCATATTCATTTCTTGATATAGCACTTTGTTCACAGTAGAAGTTCTACAGATAATTGTTAAATGTATGAGTGAGTAGAATATTAAACTCTGCATACAAAGAAAGTCATAGAAAATCCAAATCTTGGTACTCTGCTTTCTTATATTTCTCCCATGGCTATCCATAGAGTTTAAAATAAAATTTAAGCTTCTTTGCCTAACCTTTAAGACTGTCCGAGGTCTGACCCTGCTTTTAACTTTATCTCTTACTCTTTCCAAACATGTAAACTATTTCCCAGCAGTTTTTAGAATCTATCTTGATTTAATGAAAGATGTCCTTTTTACTGGAATAACCTGATCTCTCTTCTTCACCTGGCCTTATTCTTACATGTCTTTTACAATTAGGTCAATTATTTTCTTCTCTGGGACATACTCCTTGACACTCCAGCATTGGCCAAATATCGCTCTTCTTGTCTCATAAGATGCAATGGATATTACTGTCACAACAATTATCAGCCTACAGAACAGGTACTATATCTTTAATCTCCATATGACCAACAAGTATTTGGAATATAGTAGATGCTTCATAATTATTATATGAATGAATAAAGATAAGATGGCAGATGTGGAGGAAGGGTAGCTTTAATATTCAGTGCCAGGAGTTTCCTGATGTACCCCCATTTAAGCCTAGGGATGTGTATTTCTTTAATTATTAAAGTCTCATTAGAGTTTTCTTCCACTAAATGGACTAAATCACCTTTCTTTGTGCTTAAAATAATTCTTGGCAGTGAGCTTAGTGTTACCGTATTCCCAGGTGACTATTGTCCTAACCTTTCTTCTCATTGAAGCTCAACTTCATTTCTCTTTGATAGCTTTTGTTGATTAAGCAGGCGGCTTATGGTGTTTTTTTTTTTTTTTAAACAATTTTAAAAGACAGACTAGCACAAGTAAAGCTATGTTTGCACAATGCTAAACTACACATTTGGTAGTGACTAAATTATTTTGGCATCTTGAGCACGAAGCCAGTCACAGCTTTTTCCATAACAATAATGATATTGTGTTATAAGTGCCTTCAAGAAAGAAGAAAAATCCAGTATCAATTTGATAAGACTGTTTAGTGAATTCTGCTGTATATGCTTTTCAATAGAAAGAGAAAAATGATAGTTATACAAAGCATCATCTGAATCCTGTGTATGCCATTTGTGCATAAGTTAAAGTAACCCCAGGTGACAACTTATTCTTCTTTGATTTACTATTTTTCTTAAAATGGAATACAAAGACATTCTAAATAATTTTAGGTCAACCAGTGCTTTTCTTTAGTCCCTTTCTATAACCTAATTCTTTAAACTTAATTACTTGAAGGAAGAGTGACCAAAAAGTCACATAATTTGATATAGAAAAATATAGCAAAATATCACCAATAATAAACAATTTGTGAAAAACTACATTTTTCTATTTCTTAAGAGTAAACTGGAGCTAATCATTAGAAGCCATTTCATTAATACATTTGATAATATCAGAGATGAATGGACTCTTTTTTTGGAAAAAAATTTATTCTTTTTTTTTTGTAATGTTACTTAAGATTGAGCATGTACTTTCATTACTAATTAATATCAGTATCAATTAATTCTTCTCCTTACTGTTCTAAATAATAACCAACATATACAAAATGCACTTAGGATAAAAACCAACATCCTCTTTATGCAGGTGAGAAAACTGAGGTCCAAAGAAGGATAAAGTCATACTACTATCCAATGCAAGAATTAAACCAGGTGCTAAGACTTCATTCTTTTCCCTTTCTTTTCCTTCTACTACATCGCTATATTTTTATTCTACTTGTTCTTTTGGTGTTTTCTTTCTAAATGCTTATTTATAAAAAAATTGTTTTAAAGGTATCTACATTTAAAAAAGAATGAGATTTTTAGATTAATAGAAGTGGTTTGGGAAAGATTCATTTAAAGATGCAAGGCAATTATTATCCAGTCCTAATTTCATAAAGCTCTTTTGACTCTATTTACTATATTAAACAAAAATAAATTAATATTTAATTAATATTGCTATAAAAATTATGTCTTATTCAGGTTACTTTGAGATATATGTCATAGGCAAGATATATGTCAGAAGTAAAATGTACCATTTATATTTCATTTGTATTTAAATTTATTTTTATTTGATGCTTAGGAATTGCCTGAAAGTATTCTAAAGCATTATTTTATTTCCACTTACAACACCTTATTATGTTGCATTCGGATGTTACAAATATATATACAGAAATACAGGTATTTTTATGATCAGCCTAACTGCAATTCTGGCTAGATCAATATTCATGAAATATATCTGTATAGTATTAAATAATGGTTGAGTTTCTTTTTCCTTTAAATTAAACTCTTTGTACACATGTCAAGATGTTGTAATGTATATAAATTCTGTATAGTTTTATATTTATAAATTTATATAAAAAAGCCTTGCCAAGTTTTATTTACTAAATTATAGTCTAGATGAATAAGAATACCAGTATTCTTGTATATGTTATGATAAAAATGGTACAAATGTAACTATATATATCAGTATTTATTTTAAGATCTTATTTATTTAATATCACTTAACTTTTCTTCCCTTTATGATGTACGTACTCCTTTAAAGATCTCATTGTCAAAGAGCAGTTTCTTAATTTTCAAAACATGTCACAGTTCTTATGAATTAGATGTTTATAATGTTATAAGGAATGGATATTATAATTTTTATTAGGAAATAAATAAAAAGGAAATAATATTTTCTAAAAATACGTTTTCCCAGTTAGTGTTGTCAAAATAGGTGAGACTAGATCTTAGGGTTCTTGAGTTTCTGTTTTACTATAAATTATACTGGAAATGTATCTTTTTTTCTAGTGAAAACAGAGAACAGTGAGAACAGATGTTTGGATTATCTTTCATAGGTACACATTCTCAAACTGTTTATTAATTAAGAGTGTAATGGTAACCAGCATTTGAGTTTGTTTCAGTGTGTGTGTATGTATGTGTGTGTTGAGTTTGGAAAGCAGGATGAAGATAACGGGGAGGGTAAGAATGTTTCTGGAAGAGCATGAGCGTATTTAGTAAGGCTGCAATTAGCCTAACCTTGGGAGAACAGGAAAGAGGTGACCAAGGTAGGTGACCGAGACTGAACAAATGGCAATAGAAAGCACTGAGAAAAAAATCAGCCTAAAAAAAAATGAAAATCCCCAAATAAGTAACAGAGACTCAGTTCAATCTGGCTTAAGCAAGAATTCTTATTATAAAACATCCTAAAAACAGATCTAATTTCAGGCCATCTAAATCCAAGGTTTTGATTCTTCTAGTGCCATCTAGATTTTTCTCTCCCTCTGTCTCTCAGCTCTGTTCTTGGTGGTGTTTTACAAGCCTGACACTTAGGAGTGAGATCTGTAAAAAAGATACTGATTTAAGCATCATCACCCGATAATTGTGAATTATATCATTAGGAAAGGATGAAATCACCCAGGAGAGAGTCCTAGAGTATGAAGACAAGAAGACCTTGAACAGAATCTTGATAAAGACCAACACTTACAGTCAAGGAAAAAAAGAGCTTGAAAAGGAGGCTGAGAAGGAACCACTTGAAAATGAAGAACACCAGGAACACAGAGGCCATAGGAAAGGTTGAGTGTGTCATAGATACACGTCATCTGGATAACTGATTTATAACAATTTTTCCTTTTCCAGAAATAGTCTCTATCCTCAGGAATGGCCACCAGGATTATATGACTGACTTCTGGCCTCATTTAAATGTTTCAGGTGGATCCAATCGAGACAAGCTAATCCATTAAATTAAAATTTAGAACTGAGAGACATAGAGGCCATATATGGCAGGTTTGTTGAAGCAACCAAAAAAATAAATGAAAATAAAACCAGAGACACATCATGAAGTACAGGAGTTTAAAGGGTCTTAGTGGCAGAAGAAAAAAAATTATCTATTGGGAAGACTGAGGAGGAAAATTAATAGAAACTGGGAAAATTTTGATTTTTTAAAAAAGTTTTTAAAGATTTGACCATGTTTTGATGCATTTCCCTCCCCCATTCTCATGCAATGAACTTGCTTCCTAAATGACAGAGAAAATGGAACTCATTAGGTAGAAAATTCCTCAATTCCTTGCTACCAAAGCTGCCAACTATCTGCATCTGTGTTCATTCCTTTTTCTTTCTTCACACAATGTCTCAATGAAAAAAAAAAATGCCTCTCTGGTATATTACCTTACCATGATATTATAAGTAGTAATCAAAAATTAAATAAGATAATATGTGGGGGTCACTTTATTGTGAAATAAATGAAATTAAGTCTGAGCCTGCACAGCTACCCATTCTGAGTTCCAGAGGTCTGTCTGCAAGATTTAAATGCAGTTTGCTCTGGCTGATGTTTGGCCTCATATAACTGCTCCCTACTTTGGTTTAAATATGCATGACGATGCTTCTAGGATCTAAAGCTGACTGTGACTTCCAGCACTTTCAATTCCTAGAACATTCCTACTTTTTTTGCCTTTGGGAGATTGGGACTGAAAAATACTGATAACACAAAAGTCTCTTCCAGTACCAGCAATTCTTCGGTCTGACTCCAGCCCACTTCAGTATATTCTCTTCCTCTCAGGAAACAAAGGCTTTGATCCACTCCAGTTCAAGTATGGGAGCTGGATGGATGACAGGAGCCTATTGCCAGGTGTTACTGAATGTCGTTTCTTTTGTCTTCTCAAATATTTTCTCTAAGATTATTTTATCTTCGATGACTAGCATAATGCTCAGTACATAATAGAATCGATATAATTTTGCAGAATATGTGAATGGATGAATAAATGAATAAACAGATAGGTAATTTGTGCAAATTGGGAGGAGCCAGGATTCAGAGTAAGAATAAATTTTAGGGAAGAACTATTTCATTTAAAACCGCTCTGTTCTGCTGCAAAGATAATATGGATTCTGTCTCACACACTACAGAGAAGAAAGAAAATCAGATAATAGGTATTTGGTGTTATTTTTCATTCTCAGAATGGTGTTCTGTGTGAATGGAGAATGATAATAATTGGGAATGTGTTTAAATTTTTAGTTCTAATTTTCATTTCCAAGTAAATTAATTGAAGCAGTTTCATACAATTTTTTTTTATTTTGAAACAAATGGCATTATTAACGTAAGTTATCATGGTTTAACAGATGCAAATTTTAAAATAAACATGACTATTAAAACAATATATCTTAGGTTTGAAAACAAAAGTTCTTTATTTACATTGCTACAATTATAATGTTACTGTTTGATCAACACCTTTTGATTCGTTTGAGAAAAATATGTATACAGAAGCTTTTAAAATGTTAGTCTTTAGTTTTCTGCACATTTCTTCTTTAAAATAGGCAGAGAACAATTCCTATTCCCCAATTATCTTGGAAAATTAATCCAAGACACAGAAGCAACTCTCTAAAATGGTTTTGTTTTTATTGTATATCTAATAAGTCCCCCTGGTTCTGAATGTCTTCATACTGTCTTGGTTTATATCTTGTTATTTCTAACTCCCTCCTTCCACCCCCACACCTCAAACAATGTTTCTGTTTGATAGGTCCTTTCTGATGAATTTAAAAAATGCAGATCTTTTTTTCAGTTTGTAAAGATTTGGATATACTTCACTATTTAGGGAAATAGGGAATTCTTTAAAATAAACAGCTTATTTTTACTAATAGAGGTAATGATCATCGTCGGTTGGTGTCCTCCATAAAAACATAAAAATATATGTTAGCTTAGTAGCTGGTGTCTGAATAAAAAGGCAATCCATGTTATGTGGTGACAATCTGTGTTATGCTGTGGCAAAATATTTTGCAAATCTGTCTGCTAAGGTAACATGAGAAGAAAATCATATATACATTGAATTCTTTATTTTAGTTAAAGAAGTTCAGAAAACAGAATGCCAGTCTATATGTTGCCTGTTGTTAGTTGCATTGCCGAGGAATTGCAGAAACAAATGAGCTCAAAATAAAATTAGTTGGTTTGTAAGCAGGAAATAATAGGTTTAGATACTCCAGAAACTTTGAGCCTTAACATGTTGGTAGAGACAACTAATTTTAGATCCTAAACAGTAAAGATAACATTGAGAAACTCTTCGAACAACAAAGACTGATTGAGCAACAAGAATTCATCTTACCATTACACAAGTATCAGAATTGCTAAAGTCCGAAACACTAACAACACCAAATGCTGGTGAGGATGTGGAGCAACAGGAACTCTTATTCTTTGCTGGTCGGAATGCAAAATGATAAAGCCACTGTAAAAGACAGTTTGACAGTTTTTTCGCAAAGCTAAATAAAGTCTCCCCATATGGTTCAGCAATCCTGCTCCTATGTATGTACCAAAAGTTGTTGAAAACTTATGTTCACACGAAAATCTGTATATGAATGTTTATGGCAGTTTTATGGTAATTACCCAAAATTAGAAATAATCAAGATGCCCTTCAATAGGTAAATGGGTGAACAGACTATGGTATAGCCATACAATGCAATATTGTTCCATGATAAAAAGAAATGAGCTATTATAAATATTTTGTAAATCACACTGGTAGAATAACTGGAAGAAAAACAAATTTAGATTAGCAAAACATAAACTTTGTAGTAAGGTGGGAAGAACATGGGCTTTGACCTTAGGCAGATTTGAGTCTAATTCAGGTTTTCTTACTATGGGTCCCTAAAGAAGTTTTGTTAACCCCTCTGTGTTTTGATTTAGTTATCTCAAGTGGGATTAATGATTTATAGCTCAAGGTTTTACTGTGATGATTAACTAAGATAATGTGTGCAAAGAGCTTGTAAAAACTCAATAAATGTTAACTACTTTCATTCTAGTGATATTTATAAACCATTGACATTACTTGATTAAATAGTGGGTCAAATGAGAAAGTAAATTTACAGAGACATATAGATCTGGGTCCAATTCTATATGGATGTTTTGTACAAATGAGTAACTTTTTCTCTATATTCAGTCATAATTACTAGATGTTTACTGAGCAATTAATTTAAGTACCATATGAGATTAAAGTATATTCATTTAAAATATATATAATTCTTTTCTTTAAGATGCTTAGAAGAAAAATCAGAGAGCAATTATTTATATATTTTAAAACAAACATAGCAGTCTCAAAAAGTAAATGCTAATTGGCAATTGAGGCCAGAATCCCCAAATGATTTGGGGATTCTGACAAAATTCAAGTGGAAAATGGAGAATTTTTATTGGAGTATTAGAAGAGGAAAATGGATTAAATACATGAATATGTGGAGTCAGATAATGGGACAGGAAGAAGTGACTGATGTTGAGTGTTTACTATGTTTTAGGTACTATCTAAATTTAGGTTTGGGTGGTAAACACACAATGCAATATGCATATAATATATTATTGAATTGTACATTTGAAACCTATATAATTTTATTAACCAATGTCACCCCAATATATGTAATAAAAGATAAATTAAAAATATAAAGACAGCATGGCATGGGAAAAAATAAAGAAAAAATAAAAATGAAGAAAATAAAATTAAATAATGGTTACCAGAAAGAAGGGGGAAGGGAGAAAAACTTTAAAAATTAATAATAATAAAAAATAAAATGTAAAAAAATAAACAAATAAATAATAAAATTTAAAAAACTAAACTAAACTAAATTAAATTTAAAAAAATATATATATATATATAAATTTTGATATAGTGTTTTCATACAAACAAATGGAGAGGGGAGAGAGAAAAAGAGAAAGAGAGAGTTTCATTTCAACTCTTAAAAGTAGCTATTATTAACTTAGTTTTATAGGTAAAGAAATTGAGAATCATTCCATTGAGGAACTTGTCCAGATTCTTAAAACCAGTAGGTAGAAAAGTGGCTTTACCAGCCAAATTCTGACCCAAGAGTTTGTGCTCTTTCTGAATCAGCATGGTATTTCTTAAATATTAAAGTGTTTTGTGACATATAAGGTTAAAGAGGTTAAAATCAAATTACTTATTTAGATAATTTCTGTTCTCTCAAATTTTTAAAAATTTCTGTATAGACCAAGAGTGAGGGTGGGACCACAGGGTGGAAAGATGGAAAAAGATAAAGACATGTAAGTATTATGGAATACTAATCCAATTTTTTATTTAGATTTTTAGCTTGTAAGTTTAGAAATAAATTTTTGAGTTTATTAAAATCTCTTTTCTTTTATAATATTTGTCTTTATAAAATTTTAATCTATTAGGAATTTTTCATATCTTCATAGGCATTTTCTGGCTAAATATGTTTGAAATTCACAAGTTGATATCAGCAGTCAGGGTAGTGGAATTACATTGTATTGCATTATTAGAAGTAGAATCTGGTAATTTTCATTTTAATAAATTTAGATTTGTTTAGATTATAAGAATTGTCTTTTTTCTCTTTATATCATGAGTTGTATAGTATTTACAATATAGTTTTATAATTATATACTATATAATACTGAGATACACAGTTTGCACAAATCATTAAAATGAACAATTTCTGTTTTCTCCATCAAACATGTATTGGACAATTACCAAGGTTAGTAAATAGAATCATAATAATGTATTCTCATAGTACTTGAACACATTGTTTACGGCTTTAAGTTTTATATTATTTAATGAGACATTTTTAAAAGTTAAGTGAGTTTATGTATATTGAAGAAATAGTTACTGACATTCTGCACCATGAATAAGTTATTTCATCAGTTTTATATGTATGGTTTGCTTCTACATTGTTATTTAATACAATCCATCAGTACTGCTATAAAATTCTGTTAGAATCTCCTTTTTGTTCTCTTAAGGCAGAGTTTTTTTGCCAGTCAAATTAGTTTTCTACAAAATGCTGTGACATATTCATTGTCTTTCACACAGGCTTACCTAAAGTTCACTTATATCACTACTATATTTTTCTCTAATCAATTTAGCATATTATTTTTATGTGAAGTTATCATTTGCTGTTTAAGTTTCTAGTTTAAAAATGTATCTATTTGTTATTAAATTTTCCTAACAGTTGGCCAACTGTCTTACGTCTTATAACATACGTACATATAAACAAGAAAATGTTACCCATAGTTCTATTATCCAGGGATAACTATTATTAACCTTTAGATGTATTTTGAGAAAGATAAAAAAAGATGTAAAAATTATACTAGAAAGTTTAATTTTCTTGGTGAAGGAAGTTACAATCAGATACACATTTCTCCTAAGACTATATACAAATGACTGACGAGTACATAAAAGGTGTTGACCATTACTGATGATCATGAAAATTCAAATCAAAACCACAATGAGATATCACCTCACACCTGTTAAAATGTTTATTATCAAAAAAACAAAAACAAAAGAAAAAAAAGCATTGGTGAGTTTGTGAAGAAACTAGAACTCTTATACTCTGTTGATGGAAATGTGAAAGATGCAGCCACTATAAAAACCAGTGTGGAGGTCCCTCAAAATATTAGAAATTGAACTAGCACACATCCACTTTCTATTAAACTTATAAATGTCAAATATGCCAGCAGCAGAGACCAACACTGATTTCCCAGTATGACACCATTCCAGGTGATCATCAGGTGATCAGCTATAGACCTAGTGGCGAATTGATTACACTGGACTGCTTTCATTATGGAAGAGGCAGCACTTTGTTCTTACTGGAATAAACACTTATTTTGGATGTGTATTTGCTTTTCCTGCATACAATGCTTCGTCATAACTGTCATCCAAGAATCTACAGAATGCTTCATCTATGGTCATGATACTCCACATACATTGTATGTGATCAAGGAATCACTGCAACCAATTAGTGTGACAATGGGCCCATGACCATGTAATTTACTGATCTTACCATGTTTCCCATCATATTGAAGCAATTGACATAATAGAACAGTGGAGTATCCTTTTGAAGTCTTAGAGTGCCAGCTAAGTGGCAAGAGCGTTCAGGGGTTGAGCAATGTTTTTCAGAAGGTTATATATGCTCTGAATCGACATCCAATTTATGGTTCTATTTTTTTCCATAGCCACAAATTATAAGTCCAGGAATCAAGAGATGGAAATGAGAGTTGCGCCACTCACTATTACCTCTAATTGCAAAATTTGGGACTTTTTATGGCTCTGAGTTAACAGGCAAGGTAGGCAGTTACTGTACTGGCTGGGATAATTAATCCTAATTATCAAGGGGAAAATGGACTGCTACAACACAATGAAGGTAAGGAAGAGTATATCTGGAATACAAGACACCCCTTAAGGACTTTTCTTATTCCTAACATATCTTGTGATTAAAGTCAATGGAAAACTACAATAATCCAATTTTGGCAAAACTATTAACGGCCTAGACCCTTTAGAAAATAAATGTTGGGTCACCTGGCAAGCAAAGAACCATGAGCTAAAACTAAGTTTTTCTGGCTTAAAAAAAAAATTCTCCCTTAGGACTGAAGCACTAATTTTTTTTTTCCTTCATTTCCATCCTGCCCTCTGAATGTCAAACCCAAGACTGAAATTTTAGTTTCTCTCTGATTTTTTAGCCTGCTGGCCTGCTCTACAGATTTCTGATTTTCCAGCTCCCACAAACACATGAGCCAATTTCTTAAACTCTTAATATATGCATGTCTATATCATACTAGTTCTATTTCTCTGGAGAACCCTAACGTAGCAAGTTTTTAAAATTCTTTAAGTCTCAGCTTATCTCTTACATGGAATAATAAAATTATCAATAGCATAGAGTCATTATGAGTAAAAAATGAGAAATCAAATTACTTAGCAAAATATGAGATAAATCATAAGAACTTGACAAATATTAGCTTCCACTCTTTTTCTACTACTATGACTTCCAAAGCAAAAGTTTTCCAAGTATAAGCTTCTTTTATTTTTTTATCTTCATCTATTTTAATGTATAATAATTTCACTTAGCTTTTCCTCTGAAACAATTTAAGAAATAGTTAAATTTTCCAGGAATAAAAAGGATCAGTGTATTCTTTGACAGTATATTTATTGATAAACTTCTAATTCTTTTAGCCTAAAATATTTCATGAGCAACTACTGTCTGTCAGGAACTGTTCTACAGGCCGATTAAACACCAGTAAACACAGCATACAATATTCCTTTTCTCATAAAGACTGCATTCTATCTAGCCATTGGTAAGCTTTTCCTTGAAAGGAAAACAGTAGCCATTAAAGAGTTTCACATGTGGAGGTGAAATTAACAGTGTACCCAGACTCCATAAGAAATAAGTGTGCACATAATGCTTGTCATAAACACTTTTCATGCTAGGATAAACAAGTAAAAATTAGATTACCCTTTCTGGTTCTAACTCTCCAAATAAATGATATGCTGTGCTTTCCCCATAAGTTACAAACTTCTTAGCAAAAACAACTCTATCCTTGAATTGCCATGCTCATGTATAAACATATGTGATGATTTTGTTATACAATCAACACATGTTAGAAGACTGTTTTACTATCTTGAATAGATTAATATAAACAGTAAACTTAGTCATGCATTTTTCTTTAAGTCCTCTTTGTGTTTATTTTTCATTTGATTAAAATTAGATAATAAGGAGAAAGAAAGACTTGCTAAAACAATGTTGAGTAATTGGAAGAGTATTAGGATGTGTGCTGGTAAATATGAACAACCAGCTCTCTGGGGGAAAGCCTTGATTTATAGCATTTGCCAATTTTTTTATGGTGTAAATAAACCTTTTTCCAAATTTTTATTGTTCTATTTAACAGTGATTGTGACCAGGTGAGATAAATGCATCTATTTAAAAGTTATCATTTATCCAGAATACTTTTCTGAAATTTTTTTAAAAACATGTAAATATATCTGCCATTCCATCAACATTACTGGAACAATATTCATGCACCACCCACCATTCTAGGGTGCATGCTCTCATCTTCTTTATTTTTAAGTCTCTTCTTCCTTCATCAAAATAGGAATAATAAAAATATAATAAAAAGCTATTATATTTTATTAAAAAGCACTAAGAGAATTGAAGAAAATAGTACCATTAAATTCAGAGTCAGCTCCACTTCAGCAGACCATAATTTAAATTGATTTGAAACAAAGCATCACAAGCTAATATGGGAAATCTTGATATGGAATATTGCTCATTTTTAATGTAATAAAATATTCATTTAATAAAATAGTACATTTCTAATAACTTTAGATGTTGGTCAAAATAATCTCTGATTTTAAGTTTTTGCATAGAGATTTTAACAATTTTGGGTAACCAACTGTTATGCTTTATTTTTATTTACTGATCACGTTATATTCCAGATGCTGTTTGTGTCCTTGAAATAAGATAGTAAATTACATGAATCTTAGCATTAGAATATTCTGGAAAGTTAATCTTATTATTTTATAATAAGTTTTAAAAGAAAACAAAGCATCTTTCACATGTGTTTCAGGAAGACAAGTAAAGAGAATGTTGTAGCATGTCACATGTTGAGATACCTGAGGGGAATCCCAAGAAGATATTTGCATATGAAACTTAAGTATTTTCACAATTATGGGGAAAAAAGCACAAACAAAGGTTGGCCAAAGGGAGAAGTTGGACTGTGATGTAGTCTCGACAAAGGCTTCAACCAACCTGCCAAAAAATCCTGAAGGTGATATAATCCTTCAAAATTTTTCTGAAATGAGACAAAGGTGTCAGGTTTTTAATAGCCTTGCATTGAATAGTCATTAAATGCAGGATGCTCTGGGCAGAGCCATGACTTGGGGTGAGGAGACTCTCTTCAACTATGAAAATTCTAAAAGGCTACCTGATGGTAAGTTTTATGCATCAACTTGAGTAGGTTATAATTCCCAGTTATGCAGTCAAACACTAATATAGGTGTTGCTGTGAAGGTAATTTTGGTTGACTGTAAATAAAGAAGATTATCCTGGATAATCCTAGATAATCTGGTTGACCCTGGTTCAATAAATTGAATGGCCTTAGGAAAAGTATTCCTCCAGAAAGAAGAAACTACTTGTAAAGAGAAACTTTAGATTGTGCCCAGAAAGTCCAGCCTGCTCTTCTTGATAGCCTATTCTACATATTTCAGATTTACCTTGTAAGCTCCTATAATTGTGCCATCCAATTCTAGCAATATTCTCTTGATATATATATATAGATATATATCTATATATATATATATATATATAGATATATAGATAGATAGATATACATATATAGATATAGATATAGATATACATATACATATATATAGATATATATATAAAAGATATATATATATCTATATATATATTACTGGTTGTTTCTCTGAACCTTGACTGATACAGGCTGACAACTGAGAATTATCTTCTAACAAAATGCCTGGTAGCTGGTTGATTAATCCTTCAGTCCATAATGGGTATCTAAGCTGCACGTCACAGTGTTCACTATGGGGTCATTAAATTATTTCTTGTTCTCTACTTTTCACATTGAAATTTATACTTATTGCCACATACCAGACAGAGAAAGATGGGGGAAGACTGGCAACAGCTGTTATGCTATTGTGCTAGAGATGACTCTCATATACAAGACAAAGAAATCCCATTTAAGCAGTCTTCAACTCACATTAATTGAAAGTCTTGGGCCAAGCTAGCTTTGGGTGCTGCTTAACCCAGGGATTCCTTTTGGGATAAATTTTTGGATTCCTGTTCTTCATCTTTCACCTCTGCTTTTGTCTAGGTTAACAACCTTTTCAACACTTGGATCCTCCACTGCTCAGGACTTCATAACCCTCACTCATATAGGCACACCTGATGCAAACAAACAAACAAAATAACCTGCATATCAAGCATTCTAATATTAAACGTAGAATTAAGTTTTAGTTCTCATATTTAGATGATAAGACTAAACTTTGAAGTCATCACTATAAGTAAGGAAGATAGAATATGCTGACTGGCCAACAAATTCTGGAGATAAAGGTTTTAAATTTTACATGAGGGAAGGAGCTGAAGCCTTGCAGGGCGGTGATCGTGAGTACCTGTTTACAACTGGAACAATCATAAAGATAAACCAGAAAAACATTCACTTTAGGATAAAATGACAAGGAAGTTTGTTTCAGCCTGGACTCTGGGAAGAAAAAAAAAAGTCTCTTCTTATTAAATAAGTAAATAAGTACTTATTAAATAAGTATGTTTAAAATAAAGACACAATAAAAAGTCAAAAGATAAGAAGTGATAGTGTTTTATGAAAATGGTTAGAAATTTAAAAGAATAAAATAAAACATGGAATTAAAATACTAAAAACAAAAGCCTAGCTGATGGCTTAAATTTAGTTACAATATAAGATAAAATTAATAAAATAAAAAGTAGTTTGAAGAAAATTTAAATGCAGCACTGAGAATTAAAGAGAGAAAATCTGAGAAATTAAGATAGAGGACTCAACATATATTGAATAAGAGTTACAGAAATCTAAACTAAATGGAATGAGAACAGCAATATTTAAAAAGATAAAGGCTTAACCTTTCCTAGTGTTGATAAAAGACATAAATCTTTGCATTCAAGAAGCACAATGAGTTCCTGAGGAAAATAAACAAAATATAAGCCTCACTTAGACATTATCGTAGTGAAAATGGAGAGTACCAAAAGCAGACATCTTAAAATCAGCTGGAAGGAAAAATCAGATCTGGTACAAATGAATGGTCAGTTTTAAACAATAGAATTTTCTTCTTAAAATTAAAAGTCAAAAGAAAGTATAATAATTAGCTTTGATGTATATAGAGAAAAATATTGTTGACCTAAAAGTGTATTCAGTGGTGTGCCGAAGCTGCTACTGGCTTGCAACTGCAAGTTGTTAAACCATTGGCAGCTTCATATCTGGGCCACATAAGAGCAAAAATAATTCCCAGGGACAATAAACAAATACAGCCTCAGTGATTTTAGCTAAGAATTTGTCTAAATTGCTAAAAGACTATCTCAGGTTCCAGAAGTTCAACATAACAAGTCGGAAAAACAAAAAGAAACACATCTGCAGACACATCACAGTGAAAATTTAGAACACCAAAGGCAAAGAAAAAAATCATAAATAAAGCTGGAGGAAAAAAAAGAGGAAAACTAATGTTAATTTATCAACAATGTTTTCTATATCAATAATAAGAGTCATAAGACAGTGAAATAATAACTTTAAAGAGATACAATTTATAATGTATGCTAGTCATGTATTAGCATTTTAGCTAACCCTATTTAAAAATAGTATATTTTAATATGGATTAATAGGAAGCATTTTATATATTTTTTAAATCAAAATAAATTATACATGATTGTCTTTTCATTTTACACTAAGCCTTTTTTCATGTTACACTTTTTCATGTTATATAAGCTTTTAAAATATATTTTAAAAGTTAATTTCCCTTCTATAAAATATGTTGGCTTAGTTTTTTTATTTTTCTTTTACACATATATAATATATAGTATATGAAATTTATGTACATATTATTATATAATATGTAATTATATTATATATTAGGTTACTTTGTAGAAAATACATAATATATGTATATATTCCATGTATGATATATATCATAATAAATCTGACTCAGAATTTAAAAGTAAATATAATCTTAAATCTTCTGTAAATTTTATATTTTATTATAGAAGTTATAAAAGTTACCACAATATAATTATATTTTGATTAAAAAGAATTAAATAAGGTAAATGGGAATGATAAAAAATTGAGTTAATCTTTTTTTATCAAGTCCTTAGATCATTTGGAAGTACATAAGCAACCTGAGTTTACTGACTAGAAAAGATATTTATTACTTCAAAGGAATTTGACCTCTTTGAAATCCTTCTAAAGGTTTCTCTGTACCTATAGCTTTTGACCAATTTGTCAAACTGGTAATTAGACTCGTTCATCCCACAGAGTCAATTTTGATGAGCACTATGAACCTTGAGCTGACTTCTTTTCTTACTCAATTTCCTTTTGTAATTCAACCTTCACTCTTTATATTTTAAAGGGATTAACCATGTATATTTTATGATAATTTGTGACCAATATTTTGTTTAAAATGTTATATAAAAATAATTTAATATAAAAAGAATTTAATGAATATAAAAATATTTGATAAACATAAAACCAATGCACCAAATTCATATCTCAATCCTCTTTTCTCTGAATAATCTAGAACATGAATTCTTCATTGCTTATCCGAACTTCATTACTTAAATACTTAAAAATTAGTTTTGGAGGGAAAGGTAAGATAAATTTTACCTATAAAAATCGTTGATTAGGATTTTGTCCTACCCCAGGCTTAGCCTAACATAAAATTTATAATAGGATATAATTAATTCCTATTTTTAAAGATGATCATAAAATGCTTAATTTTTAATTAAATTAAAACATATTGTTTCTTAAATAGGTTTAGCTAAAGTACAAATTATTAGATACCTTGACAAATGTCAGTGGATGTAGAAGAGTAGTATTATATAAGGAACGTTTTGGAGGCTATATTTTATATGAGAAATGTTTGAAAAAGAGTAAAGCTGTTTGTTTGGAGAAGAAGTTAATAAAAGTAGACACAATAACTGTAATCAAAGATTTGAGAGCATTCAAATAGAGTGTTCTTTTGAAAGAGAAATAAGTGTAAATTATAAGAAGACAAATTTTAGTTCACTTTGTAGAAAACCTTTTTAATATCCATTCATTAAAATCAAAATGAATAATTTATGGGTGCTGGATATATTGGCATATAATATAAAAATGAGTCCTGAATTAGATGAATTCTGGAATTAGAGTATAGGAAGTATATATAGCAAGTAGAGCTATATTTATGTTTTTCTGTTGAAGAAAAACAGAAATGTCACAGAACGGGAATGTGGGACAAGAGAATACAATTTTTCTTAACAGAAAAAAAGAGCATGATTATATGCTAAGAAAGATAATTCAGGAGAAAAAAAGGAGTCATAGGGAATAAAAGGGAATTTGTGAAAGTAAAATGTACTACGGAAAAAAAGGTAGCATGTAGGATACAAGTGGCAGATAAATCTTTTATAGAAATGCAAGTTGTTCATTTCTTGTAGTGTGAGGAGAGGCAGAGAAAATAAGTATAATGCAGTAGACTGAAATATATCATGGTGAGAGAATGAAAAGTTTCTAATATCATCTGAAAATATCTCTAAACTTTCTATTCTCTGAAAATACTGAAAAAGTCTCATTTTTGAACATTTTTTAAAATTTCACTAGAGAGAAATAAAAAAAGAACAGAAAAGATACCAATACTTACTGAATGTGTACTACATTCCGGGCACTAATAAGAAAGTTTACTCATGTTATCATATTTTATTCTCATAAAACTCCTGAAATAAAGGTATTAGTGTGATTATTTTATAGATAACTATACTGAGAAGCAGAGAGGTAAAGTTATTTGCTTAAATGACACAGTGTTAGAAGTGACAAAGTCAGGATTTAAAACAAAGTCCTGGCTAACTTTAGAGTCATGTTTTTCTGTAACTCGTGATTGCCTAAATAATTAAAAACCACATGCAAGAAACCCCATTTGATTTTATTTTAATAAAAAAAATAATACTAGTGCGTTTTTAAAATCTTTTCTAGCATGTGAATTTTATGGTAATGGCTTAAAACAATTATTATAATCTGCCTTTGTTTTCAGTTTTTAAGGACTAAGACCACATTGGCACTCTGGTAGTACTTAGACAGTTCCTAAGAGACTGCACTTAGAAACTAGTATGTATTCTTTTTACAGTTCAAAATTGTCTTAATTGGCTAACTCCTCCATTATACAATAACTCCTGCTTGTTCTATAATTCTGATGTCCAATAATTTTTTATAATTTTTAAAATTGACAACACATCATATGTTTAACATCAAAAACTCAACACTATATTCACAAAATTTTGAATTCCAGGTAAAATATCTTGCATTTGAAAAACAGTGCAGTGTCAGAAAGTAATCACTCATTGAATATCGGTAATTCCTTTTTATTTGTCTACAGTAGGAAACTCCGTTGTGTGTTCCTCCGTTCTATTAGTAACAAGGTCATTTATAAATCAACAGCTTAACTTTAACAAAAATTATAGACTGTGAATGATTGATTTTTTCCCCCCCTTAAGTGCATAACATAGCTAGCTAGCTTCTCTGCCCTTTCTTCTGCAGTGTTAGCAGATATTTTATGCTGTTCATATATGGGAGACATAAGAATACTTGAGAAATCTTTATAAATTGGAGAAAAGAAATCTCTGTTCTACTTTGCTTTATCAATATTAATAAATCTCAGTCAAAAAATAAGAAATATGTACATTATCAAAAGAGACTATGTTATACATAAAGTTAGCTAAATCCAGAATAATTTTTTGGGTAGTCAAAACTAAAACACAGAGAAGCATACTAATATTATATATAACTCTACCCCCCTTATTCTTTTTAACAATGGAAACAAGTAAACAAGCATTTGAAAATATTAGAAATATTAAGGTTGATCAAAGGTAAGGTTTTCAGTAAAAGTGATATTACAGAATATACGTATAAATATGAGACAAGGGGTAAGCTATTGTTTTTTAAAAACACAAGTCATAACTATTAGAAATGTTTAAATAAATTATTTTATGCTAACACTATGGATGATACATTAAAAGGAATCTGGGTTATGCTGCCTTTTTTAGAATGCTTGGTTCTGGCTAGCTTTTTTTTTTGTCATGGAATTAACAAACAGAAATAAAAAATTTTGATATTAATTCAGCAAACACTAATGCTAGGGACAGGGTAAGACATATATAGACATACACAAATATTTTAATCACTAATTCTCTCAACAACGTTGTCACTCTTTTATAGAAGAATAAATTCAGACTTATAAAGATGAAACATTTTTCACAGGGATAATTAAAGAGCAATAAAGGGTATGAAAATGAGAATAAAGTGGATCTTTTGATTTTTCTTTGGACAATTTATTTCAGTTTTATTTTTACTTGTAGAGCATGGTCTTCCTCTAGGTATGGTCCCTAGTACCAAGATTTTTGTTACCATCAGTCTCACCTTCCAAGACAGTTCTCTTCACTCTGTTCAAGCAGGAGTGTCATGGCCTGACCTCTGGTGTCATCGTTCAGCCATGCAGCACTAGATCTTGCCCTTTGCATTTGTAGCCTAACCACTGATCAAAGACACAAAAGGAACCCCCACATAGACTTCTGGATCATCAGCAGCAGCCTTGAAATTAGCAGCCCTAACTCTATAATCTGTGATCCTTGATTTTGGGAGACCGTGACTCATATATCTTATATAGTTTTATAATTATCTATGGCAGAAGATAAGTCTAGTACCAAATTCTCCATCGTAGCTGGAAGTGAAAGTTCTTCTAAGAATTTTTTCCTTTGCTGAAGGATATATATTAAATCAATTCTTAAAATTATGGATATTCTATGTGTATTGTAAGACAAGGTAAATAAATATTACTTTTTGTAACATGCTATTTGCTGGAACCAAGATTTCCAGTATAAAATAGAGCAGGGTGGGAATTAAAGTGAAAAACCTAAGTAAAAACCCTGTAACCATGAAATTCATGGGAAATAGCAGTATGACCACTTTAATTTTTTTATTTTAAAATTGTACGTTTTCTTGGCCTATCAATCGAAAAAGCTCAGAAGTAATGAAAACATAACAGTATTGTTCTCTCCTCGCTCTCACGTACCATCTCTAAACATTATATCCTGCTAAAAGGAAAGAAGCCTCCATGCAAATGTGACTGATTTCAAGACCAGATTAGAAAATGTTCAAGAGAAGCCTGGGGTATTGTGTTGTGCTAGTAAGTAAGCTATAAAAACTAATGAGGTGATACCAATTCACAGGAATTGTCACTAACTAAAGATGGGACAAGGTGATTCTAAAAAAAAAAAAAAAAGAAGAAGAAAAAAAACTGAATTTGATTAAAACAGTGAGCATCAAAAATCATAAGTTTATTATAGTGCTAAAAAAAATAAAATAAAAAAGACGGGGAGAGAGAGAAACAAAACTCAATGTAACAAAAAGACGTTTGTGAATGAAGAAAAGTTCTTTTATAGATTAGAATTCCAGGTAATAAATTCAGAAGGAATAACAATTAGAAAAATTACTGTTCTGCTGCCATGAACAAAAGAAATTATTTGGGCACTGGTCAATAATGAATGCTAAAGTCATTAAGTGAACCTTAATGAATAGTTCTGTAGTGAAAGCATCATAATGTCACCATCTAAAACTACCTAGCAATCAGTGTCACTAAAGCAAGACAACCAGACAATGTGTTTCTCCAAAGCGATGCAATACAAAGCATCATCTTTAGAATCTTTTTGTAAAAAAGAAAAAAAAATACTTGAATTAATTCAAGTCTTTAAGAACTTCTATCCAGTCTAACAAATACCTGAGAAAGAAATCCCTAGGTTGTAGATTTACATCTCAAAGGGGATGAGAAAAACGATTCTAATTTAAGCTTTCTGAAATAAATGTTCTGAGAAGGAAGTTTGGAGGCCTATAGTCAGGAAGAAACTTGTCTAAAGTTAGGTCAAGCTGAGGGGAACATTAAGAAAAGGCTATCTTAGTCAACTATGTCAATATAGTATTCTAGTTATAATGATTTTATAAAACAGTTATGTACTTTGTACTCAATTTTTTCGAGGCATTTAAGGACATGCAACATTACTATTTTAAAGTCAATCTTATATTTAACCTCTAGAAAATTTGGTTTATTTTATATTTTGTTTTAAAGAATTATACCCTCGTAAAACCAAGGTTTCATATAATAAGCAAAGGATTTGAAGACTCTGCATCCCAGAATGAAAAGGCAGCTAATCTGCTCTCATAGATAATGAGCAGCCCAATATTTTAAAGAAGCGATAAACTTATCTATTATCTAGAAAGGAACTCTATACATCAGGGCTCCTTTCTGGGTGGGTTGGCATAACCATAAATTAAAAGAACTATTTTAAATTAAAGAACTATCACATTACTAAAAATTATTTCAAGCAATTCAGTGAAGCAAATCCAGAAGTACATTTTCTCTTACTTTTTTTTCTGACTAATATGAAATGTACATTCCAAAAGACCTTAGACTCTCTTGACTTAAAACTTTATACCTGCTGCTTCTTGAGCTCTCTTGTTTTTTATACTGGGTGAAAGTACACAAGAGAATATGTTAGTAAAATATTTAAATGATATAGTTCTGTGAAATCCCTTGGAAATGATAAGTGGAGAAAAATGAGTGATGTTTTTTAAAAAAGAAAGAACAAAATCTCTAGATATCTTTTCAAAGATATGACCAGAATGCTGTAATTGAAAACATTTGTAATAAATACTTTTTACTTTTACAAAACAAAAGAATGACTACTTAGATTCCGAAAAAAAATATCTGCAAATCTCTGAGGATAAAAGAACATCAACAAAGGATTATGATGAAAAGTTGTCGAATTGGAGAAAGCAGCAATTTTCTAAAAATCCAGTCTATATCTCAGTGAAGAGAAGGTGAACATCAATATTGGAACCAGTCTATAGATAAAGCTTATATCATTTGTAGTTTTGAGTGTGTCATCTATTTCCTGCACATACTCTGACTGACGAAGTTGACATTCAATAGTAAGACCAAAAAAAATAGCTTTAATAAAACTATTTCTAGGAAAGTCGGGTGTGGAAGACTTAATAAATGGTTCTAATTATTATTATTAGCCAAGATTTATTTTCAATATTGGCATCTTAATAGAATTCTGTATAACATTGTGTACGTAGTAAAGCATTTTAGCCTATACTATAGCACCAAATTTGGCATTTTACTAAATCCATCTGTCATTTCCCAGGTTAAAATATTTCATTAATAACTAGAACAGTTAAGACATGTTAAAACATGGGTCTTCATGATTAATGTTAAGACATAGATCTTCATGATTAATTTATTAATATTTTTAAAAAATGTATGCGAATCCTCTGAAACTGCTATAGTAACAAAAATATATTTACCTTGTTTTATGTCAATTGGGTGACTTCTCGTTGTACAATAGTGTAGTTCAAATACAGCTCAATTTACAATGCAAGCAAGAAGAAAAATGATCAAACTAGATTCTAAAAATAGCTAACAATTACCTGTCAGATTCCTGAGTTTCAGACTGCTATAGTAAAATGACTCACTTCTACTTCATTCAGACAATAGCCACAATCCAAATAGCAAATATAAAAGTATGGAGTATTTAAAAATTAAAATTAGGTTTTACATTCTGTGTTCTACTAATTGATGTTAGTGCATAATTTCTTAAGAAGGTGAATCTACATGATGCTAATGAATAACTTTTTAAAATTTTCTGCTGGTGAAGAATTCAACACTGCAGCTTTATGTTTGGAATTCCAATTAAACTCACATTTAAGCATAATGTAGTCTCCAAGACACTGCTTGGGATCCCAGAAGATCTTAAATGAACTAGGCCAAAATGAGTGGAATAAGAATTACTCTGATGTCCACAGGGAATTCTGTAAGCTCGCTCCTTCATTGCCAAGAAGATCAAATTTTAAAAAGGGAAGATCACAGCCTTTGGTCAAGATATAAATGCAAAAAGAAAATTAAGAATTGTTATTTCTATAGTCACATTATTTAATTTACTTCATACTGTAATTATTATTTTTAAACTACATAATTTGCAATTTTAGTTTTAGTAATTTACCTAATCGGCAGTGGGAAATAATTGTTGCCAAATAAATCTGATGTTGTTTAAGGCCAAGTGTCTTTTGAGATATATCAGATATATCCACCTGGAATCTATATTTCTGACATTCATGTCTACTGTGACTATGAAAGGCAGAAAAGCTTCATATTCCTCTACTTTCCAAAATTCCTTTAATTCCAATTTTTCTGTGTCAACTACCAATGACATTTGTCTTCCAGATTTATAGTTAAGCTATTTGTCAGATATTTCTTTACTCCTGGCTTATAGAATGCTGTTTTCAATTTTTATTCTTTCCAAGTATTTTGGCTCAGTGACAATATTTCACTTTAGAAGATTCACTGGTTATCTTGATATGAAATGATAAATAAGAAATTTCTTGGAAATTTCAAAATTCTCTATCTACATAAATTTTCAAAAATCACATTTTATTCATCTAATCTTTTAGATTGATTTGCATCTTCAACACAGCATATTATTATTTTTTTTATGTCCACTCTGCTTGGAGTCTTTGTTCTATTTATCCTTATGTCTTGGACCTAGTAATGCCTTAGCAACCATTCTTTCTAATTGTCACTGATTCCTCAGCTCTGGTATGTGAAGTGTCCTTGACTAATCTTTACTCAATGCCTCATTTCTGCTCTGTATGCTAACCATTTGAGGATATTGGCAGACCCATGCATTGTACCATTCTAGAGCCTGTTTAGGGTTCCTCTGGATTTGTGCACTGCAGTGAATAGAATCTCCATGTGGATAGGGAAGGGAAACAAGCTTAAAATCTTACAAAAAGATTTGCCAAATACACCTATAATGTCATTATAGAATACTATATCCAACTACGACTACAAAGAAAGCCAAAGGAATATCCATTATATTACACCACAGAAAAATGCTTCTGGGAAAGAAAAGGCAGCTATAGTAGTCCAGAAATGATAAAGATGACCAAAAGTACAATTTGTTTACAGATCACTTAGAGTAAGGAATTGCCTCATCATGCTCTTGAGAATCAATTTTGAACATGTCCCATCTTAGAGCAAAATAAACACTGCTATGCTAACTGTTGTGAGTGTTTATCTTAATTTCTCTAATTTAGCTACATTTTTAAACATCTAAAAAGCCTAAATTCAATAAAAATCTATGAACTATTTTAAAATTAAGTTGACTAAATATGTTAATATTTTTAAAGTGAGCTTAAAAATGTAGTCAATAAGATCTGACCTTTATTTTTAAGTAACTCTTTAATAATCAGTTCATTTTTTTTTTCATAGAATTAAGATTCCCTACTTTTACTAGTCCTACATGACAAATTGTAGGCGGGTGGGCAAGTACCTGTGGCAAATCTCTTAACTGTGCTGTAACATCTTCATGCCCACACTATTGAGTGATATAAAGGGGACAGTAGATGGACTGGAAAGAGCACTGAGAAATGTATAGATAATTTTGGTGCCTTCCTGCTCAAAAAGTCTGGGGCCTAAGATTATAAATGAAATTACTTGTTTAATTCCATTTGTCTAGTCTGTATTCTTTACATGTTTATTCATTGTATATATATTTGACAATTATAATAAAATTAAATTTTAAAATAATTGCCATATCAGGCATATTGTAACATTTCATTGTAGGGAGTTTTACTTTATTTATATAACGCTAAATTTTTCTATCCATTGGCGCTTTCCACTGCCCCATTTTGCTTTCATAAAACAAATATTTATCAAAGTAATAAGAATATGCAGTTCAAAAATACATAACATTGAAAATCACCCTCTTCACTGCAATCCTTAATAAAATCTCTTCTTTTTCTCAGTTGTCTCTTCTAATATTTACCTGCATTTTTCTAAGTAACATGCTAACATTATTTCTTTTTTTTTTAATCTCTGTACAGATATATTGACTTTCTTTAATGGCAGATAAAGATTTAGTTTCCTTGTATTCTTGCTATTTCCTTCCATCCACTCGATATGGAAATCACAATTTTTAGTTAAATCTGAAATCAATATATTATCATGGCTGCATAAATGTTGAGTGAACCATATATTTGCTTTCTTGAATACCTTTTCATGAAATTAATAACTTTTCAATCTTTCCCTAAATTTGTTATTGTTATTGACTTCTCTGGTGAAAATCTATACTCACAAACATGATAGGAGAATGTGGAAGGGTAATGTTGAAGACACACAAAGGGAAATTTAGAGTTCCCTAGAGAAACAGAACAAATTTCATGTGTATATGTGTGTATATGTAAAATTTTTGGTGCCTTCCATCTCAAAGGAATATCTATCTATCTATATATATATATGAATTGACTCACACAACTGTGGAGACTGGCAAGTCCAAATCTGTATTGAGAGCCAGCAAACTCAGCACCCAGGAGAGCCAATGGTGTAGTTCCAGTCCAAAGGCCAACAGGCAGAGATCCAAGAAAGCCAATGATGTAGATGAAGTTCAGAGAAAGTCTGCTGGAGAATTCCCTCCTGCTCAGGGAGACCCATTTTTTTGTGTGTGCTATTTAGGCCTTCAACTCATTGGATGAAGCCCATCCACACTATGGAGGGCAATCTGGTTACTTGCAGATTACTGATTTAAATGTTAATTACATCCAAAAATTACTCTCCAAGTTGATATATAAAATTACCCTTCATATCTATGATTTTGCAATTTACAAGTGCTGTAAAATTACATGAAAGCTTAACCAGATTTTCCCCAATAGGTACATTAAAACATTTTTTTTAGAAAAAAGTTATCTCCTTTCTATATCATTATTTATTTGAAATAATAATTGACTTTGTTAACAAAGGCTGCTCTAAGCTAAATATGGCTTGCTTTTTTACCAGGGAATATAAAAGTTCAAATAAAGAGAGAACTTGAGTTTTCAGTGACTAGAATTGAAGCAAGGGGAAGAAATAAACTATACATTTTTTTTATACTTTTATGCTTCTGCCTGTCTTTAGTGTTCATATAAAAAAAAAAAATGTTTGTTTGTTTTACCTTCCTACCTTTGTGCTGTACAATTTGAAGGTAAAAATTACATGTGGCTCTTATTTAAATTTAAATTAGTTAAAATAAAATACAATTATAAATTCCCTGGTCACACTAGCTTATTCAAGTATTCAATAGCCACATGTGGTTTCACTATTGCACAATGCAGATATAGAGCATTCATATCATCATGAAATGTTCTATTGAACAACAATGCCTTAGATAAATAATGTAGAATTGTCCATTATGAACAAATATATTATTCCTATCTTAAAAGAGGATTGAAGTATGAGTTGGACTTGTAAGGACTGCTCGATCCTCTTTTCCATTAGTAAAAAAATATTTGAAATCTCAAACTAAATCTTACCTTTAAAACATTCCATTAGGATTTCTTGGTTGTTACATTTTAACTTATAAAAAAGGCCAAGACATGAAAGAGAACATGATACATGAGAGGAAGAGTAATGTGCTTCATATTTGGGAATATAGCACAAGAAGGGAGAGTGCTAGCCTGTCAGGGCAAGTGAAGTATTAGGTCCTGAAGATGTATGTCAAACAGGTTAAGAAACTTAATTTTAATCCCAAGGACAATTTAAAAAATACATTAAAATTTTTAGACATGGAGATAGCATAAACAGATTATATACTTTAGAAGCAGCTCTCAGTTTTCTGAAGAAAAAAAAAGCTAGAAAGAAGATAAGATTTACAGTCAATCTTAACTGAATTTACAGTATTTTTTTGTCGCAATCTGAGTGTACTTGTACAAGTTTCTTAAGTTCTGTATCTCAGTTTCTCATTTGCAAAATGGAGCTAATAACACTTCACAAATTGTTAAGGTAAATAAATGGAATAAAATGCAGGGTGCCTATTGGATATTTGGCATTTAATAGGAATTTTGTAATTTTCTAGTCTATAGTTCTTCTCTTATTCATATATGTTTATATTGAAACTATCAAAGAATATGAAAGAAATTACACAAGTTTATATTATATTTGATCTCATTGTTCAGGATGATTTATATATGCTTTAATATCTGGAAAGTCAGAAGTTTCAGATTAGGTAATAACTTGTCAATCACCCAGTGACAGTTTTGAGTACAGCAACATCAGAATAGAAACGAACATCTAGTAGTCAAATAGAAGCAAACATAGTGCAGATATACTGACCATGTAACTTATCAGCTATTCTGAGACCCATCAATACATCATTAGATGTGGCCATATTAAATGCAAAGGAGAAAATAGCTTTTGTCATATAATAAAAGTTTTTTCAGTTAGTGTCATGGTTCACTGAGTAGCACAAATATTCACAGATGTGCTGTCAATCATTGAGATACATACAATTTATGTTTTCTACAACTTAAAATACATATTATGAATGCACTTTTCTGAGTCACTCATTTGGCCACAAAGCTTTCCTCCTAGATAGTTATAGAACTTGTTTGTTTGCTGCTTCATTCAGGTATTTGCTCAAATGTCACCACTTCCAAAGGTATCTCATGTCATCTAAAGTAGCAGTTTTCCAAAAGTTCTAAGTTTTACCCAAAAGATCAAATTTACTTTTTGGCAATAAATACTGTCAGTTTTTTTCATGAAGTAATGGGTCACTTCATTTATTTATAAGTAAATATCTGCCAATTACCCATGCCTGAATAACCCTAATTCATCTGCTAGTTGTTCTTTAAGTAAAAATGTTGTTTCATAAAAAAGACAGGTAGTTTCAGCTCTCAACTTTAAGCAATTGTACAAGTTTTTTTTTCTTGAGATAACCATGGTAGTTTAGCATGCAGCAAAAGTTCTTTATGTAGAATTCTCATTTAATCACATAGACTATTAAAAACATGATCAAATTTTAATAAAATTAATAATTTTTACTCTTTCCTTAAGGATATTCTTAAGTGACATACTTTTTCTTTTGCAAGTACATTGCAGTAAAGATGTAATAATTTGCACAGTTTGATGGCACTTCTTTGATTAATACTAAGGCATCAATAGTTTTACATACCATTAGTTTTGTATTATCTAAATTGCTCATTACAATGAATTAATATACAGAATAATGTTAAAATAAGTGAAAAATTAATATTTTATTATATATATTTTATTTATAATTATTATATTATAGAAGCTAGATTTTATACTCAAAATATTGAATAAAAATACTGAATAAAAATATGCATGTTAAAGAGAAATATATAGGTTTACACCTATATTTTTAAATATTTTATACCTATATTAGGCTCAGAAGGAAATATAATTATATAAAATATTTTGAGTTATAATATTACTATATTTTCATGAATTAGAAATACTTTATATAATGAATAATTTTCTAGAGAAATATAAGTTACCACAATGTGTCTAGTAGAAGACATATATAAATAAAAACCTGAGGAAACCATTAACCATGTAACTTAACATAACAATCCTTAATTTCTTTTATATGAGAAGAGAGCTTAATGGAATAGAACAGACAGTGTAGAAATGGACACATCACTTTCATTATTATCATCATACTAACATTTATTGAGGATTTACTATACAACAGGTCCTGTCTTTAGCCCTCAACATGCCTTAACTTAAAATCGTTACAAAATTTCTGGCTATAAATTAAATAAAAACTAAAAATCAATAATACTGATATACAATGTGTAAGAGACAATCTCTTCAATAAATGGTGTTTGGAAAGTTGGCAAGATATATGCAAAAAATGAAGCTGGACCTCTGTCTTACATCATATACAAAAATGAATTCAAAATGGATTAAAGACTTAAATATAAGATTCAAAACTGTGAAACATAGGCAGTAAACTTTTTGACATTGGTCTTAGCAATATTTTGTTGAATATGTCTCCCCAGACAAGAGACAAAAATTAAAAATTAAAAATAGGACTACATCAAGCACAGTGAAGGAAACCATCAACAAAGCAAAAAAGCAACCTATTGAATAGGAGGAGATCTTTGCAAATGGTACATCTGACAAGGGATAATAACCAAAATATATAAAAAGCTCATACAACTCAACATCAAAAAAAAATTCAATTAAAAGATTGGGAGTGGACTTGAATAGACAGTTCTTCAAAGAAGACATAGAAATTGCCAACAAACATATAAAAAGATGCTCAGTAGCACTAATAATTAGGGAAATGCAAATCAAAACCACAAAGAGATATTACTTCATACCTATCAGAATAGCTACTATCAAAAAGACAAGAAACAAGAAATATCGATGAGGATGTATAGAAAAGAGAACCCTCATGAACTGCTTGTGGAGCTGTGAATCAATGCAGTCACTATGGAAAATAGTATGGAGGTTTCGTGAAAAATTAAAAAGAGAACTATCATATAATTCAGAAACTTCATTTCTGTTCATTTATCCCAAAACAATGAAAACAGTAATTTGAAAAGATATATGTACCCTGATGGTCATTGTAGAATTATTTACAGCAGCCAAGATGTACAGGTCACCTAGATGTTCAGGTGACATCTGGACATATATAATATATACAATAAACATTATATATATTATATATTCATTAACCATAAAAAAGAATAAAATCTTTCCATTTATCATAGTATGAATGGACTTAGAAAATATTATCCTAAGTGAAATAAGTAGGCAGAGAGAGACAAATATCATATAATCTCACTTATATTTGGAATCTAAAAATAAAAACTAACAAACAAAACAGAACAGAAACAGATTCATAGAGACAGAGAACAAACTGAGGTTGCCAGAAGAGAAGGTAGCAGGGAGAAAGACAGAAAAGGTGATGGAGATTGAGAGGTATAAACTTCTATTTATAAAATAAATAAGTTACAAGGATGTTTTGTGCAGCAAGGGGAATAGTCAATAATGTATTAAATTTGTACCATGACAGATGGTTATTAGACTTAGTGTAGTGATCACTTCATAAGGTATATAAATGTTGAATCGCTATATTGTACACCTGAAACTAATATGATATTATGTCAACTACACATTAAAAAAAAAATCCATTACAATATTCCTGCGAAGAATTCTGCAGATAAAGTATTGAGCCATAGTCACACAATCTGGATATAGTTTGATGACAGTAGAAGAGTATTTTTATGATAAAGTATTTCAAAACAAGAGGAAATGAATAATTCATTGTAATGCTTTAAAAACTGGTTATATACTTTAAAAATATTTAAATTCTAGTTTGATTAAAGAATTACATTTAAAATGAAATTAAATGATTAGAAAAAAAGTAAATAAAATTTTGGTAACTAGTTGACAGTTTGAAAAAGCATAAAGTTATACTTTTACTTCACAATTTCCCTGGAATTACAGAGAGACTATATATTTAACTGTAAATATAATAAAAAACATAAAAGTTATTATACAAATACAGTCAAATACTTTTTTAAACTTTGAGTTGGGATATTTTCTTTCTAATAATCCTATAAAGAAAGTAATTAAATAAGTTTGATAAATGTTATTGCATGCACATAACAAATGTGCATAGTTAAAAAAACATAAATAGTAAGAAATATTGCAACCTCAGGAAAATATTTGCAGTATATATGACATACACAAGATAAATAATTTAAAGAATATGTAAAAAAGTTTTATAAATCAATAAAGGGACTAACAGCCTAAGATGACTCAAGTCTAAGAAAAAATTTACAAAAAGAGAAAGACAGTGGCTATAGATATCAGAAAAATGGAAAAATATCCCTCCTTGTACACCATTGTTGAGAAATTTAAATTTGTAGGAATTTCTGGAGAAAAATATGTTACATATCAAAAAGTCTTCAAAATATCCATACAAAATACCAGAAATTCAGTTTATCACATTTTGTCCTCAAGAAATAATAAAACATATTGCATATACAAGTTTATACATATCTAGGTACTGTTTTTAATAGTAAAAAAATCAGAAAATTTCTAAATGTATATAAATTAAGAGCTTGGTTACAAAATAATGGTACATCTAGACATTCTGCTCTTTTCAAAAATTACATGTATTCATATTTACTGACCTAAAACAATGTCAACATATGTATGTGTATATTTACAATCAACCTGGAAGTTTCTACACATAGGAAATTAATCATTATTTTTTAAACTTTATAAATTTTTTTTATTTCTGTATTTTCTGCAATGTTTTATTTATTAATATAACAAAAATGCTATTAAAAATACTGAAAGAGCAAGATTGATTTGTAACACTTATTAATGTCACTGATGATTAAATTGGTGTAAATTCATAAGAATGTTACATTATACTTAGTTTTTTTCTTTCCAATCAAAGTATAACCATATAATTTGGAAAAAATTAACATGTTTAATAACAATTTAAACAGGGTTTGGAAAACTGATAATTTAGATCATGCTAAATTTGCCTCACTGATAATTTTTGTTTCTCATCTACAGTTTTAAAATTTCCATAGCAAAAAACTCTTTAAAAAAAAAATGTTCACTCAAAACGAACTTTGAACATTTCCAAAGAATTCTATGTCAAATTCAAACTTTCTATTTCTGATAGGTACAAATAATTTTAATTGGGACTAGATCAGATTCCTAAGTTGAAAGCTTTACTTGAAATTTCTCTGAAGCCCAAAGGTACTTTTGACTGGAAATTACAGCCAGTAATCTCAAGGACATGTTTGACAAAATTTATACCACAGAGTTGC
Organism: Macroglossus sobrinus; assembly: GCA_004027375.1. Taxonomy (NCBI): domain Eukaryota; kingdom Metazoa; phylum Chordata; class Mammalia; order Chiroptera; family Pteropodidae; genus Macroglossus; species Macroglossus sobrinus. The sequence continues at coordinate 349,923 of PVKZ01001038.1, read as the reverse complement.
AAACTGGATGCCCGTTGTCACATCCTTCTTGGAAGCATGTTTGTTTGGCCCATACAGGGTTTAAAAAATACTGAATTATTTAACAATTTTGAAACGTTTGATTTTATAAGAAACTGAAAATTAGGCTTCTGGGCTTCATTCTTGCTATCCAGCATGGCAAAATTCTTCTGGACTACAGCAATTGCAGGGCCCCTAGACTGGAACCTTGGCACTCATTTGCCACACAAGATCTGCATTGCTCATGACATTACTTGCCCAGCTTCTTTATAGAATTTGAATTTATGATCACATCATTGGGTTAGTTATGTCCAAAATCTTTCCAGACAGAAAATGATTTTCCAACTTGTCTACTATGCCATCAAATTCTTATAACTAAAGACAGTTTTTGGCTGATGAACTCTACAAAATTTCCAGGCAGAGATGTGTCTTAAGGTTGAAATTAATAGTTTCATTCTCATGTGGCTTATTAACACCTAAATAGGGAACAGAGTTTTGAGCAAACATAATATATAGAATATGTAAATGTTTATGGGGTTGAACTGAGAAGTAATGGGTATCAAACACCTATGAAAGTCTGAGTAACCAGGAGAGGAGAGTTAAAATAATCCATGGAAAGCAACAGAATTAATTTACTTTTGAAGTTAATGTGTAAAATTCCCTGACCTGTGATGGACACAAATATTAGCAGGTTAAAATGCTGCTTGCATTGGGTTTTGAACAATTCATAGTTGCAGACTTTTGAAACAGGTGCTTAAATATACACCTTTCTTAAAGAAAGAGACCAACATATAATGTATTTAATATATGGTAGGCTGATGTTAGAGGTGCCTTTTAATTCTTATGCTTTTCTTGATTTTGATGAGAAACAGCTTTGAAATCTGTTGTTTTTCTTTCAAGACACATGCAATTGTTCTATATTTGATATTGCTCTAAGAGTAAACATCATTACAATTGTAATGAAATCATTCAGCCAGCCATTAATAGAATGTGAATTAAATCCATATTTAAAAATCACACATGGTTCCTTCTGTAAATCTATTCAACTTTTTGAATTTTGTCTCATGTAATTGAGATTTATCACAGTCAGCAGTTGTCAGAATGGTTTGCTGCCCTAAGGGATTATAAAAACTGGGTCAGAGAATTTAGGTCCAACTTGGAGGAAGAGAGTATATGCTCTTTTTACTTATTCAAAAACGTTGACAAAAATCTGATTACACATTATTTTCACTAATTCTTGCTGATGCTAAAGATGTGAAGACAAGGTTCTTATTTATAAGAAGTTAGCAATGTAGCCAGCAGAAAGACTGACAACTAGGACCTGGTCAGACTGTAGTGAGGATCCAAGGCAATCGCAAAGGGAGCACATGGGAAGGATAGATTAATATTGCCATGAGAATCAGAAAGTTTCCTAAAAAAACAATAACAGTGAATTGGACTTAGAAGGAAGACTATGATTTTATCTCATATAGAAGAGATATATGAAAGCATATGGCAAGTTCAGAGAGCCATAAATAAACTCACATGAATAGAAAATAACTATGATGAGTGATAAAGCTGATAAGGAATATTTGGACCAGAAGGCAAAGTGTTTTATATTGAGAAATTGTCCAAGGAAAATTGAGGACAACTATATATACCAAGAATCTTGAAAGTTATACACACTTTGAGCAATTTCATGTCTAGAAGTTTATTCTAAGAAAATAATGTGGAATAGACAATATAATATAGTAGCAAAGATGATTCTCACAGCATTATATAGAAAACAATAATTTGGAAATATCTGAAATGAGTAACAATAGAAGCCCGAAATAGGAGTAGGCCTTTAGAATATATTTTTAGAATTACGTACATTTTGGTCTGTAAGGGTAAGATTTTATACTTAAAGCAAACTGTGTTAGACAAAGACCACCTTTTAACACCCCTAATTCTCTCAAGATTTTTACTCATTCTCATATCCCCATTTACAGTCTTCACATTGATTTTAATGACTTGTGAAGAAACTGGTAGGTTTAAGAAAGGCCTGGAGAAAATGCCAGGTTGGCAAAGTGAATCTTCCAGAGAGCCAGGTTTCTGCATTTGTATCCATCTCTCCACTCTCATTTCTTAATACCTATTGTTTACATGCTTTATTTATACTTCTTAAAACTGAATTTATCACTTTTCTCTAAAGTGAAACATTTTTTGGTATTTCCAGTATATACTAAGACAACTTCCTATCAAATGTAGTTTTTTAATTAATTCTAACCTCTAAATTAAGGAATGCCTTCTGACTGCTTGAATGCAAATTATGACTCCACCACTTTCTACCTAAGTTACCTTGGCAATTGACTTAACCCTTCTCTTCCTCAATTTACTCATTTATAAAACTTAGGAATAAAAGTAATACCTACCCATTATGGCATGTTCATATGTTAAAGTCCTGACCCAAGCACCTCAGATTATCACCTTATTTGGATGTAGGGTCATGGCAGATGTAATTAGTTAAATGATGTCATACTGGAGTGGGGTGGGGCCTAAATCCAATAGGACTGGTGTCCATATTAAAAAAAAAAAAGGAAATTTGGACATAGATATGCATATAGGAAGAACATTATGTGCATATGAAGGCAGAAATCTACAAGTCAAGGAATGTCAAAGGTTGCCAACAAACACCAAAAATTGGGAAAGAGAAATGGAACAGATTCTCACTCACGGCCATCAGAAAACACCCCAAACTGACATTTTGATATAAGACTTCCAGGATCAAAGAGACAATACATTTTAGTTGTTTAAACAACCCAGTGTGTGTTACTTTGTTAAGGCACCCCTAACAAACTGATACACTACGACATAGGACAATTGAGAGAATCAAGTGTAAAGCATATAGAATGATTCTCTCATATAATAAGCTGACATTTTCAGCTATCAACTAAAAGAAAAATAAAGGTGTGGGTACAGTGATTTTTTTGTGGTACTCCTGAATTATGATGCCTACCTAGAACTATTTCTACTCTCTGTCAAGTGAGGTAAATTCAAACTCAACACATTTAATCAATTCAACATTTTTTTAAATTAGTTTCAAGCATATAGTACATTGGCTAGACATTTATATAGTTTATAAAACAATCCCGCTAATTTCTCCTTCTCTCCTCTGGCTTTTCACCTAGCCAATATATTAATGTGAACTGCATTCCCTACACCATTCCCCATGACCATCTATTAACTATTAATCTGTATTTCTTTAACCCTTCACCCCATTCTTCCAGTCCTCCACATCCCCTTCTCTTTGTCCATCACATCTATATTTGTGAGTCTGTTTTTGATTAATTTATTCTTTTTGTTCTTTAGATTCTGTTTGTAAGTGAAATCATATGGTATTTATCTTTGTCTGATTTATTTCACTCAGCATAATAACCTCTAATCCATGTTACTGCAAATGGTAAAATTTCATTTTTTTAATGGTTGAGTTATATTCCATTGTATATATGAACCATAATTTCTTTATCCAGTGGTGTTGATGGGCATTTAGGTTGCTCCATATCTTGGCTGTTATAAATTGTGCTGCCATGAATATTGGGTGCATAGATCTTTAAAAATTATTGTTTTGATTTTCTTTGGATAAATACCCAGAAGTGTAATGGCTGGGTCAAAAAGTATATTTATTTTTAATTTTTTGAGAAACCTCCAGACTGTTTTCCATAGCAGCTGTACCAATTTGCAATCCCATCAACAATGTACAAAGGTTCCCTTTTCTCTGCATTCTCACCAACACTTGTTGTTCCTTGATTTATTGATGATAACCATTCTGACAGGTGTGAGGGGATATCTCGTTGTGTTTTTAATTTGTATTTCTCTTTTAATATGTCTATTGGCCATCTGTATTTTCTCTTTGAAGAAGTATCTGTTCATGTCTTCTGTCCATTTTCTAATTGAATTGTTTGTTTTTTTGCTGTGAGTTGTATAAGTTCTTCCTGTATTTTGGATATTAACCTCTTATCAGATGTATCATTAGCTAATATCTTCTCTCAATCTGTCGGTTATCTTTTTGTTTTGTTGATGGTTTCCTTTGCTGTACAAAAACTTTTTAGTTTGATGTAGTCCCATTTGTTTATTTTTTCTTTTGTTTCCCTTGCCTGAGGAGATATATCTGAAAAGAAATTCCTGTTATTGATATCAGAGAGTTTACTCCTATGTTTTCTCCTAGAAGTTTTATGGTTTCGGGTCTTACATTCAAGTCCTTAAATCATTTTGACTCTATTATTGTATATGGTGTAAGAAGGTGTTCCAACTTTTTCTTTTTGCATGTATCTGTCCAATTTTCCAACACCATTTATTGAAGAGACTGTCTTTACCCCATTGTTTATTCCTACCTCCTTTGTCATATATTAAGTGTCATATATTAAGTGACGTATAAGCACTCTATTCTGTTCCACTGATCAACATATCTGTTTTTATACCAGTACCATGCTGTTTTGATTATTGTAGCCTTGTAGTATAGTTTGATATCAGGTAGTGTGATACCTCCAGCTTTCTTCTTCTTTCTCAAGATTGCCATGGCTATTTGGAGATTTTATAGCTCCATATAAATTTTAAGATTATTTGTTCTATCTCTCTGAAAAATGTCATTGGTATTTTGATAGGGATTGCAGCAAATCCATAGATTGCTTTGGATAGTATGGTCATTTTAATGATAGTGATTCTTCCCACCCATGAGCACTGTATATGCTTCCATTTATTTGCATCTTTTTTCAATGACTTATAATTTTCTGAGAACAGGTCTTTTACCTCCTTGGTTAATTTGATTCCCAGGTATTTTATTATTTTCAATGCAATTATAAATGGAATTGTTTTCTTAATTTCTCTTTTCAAAAGTTCATCATTGGTGTATAAAAATACCACTGACTTCTGAATATTTATCTTGTAACCTGCTACTTTACTGAATTCATTAATCAGTTCTAACAGTTTTTTGGTGGAATCTTTAGGAGTCTCTCTATACAGTATCATGTCATTGGCAAATAGCGAGAATTTTACTTCTTCCTTTCCAATTTGAATATATCTTATTTCTCTTCCTTGTCTTATTACTGTGGCTAAGACTTCCAATACAATGTTGAAGAGGAGTGGTGAAAGTGGGCAACCTTGTCTTATTTCTGATATTAAGGAAAACGCTTTCAGTCTTCCCCCATTTAGTACAATGTTAGCTGTAGGTTTGCCATATATAGCTTTTATTGTGTTGAGGTGTGTTCCCTCTATTCCCACTTTGCTGAGAGTTTTTATCATAAATGGATGCTAGATTTTGTTGAATGCTTTTTCCGCACCTATTGGTATGATTATATGGTTTTTACCTTGCGATTTGTTAACATGATATCACATTAATTTATTTGTGGATGTTGTACCAACCTTGCATCCCAGGAATAAATCCAACTTGATCATAGTATATGGTATTTTTAATGTATGGCTGAATTTTGTTTGCTAATATTTTTTTGAGGATTTTTGCACCAATGTTCATAAGTGATATCAGCCTATAGTTTAGTGTTTTTTTGTAATGTCTTTGTCTGGGTTTGGAATCAAGATAATGGTGGGCTCATAAAAAGAGTTTAATTTTTTGGAATAGTTTGAGAAGAATAGGTGATAATTCTTAGAATGCTTGGTAAAATTTGCCTATTAAGCCATCTGGTCAAAGACTTTATTTTGGGGAGGTTTCTGATTACTGACTTTATTTAATTGGTGGTAATCAGTTGGTTCAGATTTTCTGTTTCTTCTTAATTCAGTATTGGGAGATTGTATATTTCTAGGAATGTGTCTATTTCTTCCAGATTGTACAGTTTGTTGGCATATAATTACTTGTAATCTTTTCTTAGGATCCTTTGCATATCTGTGGAATCTGCAGTTATTTCTCCCCTTTCATTTCTGATTTTATTTATTTTAGTCTTCTCTCTTTTTTCTGTGATGGGTCTGCTAACGGTCTGTCAATTTTGTTTATTCTTTCAAAGAACCAGCTCTTTGTTTCATTAATCTTTTGTATTGTTTTTCTAGACTTTATTTTCACTCTAATCTTTATTATTTTCTTTCTTCTATTCACTTTGGGCATTGTATGCTGTTCTTTTTTCTAGTTCTTTTAAGTGTAAGGTTAGATTGTTTATTTGATCTTTTCCTTGTTTCTCAAGGTAGGCCTGCATTACTCTGAATTTCCCTCTTTAGGATTGTTTTCACTATGTCCCACAAATTTTGAGTCGTTGTATTTTCATTTTCATTTGTTTCTAGGTATCTTTTGATTTCTTCCTTTATCTTGTTGATAACCCATTCATTGTTTAGTAGCATGTTATTTAGCCTCCACGTGTTCATGTATTTTCCAGTTTTTTTCTTGTAGTGCATTTCTAGTTTTATACTATTGTGATCAGAGAAGACAGTTGATATGATTTCAATCTTCTTAAATTTATTGAGACTTGTGTATCTTTTAGGCCTATTGTTTTCTTGTTAATTCTTTGCCTGGAAGATCTATCCATTGGTGTCCATGGGATGTTAAAGTCACCTACTATGAGTGTATTACTTTTGATCTTTCTTTTTATGTCAGTCAATAATTGCTTTTTGTAATCAGGTGCTCCTATGTTGGGTGCATATATGTTTACTAAGATTATTTCCTCTTGATTTATCTATCCTTTTATAATTATGTAATTCCCTTCTTTGTCTCTTATCATAGAATTGTTTTAAGTCTATTTTATATAATGTAAGTATTGCCATCCTGGCTTTCTTTTTCATTTCCATTTGCATAAAATATCTTTTCCTATTACTTTACTTTCAGTCTGTTAGTGTCATTTAATCCTAAGTGGGTCTCTTGTAGATAGCATATGCATGAGTCTTGTTTTCTAATCCATTTGCCTACCCTATGTCTTTTAATTAGAGCATTTAATTCATTTACATTTAAAGTGATTACTGATAGGTACATAGTGACTGCCATTTTATTATTTGTATTTGTTATTTCTAATTACTTTTTATCCCTTCTCTTTTTACAGAAGAAATTAACATTTCTTGTAATACTGACTTGTTGGTAATAAATTCCTTAAGCTTTTTCCTGTCTGGGAAGCTCTTTATCTACCTTCCATTTTAATCAAAAGCCTTCCTGGGTAGAGTATTTGTGGTTATAGATGTTTTTCATAACTTTGATATTTCTTGCCAGTCTCTTCTGGCCTGCAAAGTTTTCATAGAAAAGAAAAATCAGCAGACATTCTTATGGGGGTACCCATGTATGTAACTAGATTCCTTTCTCTTGCTGCTTTGAAGATTCTCTCTTTGTTTTTGAACTTTGGCATTTTAATTATAATGTGTCTCTGTGTAGGTCTGTTTGAATTCCTCTTGTTTGGAAATGTTTGTGCTTCCTGAACTTGTGTGTCTAATTCCTTTGCCAAATTATGGAAGTTTTCTGTCATTATTTCTTCAAATAGATTCTTAACCCCTTGCTCTCTCTCTTCTCCTTCGGGTACTTCTATGATTTGGATATTGTTATGCTTCATGTTGTCCCAGAGGTCTCTGAAACCATTCTCATTTTTTAAAATTCTTTTTTCTTTTTGTTCTTCTGATTGGGTGTATTCTGCTACCTTGTATTCCAGTTCTCTGATACAATATTCTGCTTCATCCAGTCTCCTGTTGAATCCTTCTAGTGTATTCTTCATTTCAGTTATTGTATTCTTTATTTCTATCTGGTTATTTTTTATGGTTTCTATGTCTTTTTTTTATGCTTATTATCTCTCTGTTGATGTTCTCATTGTGTTCTCTCCCTACATTCATTGAGCATCCTTATAACCATTATTTTGAGCTCTGTCTCTGGTAGGTTGCTTACCTCCATTTCATTTAGCTTATTTTCTGGAGTATTCTCCTGGAGTTGTTTTATCTGTGGAATGTTTCTTTGTTTTCTCATTTTATTAACCTCTCTGTGTTTGTTTCTATGTGTCAGAGATATTTGTTTCATTTCTCAGCCTTGGCCAGATGTCCTAATATGGAAAGTGCCCTGTGTGGCCTAGTGATATACTCTCTCTGATCTCTAATACTAGGGGCTCTGGACATGATCGTGCTGGGTTGTGTGTGATCTTCTGTTGTTGTGCAGCCTTTATTGTTGTTAGTACATCAATGGATGGGATTAATGCTCAGGCCGATTAATTGTGGGAATTGGCTGAACTCACAAGGTAAGAATTGCTGTGTAGGGGCTGACACCACTGAGTGAGATTTACCCTAACAGGCTTTTGTACTTATTGCAACCACCCTTTGTGTGTACTGCTAATGGGACTAGTAAGGAGTTGCTCTGTTGTAGTCCTGCACTAGCCTCTGGCTGCATTGGTTTTTGGCCCCTTGGGAGGGGCTCCCAGCTGCCACTTTTGATTGCTCAGGGCTACCCAGTGGAAACTACAAAGTAATCTGCAGATAGTTGTTGCCTATAGGTAAGTGGAAGAGACAATGCTGTAGGCAGTGGTTTAGTTATCACCGTTCTCTGACTTAGGACACTTTAGCAGAAGGACCAGTGCTACTCCAGGTCTGACATTACCTGTCAGTTGTCATAAGTCTCTGAAACTGGAAAGGCCTCTGAGTGATATTCGATATTCGTGTTGGGTGATATAGGGATTCCGGGAGTCTCCTGGGTCTATTGAGTAAATTTCCCCCGCCACTGCAGGGTCAATTTATATGCCAGCGCTATGTCTGTGGCTCCCTGTACAAGTTTCCAGTCGTAGCAAGGTCAACTGCTTCCCACCTTGGGCAGCTGCTTATCAATGTGCAGCAGGTACTTTGTATATTGGGTGGGGCAAAAGCTCAGTGAGTCAAGGGCCATCAGGCCAATAACCTCAGTTTTCTGCAATTTCTGTGTCTGCACGTTTCTACAGTAGTCACAGATCACATGGGGATAAGCTGTTGTCTGGGGCAGTCCCTCAGACCCCTGCGATCCCCTCAAGAGATGTTGCAGCTCATATAGGCCACAGTGTGGTCTGCCCACAACTGTTTTCCCCAAAATGTGTTCACTGTGCTTGGAAAAGTCTGTGGCCTGCACAGAATGTGCAACCCCAAAGCCACGCAGGGCAGGAGAGACTACCTGTCAATGAGCTGCAGGTACTTTGTGGCTTAGGGTGAAGTGGGATCTCAGGGAGATAAGGGCTATCAGGCCAATTCCTCAGTTTGCTGCAACTTCTGTGCCCGGCTGTTCCCACTATAATCGTAGTGAGACCAATTGCCTTCTGGGGCAGTACCACAGACCCCTGTGCTCCAGGAAGGCAGAGGTCTGTCTGCAACTGATTTCCATGCAATGCCTACCTTGTGCTAGCCAAAGTTTGTTGCCAGTGTGGATGGGAGACCTGGAGAGGCAGGGTGGTGGCAGTTCATTGTCAATGAGTCACCTGGAGCAATTTGTAGGTGGGGTCTCAGGGAGACAATAGCAGTCAGACCAACACAGCCTCATTGTTGCTGCAACTTCCCTAAGCACACATTCCTGCAGAAGTCCCAGATCACAGCAAGACCAGCTGCTGTCTGGGACTGGCCCACAGATCCCCGAGATCCACCCAAGTTCATGCTGGCAGCAGTGATCTGCCTGAAACTATCTTGGAAATGCATGCTCACAGCGCTGGCCACCAGCTGCAAACATTTGGCCTTAGTTTTGTGCAAGGCATGGCAGACATCCAGTAACGAAAGGTCCAGGCAATCTAAAGGGGGGGGGTGGAGTAAACTGATCCCCTCAGGCTAGTGTTCTCTAATGGCCCTGTGGGAGTGGTCTGCATAGTCAAGCTGGTGATAATGATCTGCAGATTGCTTTGTGCCCAGACTGAGGCACAATGGTAGCTGCCCTTCCAGCCCTTCCTCCGACTCCAAGTAATGCAAACTTCCTCATTTATGAATCCTTCACGAGCCTCTGACCCATGACTGACGTCCCAGGTCAGTGTTCGCAGGTCAGAAAGCCTGTGAGTGGGTCCTTCAAGGGTACGTCTAGGGCTTCAGTCTCCTTCCCTCTCACCCAAATGGCCAGAATCTCCCCTGGTTTTTACAGTCAGAGTTATTGGAATCTTCTCTTTCCTGAGCTGGGACTCTGGGCTGCGGAGCCCCCAAGTAAGGCCATGACCCCCTTCTCTTTCAGGGGAGTCTCTGCTGCCTCACTCTCTCTACCAGTGTCCCTCCACCACCCCCAGGTGTGGGTTCAGCTGGATTTGTGACTTTGCCCCTCCTACAGGCTTCTTTGTGTCTCCTTTATATTATTAGAAGTAGGTATTACCTCAATCAGCTGAATTTCAGGTGATTCTCCTCATTGATTATTTTATAATTTTGTTGAAATTTCACTGTGGACCTGGGCAAAGGCAAACCCTGCTTCTACCTAGTCCACCATCTCCTGCCAGATCCCAGGTCAACATTTTTTAAAATTCCAACTTAATTTTTTTTTTATTCTATTTTGTTTTGAATTCCAACCTTTTCCTTAGACTGCTCCTTATCCAGGGAATGTTGCTATCTCTTCTCCTCACTTCAATTTGATGCAAAATCTTTAAATCATCTTTAGCTTTGTTTATATCCTTCATGATTGGTTAACAAAATCTTATTTTCTATTTAGTGCTTGTTCAAATTTTCATAACATAACATTCAGATATTCTTATTGGTTTCCATATCGTTTCCTATATTTTTTATACGCTCCTGCTCAACACATCATTATAAAATGGTCTTTGAGCACATCATCTCCTTGCTAGGAAATATACACTATTTTCAGAAACTGATTTAAACTCTTCACCTTGACATTCAAGACTCTTTATGATTGAACTACTATTTAATTTCTCAAGCTCCTACTCTCACGAAGTTGATTTCCTTTAGCAGCTATTCTCAGGGGAAGAGAATACAATACAACAGAAATCTTTGTTTTTGCATTTCACCAAACAAATATTATAGCTCAATTTTCCTATAAACAGTTTTTCTCTTTATTTCCAGAACATCAGCTTATTATTTTTATTTTTTAATAACTATATTATACTTACAAAAAAGTTTATAAAATAATAAGATGAATATTCACATACTCATTACATAGAAGTAAATATAAAGCGATAAAAACCTTGGAAATTCATTATGTGCTGCTCCCCAGTCTAACCTCCTTTTTTAAACTTTAGAAAAAGGCAGTTCCATAAATGTCTTTATACTTGCACTGTTTCTATCTCTAGATAATGTATAGTATTAACATTAATATTTTATATTTATGCTGTATGTATCCTTCTGAAACCTTTTTACTCAGTATTACACTTTTGACACTCATCATGTTTATGTAGCTCTAGTTCATTCATTTTACCTTTTATATTGATTTTTATGTTTGACTAAGCCAAAATGAAGCTATTGTCCTGTTGGTGGACATTTAGTTGATAACTAATTTTATTTCTTTCATGTATTTTTTTTTAACAAATATTTATCAATCATCAAAGATACAGGAGGAAAATGAATTCTCTATCCTTCTGAAGCTTATATTTTAGTACAAATTCATCCTGTTTTACAAATAAACAAGCTTTTCTCTAGAGTAAATTCCCAGCGGTGAAATTTCTGGAGAATTGGTTATTTATTCCTTTAACATCAATATGTATTGTCAAAATTTTCTCCATAGGGATTGTACCAGAATATTAGAATGCTATTTAATCTGTATCCTACTAATACTTGACATTATCAAACATAAATTTTACCAGTCTGATGAATATGAAATGTTTTATATGACTTTAAAATGCAATTGTTTAATTACTAATAATACACATTTTTTTTTTATGTTCATAGGCTATTTGTATTTTCTGTGCTTTTGCTCATTTTTTTACTGGTATATTTGACTTTTAAAACATTCATAGAAGTTAGTCATATTTTTTTTTTTGCATGCTAGTCTTATAATTTTTTCTGTATAACTTAAAATACGTCTCATTTTCTCTGCAGCAGTCTTATCACTTCTGATATATTAGTCTTGCCCAGTATGTTAACTTTTGTAAATGGCATTTATAAATTAATTTTCTAATTGTGGTTTAGAAAGAATTTTATTTAGAGATCAAAGTCGGGGATTGATAAACTTCTATAAAAGGCTAGCTAGTCATTATTTTTGGCCTTGCAGACCAAGGAGCAAAATCTAACAACTGTTCTCACTAAAAACTGGAGCCATTTTTACACTGAAAATTATTTTTAGCTCAGAGGTCTTAGAAAAACAGACAGCAAAATGGATTTGGTCTACAGGCTGTAGTTTGCTGATCTCTCATCTAAATTTTAGCACACTAGCCAAACTATTATCAAATGTAATAATTTTGAAAATTTGTGTGAATTTTATAGTTAGGCAATCCTATCATATACAATATGAGAAAGTTTCATTTTTGTTTTCTTTTTAACATCATAAATTACTTCTTTAATTTTACTGCATTTTGTTAGGACCTCCAAAAATATTGAATAAAAGTGCCAATTGTGTAACATGTTCTTGTTTTTTATATAGAGGCAAACCTCGTTTTACTGCGCTTTGCTTTATTGCGCTTTGCAAGTGTGTTATTTACAACTTGAAGGCAAGACCCTGCAGCAGCAAAAAGATTACTACTCACTTTATTGTGGTAGGTACTCACTTATTTTACAGTGATCTGGAACTGAAATTGCAATATCTTTAAGGTAGGTCTGTAAAAGGAATCATCTTGATATTTCACCATGGGGTATGACATTTCTTATGAGCTTGTATTGAAACATTCCTCAACTTAAGGAGTTGTCTTCTATAACTAGTTTTCTGAAGGTTTATTATTATTATTATTATTATTAACTATAAATGCATATTTGATCATGATTAATGCTTTTTTCATTTTCAATTAAAATTATCAAATTTTTTTTATCTTGACTAAAGCAAAACATATAAAGAGATTTTCTGATGTTAAACTCTTTTACATTACTTGTGTTTATGCATTACTAAATAAGATTTGCTTCTATTTTATTAAGAAATTTTCATTTACAATAATATATGAGATTAATCTGTTATTATTTTTTAATCTGTAATTTTCTTTGTCATATCGTCCTTTTCTGGTTTTAAAGCAATGCTGTAATAGCTTCACAAAGTGGGTTGGGGAGTATATTTTACCATTCTTTGAAAGAATTTGCATGTATTTGAAATTATCTGTTACACCTAGAAAAATGCCGAAGACCAGTAGGTTTAGATGTGCATGTGTGTATATTTTTAACTATTGATTTAATTTCTTAATGGTTATATGTCTATTAGGATTTTTGTTTCTTAAAAGTTAGGTTTGATAGAATATGTTCTAGGAAATTTCCCATTTTTACTTAAGTTTTCAAGTTCATTGGCATGGATTTTGTACTATTTTAAATTTTAAGACATTTTATTATGGAAATTTTTCAAATTTTCATCAAATAGAGTAATAAAATAAACTCCCATGTACCCATTTCCCAATTCAATTATATATAATTATATAAACATTTTACTATTTCATTTATCTTCCTGAAAGATAATTTTTGGCACAAATATTTTAAAGCAAATCCAATAAATCATATAATTTACCTATAAATAATTCACTATGTATTAATTATAAATTATCAATAACCAAAAATGTCTTTTAATACTCTGTCTATATTTAGTTTTCCTTTATTTATTTATTTATGAAATACATATTTTTAAGGAAAAATTTACACTTCTAAGTTTAGTCTGATTTTCTCTGTAGTTTCCTACTTAGAATTAAAAGAATTATTTTTAAATAGATTTTTAATTTGTAATTATATTTGGCATATAATATTATATTAGTTTCAGGTATACAACATAGTGATTAGACATTTATATACTTAAAAAGTGATCACGTTGTTAAATCTAATATCCATCTGGCACCATACACAGTTATTATAATATTATCAACGATATTTCTTATGCTATATTTTACATTCCCATAACTATTTTATAACTACCAATTTGTACTTCTTAATTCCTTCTCCTTTTTTTACCCATCCCTCCAACCTCCCTTTTATCTGGCAACCATAAAAATATTTTCTGTATCTATGAGTTTGCTTGTTTTGTTTGTTTGTTTGTTTTGTTCTTTGAATTCCACATGTAAGTAAAATCATAGGGCATTTCTCTGTCTAACCTATTCCACTGAGCACAATACCTTCTAGGTCTATCCATATTGTTGCAGATGGCAAAATTTCATCCCTTTTTTATGGCTGAGTTACGTTACATTGTATATATATACCACCTCTTTTTTATCCTTTCATCCATTTTTAGACACCCAAGTAGCTTTTATATCTTAACAATTGTAAATAATGCTACAATAAACATGTAGATTCTCATGTCCCTTCAAAGTAATATTTTGGGTTTCTTTGAAAAAATATCAAATAGTAAGATAACTGGGTCCTTATTCATCTTTTGTTTTAGCCTTTGTTTTAAAGTCTTCTTTGGTATAAGTATTGCTACCCAGTTTTTTGTTTGTTTGTTTGTTTTCATTTTTATGACATATTTTTTATTTATTTTTTTACTTCAGTCTGTGTGCATCTTTCAATCTGAGGTGAGTCTCTTGTAGACAACATATGTAAGGGTCTTGTTTTCTTATCCATTCATCCATACTATTTTTTGATTGGAGAATTTAATTTAAAGTAATTGTTGATAGATATGTAATTATTGCTATTTTATAAAAAAAAAATTTGGTCTTATTTTGCTTCTTCTTAAAGTCTAATATGGGTTTGGTGGTGATGAACTCCTTTAACTTGTTCTTATCTGGGAAGCTCTTTATCTGTCCTTCGATTCTAAATGGTAGCTTAGCTGAGGAGAGCAGTTTTGGTTGTAGGTCCTTGCTTTTCATCATTTTGAACATTTTGTACCAATCCCCCTGGCCTGCAAAGTTTCTTTTGAGAAATCAGCTGACAATCTTATGGGAGCTCCCTTGTAGTTAACTGTTTTTCTCTTGCTGCTTTTAAGATTCTCTCTTTGTCTTTAATCTCTAGCATTTTAATTATGATGTATCTTGGGTGTGAGCCTTTTTAGGTTCATCTTATTTGGCACTCTGCACTTCTGGGCTTGTGTGTCTATTTCTTTCACTAGATTAGGAAATTTTGCCATCATTATTTCTTCAAATAGGTTCTCAAGTCTTTGCTCCCTCTTTCTATTATCTTTATGATGTTAATATTGACGGGCTTGACGTTGTCCCAGAGGCTTCTTAAACTATCCTCAATTTTTTAATTCTTTTTTCTTGTAGCTGTTCTGAATGTTTTCTGCTATGTTGATTTGGTCCTCTGCTTTATATAATCTACTCTTGATTCCCCCTAAGGTATTCTTCATTTTAGTTATTATGCTTTTCAATTCTGACTGGATCTTTTTTTAATGTTTTCTATCTACATTTTTATGTTTTTTATCTTTTTGTTAAAATTCTCACTGAGTTCATCTACACTTTCCATAAGTTCACTGAACATCCTTACAACCAGTGTTTTGAACTCTGCATCTGATAGATTGTTTGTCTCCTTTTTGTTTAGTTCTTTATCTGGAGCTTTGTTCTGTTCTTTCATTTGAGACCTGTTTCTTTGTCTCCCTATTTTGACTGCCTCCTTCTGTTTGTTTGTTTATTTATTTGTTTGTTTTTATAGATTATGTAGGGCTGCCACGTCTTCCGGTCTTAATAAAGTGGCCTTATAGTAGGTGTCTTGTGGGGCCCAGTGGCACAGTATCCATGGTCACCTGAACTGGCTGATCCAGATGTGTCCTTTCTATAGGTTTTGTTTGCTCTCCTGTTCTAGTGGAGCCTTGGTTTCTGTTTGTACATCAATGGGGAGGATTTACCCTCAGGCTGATTGGTTGTGAGGACTGGCTTATGACTGCAGTGGAGGAATTGTTGGGCTCGGGTGACCCTATAGAGCAGGATTCACTTTAGCAGGGCCCTCGTACTGCCCAGTCTGCCCTTTGGTTGTGTTGTCCTTGGATATGGCCCTTGGTGCTCCTGCTCAGACTGAAGTGGGCTGCTGGGTATACAGGCCAGGGCCTTCTGGGAGGGGCCCCACCACAGGTGAAGTTCAGCTGCAGCTTGTGCCTTGCCCGGGGCCAAATGGCATAAGTCACCAAACAATCCCCAGATGGCCACCACTCATATTGGCCTTAAATGTACCTTGAGAGACCAAGCTGCAAACTGAATCTGGCTGCTGTTAGTGCTGGGCCTGAATCTGCTCAGCAAAAGTATGGAGCATACTGAGACCAGAAGCTGCTTGTTTAGGTTTTGTGAACTTTTGAGAGATTTTAGAAAAGTCTTCAGCCTGAGCCTAATAGGCTGTTTGTGTGTAAGAGCCACTGGAAGCAACTTGGGTGTGACCACAAGTTGAGTGGAATGGGGTCTCAGGGAATCACTAAGGCAGAGCCACCAGTGTTAGCTAAGTTGATGGAGACTCAGATATGGTGGCCACCTGACTTTGCATGTTGGGAGATGGGAGAGTACGACAAAGGAACAATGGATTCCACCAGCACTTCTGTCTGAGAGAAAGCTGCCCTCTAGCCCTCGCCCCGAAGCCAGACAACTCAGTTCCTTTCCATATGTCCTTGGCACTTTTCAAGCTGCTGGCCCAGTGCTGGAGATCAGAGTGAGTGAGTCCATTGGTAAGTTATCACACAAGCCCCTTAAGAGGAATGTTTGTGACTCCAGCCACCCTTTGTCTCACTCACAGTCATAATCTCCACTGGTTTACACAGCCAGATATGGTGGGGACTTCTCTTCCTAGCACTGGAACACTGGTGTGAGGAGCCTCATTTGGGTCTGAGACACCTCACTCCTTCGGGGAGACTCTCCACAAGTGAAATATCCCTTGAGATTTTTAACCACTACACATGTGTGGAGACAGCCTGTTTCACATCACCTCCCCTCTTACCAGTCTTGAGGTGGCCTGTTCTGTAAGTCTTTAGTTGTGGGAGTTCTGTTTATCTAGACTTCAGATGATTCTCAATGATTCTCAAGATTCCGTACTTTAGTTATTATTTTGATGTGGTTGTGAGAGGAGGCAAATACTCTACCATTTTGACCAGAAGGCTCTAGAATTAATGAATTTTAATATTCATATGGCCTTGTTAATTATTTCATTTTCATGGCTAAAAAGTATTCTGTAATTATAAGATATTATTGACCATAGAAAAAATTACTCCATTAGAGAATCTAAATTTCAGTCCCCACTTACTACCTATATGTGATTTGCCAGGTTATTTAGGTCTTCTTCATCTCTGCTTCCTCAATTGTATAAACAGAGCAAAAATACTGGGAATGCAAGAATTTAAATATATATATATTAATATATTTATAATTTTTTCAATGCTATAGAGAATGTCATATGCAAAGACAACATAGAATGTTGAGATAGATTATTTCAAATTTCTCCCACTTCTGAACAAAGAACTCAATGTGCATGATATACTTACTGAAGGCATATAAGTAGCCCCACCTCTATGTATTGTGGTTCCTGTTTCAAGTTTGGCCTATAATGTTCAACATAGAAAGAATTTTGCAGAGAAACATAATTTTAAAAAAATTATTGCTGCTGGTTGGAGTGGGGAGAGGAGGTAATATTTTTTACTATCCTTCTAAAGATTTATATTGAATCCACTGGTACAAATAAGATTTTTTTACTTTTATAGTATTTATATTTTGATAATTATAGCAGAAGTGCTAGAACTATACATATGTGTATTTTCCGTCTACCACTTGCGATCTTTTATTTATTCTCATATTTATTTTTCTAACGCTTATGTTAAAAATTTAGATTGAGTTTAAACTTAAGCAATAGTCAATTTTTAGCTACCATGATATAAAATAGCAAAAAGTATGAACAGAAATGTGTAATGTTGTCATTTTCTACATTCTTGTTTAATTGTGAAACAATACATTTGAGTAATGATGAAATAATTTTCTTAGTAAAGAAGAAGAAGAAAAATGGAGGCATGAGGATAGCTAAGCATCCTAATTGAGCTTATATTAGGATCTGAAATGCTGCAATATGAGAGACTTTTTTCTATTTCCTGCCTGCCTCTCAATGAGTTTTCATAAAGTGATGTGCAGAGATGTATTAATTCCCAAGCAGAGCTGAAAATTCTTAGCATATGCATATGAACACACACACATACACACAAGTACAGATATCTCAATATTTTCAATTTTATATTTGAAACAAGATATATAGTTTTTAGTCCAAACATGTATGAGAAAATTTTCTTAGGAAAACAAAAACAACATGGATGTATTATTCCTCTACTTTTCTTCTGTTTTTAGAGGACTATTTGAATTATAAATGCCTACTTTTATAATTGCTTATAACACAAATCAACATGACAATGGAAATAGCTTATGTCAGACTTCATACCTGGTGACGTTCATACACTGTAGATAATATATCAGCTTCCGTGATTGTTAGGAATGGAAAAAAGTTATTTTATCAAACAGTGGCTTAACAATGAATGAAAGGCCAGTGGCCATTTTGAGTGTTAGCTTTTTGTTTCTACAGAAAAAAAAAATTATAAAATTTACTTCACTACTAAAGGTATTCACTTATGCAGATACAATAAAAACTTTTTTTTTTATTAAGGCTATAAATCACTTTACCATCAAAATATCAAAAACTTCCGAGTTCTAATTTTGACAGCACACTAGAGGGTAAATATCGAACCATCAACAATGGTAGGAAGAAAACTGTACAGGATAACACATTTACAACCCACTCAAGCAATCTTAAGATGAAATCTAACTCTGCCAATAACTTACAGTACTGTCGTGCCCCGAATAATGGTGTTTCCACCAGTCACGAAACACATATACAATGGTAGCCCCATAAGATTATAATGGAGTGGAAAAATTCCTATTATCTAGTGACACTGTAGCCTTTGTAACATCATAAAACAACACATTACTCATTTGTGTGTGGTGATGCTGGTATAAGCAAACCCACTGCACTACCAGTCATAAAAAAGTGTAACATATAAAATCATGTAGATAATATTTGATAATAAGTGACTGTTACTTGTTTATGGGTTTACTATACTATACTTTTTATCATTATTTAAGAGTGTACTCTTTCTACTTATAAAAAAAAGTTGGCTGTGAAACAGTATGCCATGTTACACAGGCAACAGTTTCATACATCTCATGTTTACTGTGTCTCTTGATTGTGTAATTTCTCTTGTGCTTGATTTAAACTCATGTTGTTTTATACAGTAACATGCTATACAGGCTTGTGGCCAAGGAGCAATCTGCCAAACCATGTAACATAGGTGTGTAGTAAAGCTATACCATCTAGTTGTGTATCAGAGTACTCTATGATGTTTGCACAGTTACAAAATCACTTAAGATTCCTTTTCTCAGACATATCCCCATCGTTAAGCAGTGCATGACTTTTATTGCTATTGTATGACTCAGAAGGTTTATACCAGTATGGCATACTGCTGGGTGTCCTGATTATTCAGGCAGTTTTCATGACATACAAGTTGCTAAAAATATTGAATATTATCATTGTTTGAAACTAATTTTCTTATTTTTAAGTAATATATGGTTAGGAATCAGACACTATATAAATGTGGAAGAGAGAGAAATATTGTGAGAGATATCCAGAGGCTGTGACAGATAAGATGGGGAGAAGGAGAGCAAAATATGGTTTATGCTCAAACTTGCTTCTATTCACTAATTTTCAATGCTCTAAAAAATATCATAATTAAAAATTAAAAGTAAATGTTTCCAAAGGGATTTAGGAAACATAGGAAACAGATAGTAGTGTCTCAGGGCTAGGAGACAAAACATGATCTTAAGTGGTCAGTAATCTTATTTCAATTTCTGTGAGAATCATTTTGCAGTTCTGGCACCATGAGAACTGAAACATCATTAGTGTTCAAGAGAGCTTCACATCTAGATGGGATTGAGTATATCTTGAGAGGATGTTTTTGAGATTATCTAAAATACACATTGGTGACTTCCAGAGATAATTGGAGATTTGGGGAAAAGTGAAGTGAGTGATATGGTCTTGAATTATTCTTTTAAAGCTAGAAGGTAGCAAAATTTAGGTAATAATAGTAATTTATTTGCATAAATATAAATTATATAAATAAGAAGGGATGGTGCCTCTTGATTTTTTAAATATTTATTTATTTATTTAATTGAGGAAATGATTTAAATTTTTTTCCCCTGTCTACCTCTCCCCACCCCCGTCCAAGTGCCTCTTGATTTGATTTTGATTTTAAGAGGATAGTTTAGAGGGAGAGAATATTTTTGTGTCTTATATAAGGCTAATGAAATATCTCATATTCATAATTAATTACTAAAACAAAAATTTTTTTCACTTGTGATACTTTCTCTCTTAACATGAAATTTAATCGTTACATTTATTATAATAAGTAAAATTTTCATTCCTGTTAAGGTTATTTAATTTATGTAATATGTTTTCTTATTTTCCTAATTTCAACTTTTGTTTTATGTCTAAAGTCACCTCAGCTTTTTATTTTTAAAAGTAATGTTGTTAGTTATATATTTCTATGTTGACAATAATTTTCTCAATATGCTTTGCAAATTTTCTTTCACAATCTCTTGGCTTGCATTTTTAATCTTGTTGAGAAAACTTTTAACTGTTATTCCTTTGTAATTATACACTTTTGCTTGGGATAAAATGTGCTTCCTGGATAAGTATATTGTTATATTTTTGTATCAGTTCAGAAAACTCACAAGTATTATCTCTTCAAATTATGTCTTCTAATTTTGATTTGTATGCATTTGGATTTTTTTGACAAATTTTAAAGAATTCTCTGCTTCCGAGACTCCCATCAGCTGTTCACTACATCTCTCTTTCTGCCCTCCATACTTCATAATGTTTTAAGAATTTATCTATCTCTTTATCTCTGTGATGCATTTTAGTTATTTCTTGGATTATATATTACCATGTATTAATTCTCTTTTTGGTTCTTTCTAATTCACTTTAACCTATCCAATGATTCTTTTTTATTTCATAATTATATATGCTCATTTTTAAAAGTTAATTTCTAATTTCTTTTTTATTTGCTTATATATATGGTATCAACTAAATATTTAAAGATAATTCAGATGTAGCTCTTCTAATAAGTATCTGCAATTCTAATAGGTATCTACAATTCAGTAGTATCTTTATATTCAAATGTTTAAAGGGTTTTCCTCATTGTTGTTTGACTGATTTATAGTGTCTTGACTTCTTTCACTTTTGTTAATTGTTGATTGACTTTATTTCTTGATGTTTTTCCTGATTATCTAGCACAATACGTTTGAAAATCTTTTTTCCAGAAAATATTTACCTCTGTATTTGGTAGTACGCAAACTGAGATCATTTCAGCCTCCTGTTGATCATAGTGGGGAAGACACAGACTCTGCTTCTCCACTTCATCCCACCTAAGACTAAATATTTTTAGAGGAGTATTATTGTGGAAAAATGTCCTCAGTGCAACCTATTTAATTGGGGCCATGTACTGTTCCAGTAACAAATTATACATTTTTTTTTTTATTACGAGGAGATTAATTAAAGACTCTTTTACCTCATATGAAGCCAACAATGCCTCATTGGAAGTATATTTAGAATATAGTTGGACCATAGTGAAACTGGTCTATCAATACACTTAGTCACTTGTAATGTGCAAAGCAGGTCACTTTAACTATATGTAGACATTTATCATCTTTATAAACAGGAAACTTTATTGTTAGAATCTACAAAGTCATTTGGAATATTGGTGTCCTATGCCTCCTCTTCAATCTGACACTACTTTTTGTTCTTTTTAAAACCCTTGAAAGCCACCAGTTAGAGACTTTTCAAACATGGCATAGAATTTTATCTTTTTATTTTTTTTGTGGTCGTTGTTAATTTGAACCTTACATATTTCTCATTGTAAAATTTTGTACATGAGTAATTAATTATTTGGAAGATATATTTTAAAGAGAGAAATGATAACAACTATAATCTCTTCACCTAGGAAAATACTATTATCATTTTGTCTTATTCAATCCTTGTATTTGTAAGCATTTATACTACTATATTTTCAATTAACATGAATATTTGCTAATATATTTTTATTTAGGAAACATTTTTAAAGTAAATTTATGATCAAATTAAAACTTTAAATAAATTTTAACAATTGAAATAAGAAAGAAAAAATAGAACAAAATGTTAACATTCTGATGTAATCACTACTAATACTTTCATTAACCCTTTCAAGATCTCTCAGTACATGCACATATACACACTATTTTCTGACATAGCATATTATGTAATATCGTGAATACATGCAGAGTTCTATAAGTACCCTTTTCACTTAAAGCATGTTCTAACCTGAACAGGAACAACTTTTAAGAAAAATTGCAATAAAGATAAAGCTCAAGAGAATAGTTTAGTCAAGACACAATAAAAGTTTAAATATATAAGATTCATTCTCATATTTTCATGAGAGCTTTCAAATATTTGTCTTTATAAATCATTACCTTCTGTGACTTGATTTGTTATTCATTTCTGCATGTATGTATACATTAGGCGTTAAATCTACTATTTAGAGCCCATTATTTGAGTGCTAGAACTAGATGCTGGAAACAAATTTAGCTCTGTCCTTGAGACATCCAACTCAGTGAAGAGGAAACAGAATTAAACATGTATAAAACACATTACTGACCTATATAGAAAACACTAAAGGTACTTAGAGAACAAATTCTTTCAGGGAGAAAAATGGTTGAAAAATCTTAAAGTAGAATATCTGTGTTGAGTCTTAATAATAAAAGATGTTTGCTTACCTTGTGGAGTTGTACGACTCGGGATGAGAGAGAAGAAATATGAGTTTCTGGTATTCAAGTAATAGCAATATCAACAGATCCAGTACGTCAAAAATGTAAGAGTATTAAATTATAGGTAGTGGTGGTAGAAGTAAGTAAGCCTAATTAATGAAAAAATTAAGCAACTGAAAAAAGGCATTTTCCCCCAAATTCTTTTTCAGTGATATATACTTATACTATCAGACACAGTAATATCGTATGCCCTCCCGCTATGATGGTGAGGTTATATATTCATTTCAGTAAACACTTGGGTATGTTTTAATTAAAATGCCTCTGAGAAAAAGAAATGTCACATTTTTAAATAGAATTTCAGGTTGCTATAGTAACTAATAAAACTGCCACTATTTATCCTAAATAACATTAAAAGCATCTTTAAAGATAGTAAATCATTTTCAAAATAGCCTATTAGTTTCTGATATTAAATGAATTGCACTAACAGTTGAATGTTTTATGTGCGAGAAACTGCAGAAAATATATAGAGAAAACAAAGAAAATAGAACTCTTTAAAAAAATATATGGGTTAGATGGAAACAAATGTTTAATGTACCCTCTACAAAAGGGATGATAATCTTCCTTCACTGATCTCATCTGTTAGGTTTAAATCATGCAATAAAATTATTTTTTGTTGTTCCCACGAAGGCCTGCAAGCCACAGAAACATAAAGATAGCTAAGTGAGGGAAACAGTGAGTGACATAAGGGAGTAATGTATCCCTGAACTATAAGGCTCTTGGGTCCAGATCCAAGCTCTTGTTGCAGACTTTCTAACATTGGAAATAAGAGGCAAACTGCAAAACAGTTTAAATTTAAAAAATATGTTTTTGTACAGTATAATGAATGCAAATATAGAATTTCAGAGACATCCTGTTATCTTTTGAAACAGTCTAGTAAAATTAATACATAATTATGTCCCTATTTACATGATAATAACAGAGGCCTCTAGAGTATTAAAAGAAGTAAAGTCAGGAGCTTGTGGTCAAGAATCCAAGTTTAAAGTTAAGAGGAATGTCAATTAAAGACTTCCAAGACATTTTCAGGTTTTGAAAACAAATTACAAAAATTTCAAGTGTACATATTGCTAATACACACCATGCTCCTCTCCCTTCTTTTTTGAGGAAGAATTATAATTGCTATTTTGTTCTAAATGGCCTTTCTCTGCTTAGTTTCCTCATCTCACAAAATGAGGGAAATAATACCCACTGCAAATGAAAAAGTGATTTTAAGGATTCTAGTTCAGTGCTCAATAAACATTGTTTCTTTTGTTTGCTCACTCTTTCCAAGTTTCATAAGATTTAATAAATTCTACCCTAACATAGAAATTTACAGAAAAGTGTTTTTATTGAAGGCATAATTTTGAAATTAAGGAAAATCTTAAAAGTCTTGCTTTTTTGACAATATGAGTAAAATAATTGGTTTCAGTGATAAAAAGATGTAAAAAGATTCTGAGAGCCTTTGTCTTATTAGGGCTGATGTGATTCATTATGTACAGTTAAGAATTCCAGTCCATATTGTTTTTGTAATCTATTTTTTATTTCCTAGAAAGTTAAGAAAAGTATAATTTTCTTCCTTTATAATTTCTTCCTTTGAAAATTTTAGTTGAAAACACTCCTCTGATTTTATTTATTTATCTTAAGGGTTCCTAGAATTTTTTTTTTAATGGAGTCATGGAATAGACATATATATTTCTTAGTAAAAGTGTCCATAAAAATATTTTATGAAATAATTTAAAATAAGAACTATTTTTTATATAAATTTTTCTATTTAACCATTTTATTCATTTGTTTTAGCAACACTTGATAGATAGCATATGTCTTCTTAGAGAAGATAAAGTTAAAAGAAATAATCCAGAGATAAACTTAAATCCTATTTAACAGCAAAAAGAATTACTATGCATTTGTATGAAAATGAAATTTTAAAACTAGAACTGAATATTTTATTATTATTTTAAAAGAGTAAAATGACCACTCAGCCAATACTCTTTGATAGATGATTGGATAAATAAGATGTAGTACATATATACAAGGAATATTAGTCATAAGAAAAGATGAAATACTGCCATTTGAGACAACAATCTTGAAATTATCATGCTCAGTGAAATAAGTCAGATGGAAAAAGTTGAGAACCATATGATTTCACTCATATCTGGGATATAAAACTGAAAGTAACAAATGAACAAGCTAAACAAAAACTCATTGACACAGACAACAGTTTAGTGGTTACCAGAGGGAAAAGGGTGGGAGAGATAGATGAGGGTAAAGGGGATTAAATATATGGTGACAGAAGGAGATTTAACTTTGAGTGATAAACACACAATACAATATACATATGATGTATTATTGAATTGTACCTTTGAAACCTGTATAATTTTATTAACCAGTGTCACCCCAATAAATTTCATTTAAAAAAGAGTAAAATGAAATGAAATGATCTCTATCTATTAGCCAAAAGTGATTCAAGAAACAGATGGCAGATAAATATTTTTTGTCATTAATGTGTTCATATTAGTTCCAGTATTCTTAAGAAAAAAAAAAGTTTTTTAATTATATTTTTCCATTACCATATATTTGACCTCCTCATGGTGATCCCTTTCTATCTGCTAGATGAGATACCCAATTTATGAATCTGGATAAAACCATAAGAGCTTTAAAATGTACTCAGTTGAATTTTGTTTATAACACTTTTCTCTAAAATTTTTGAATGAAAAAAATTATTTTCAATCACAGTTTACATACAATATTTTATTAGTTTCAAGTGTAAAACATAGAGATTAGACACCCCATAAGTCTAGTGCCCATCTGATACCATACATGTAGTTATTACAATATTATTGACTGTATTTCCCATGCTGTACCTTAACAGCCCTGTGATGATTTTTATGAATAGCAATTTGCACATCGTAATTCCCTCTCCTTTTTAACCCATTCCCCCAACCACCTCCCATTTGGCAACCATCAAAATGTTCTCTGTATCTATTTTGTTTGTTCATTTTTTAATTCCACATGTAAGCGAGATCATATGATATTTATTTTTCTCAGTCTGAATTATTTCACTTAGCATAATACTCTCTAGGCCTAGCCATGTTATTGTAAATGGCAAGATTACATTCTTTTTTTAAAGCTGAGTAATATTTTATTGTATATATGTACTACCTCTTCTTTATCTAGTTATCAATTGATTGACACTTAGGTTGCTTCCATATCTTGGCTATGTAAATAAGCATACAGGTGGATATGTCTTTCAAATTGCAGTTTGGAATTTCTTTATATAAATACTGAGAAGTGGAATTGCTGGATCATATAGTAGTTTTATTTGTAATTGTTTTCAGGAACCCCTGTACTGTTTTCTATAGCGGTTGCACCAGCTTCCGATCTCAAAAACAATGTATGAGGGTTCCCTTTTTCTCCATTTTCTTGCCAACTTGTTTGTTGATTTATTGATGATGACCATTCTTACAGGTATGAAGACATATCACATTGTGGTTTTAATCTGCATTTCTATGATAATTACTGGTATTGAGAGCATCTTTTCATATCTATTTGCCATCTGTATGTCTTCTTCAGAGAAATGTCTATTAAGGTCCTCTGCTTATTTTTTTTTGTAATAAGATCATTTGATGTGTGTGTGTGTGTGTGTGTGTGTGTGTGTGTGTGTGTGTGTGGTGTGTGTGTGTCTGCTGTGTGTCTGTGTGTCTGTGTGCATGAAGTTGCATGAGGTTCTTATATATCTTAGATTTTAATCCCTTATCAGATGTATTTTTGGCAAATATCTTATTTCATTCAGTAAGCTGTCTTTTTGTTTTGCTGATACTTTGCTGTTCAAAAACTCTTTAGTTTTATGTAGACCATTTATTTTTTCATGTGTTTTCCTTGCTGGAGGAGACATATCCAAAAATGTCTCTTGGAGTGATATCAAAGAATTTACTGCTTATGCTTTCTTCTAGGAGTTTTGGGTCCTACATTTAAGCCTTTAGTCCATTTTGAGTTTATTCTTATAAATAATATGAGAAAATATTCCAGTTTCATTCTTTTGCTTGTGTTTGTCCAGTTTCACCAACATCATTTATTCAAGAGACCTACCTTATCTCATTGTATATTCTTGCCTCCTTTATCATAGATTAATTAATCATATAGGTCAATTTCCGGGTTCTTTATTCTCTTCTATTGATCTATGAATCTGTTTTATGCCAGTACCATGGTGTTTCGATTACTATACCCTCATAGTATGGTTTGAAGTCAGGTTGTGTGATACCTTTAAATTTGTTCTTTTTCAAGATTGCTTTAGCTATTTGGGGTCTTTTGTGATTAATTTTAAGAGTCTTTGCTTCAGTTCTGTGAAAAAAGCCACTGAAATTTTAATAGCCATTAGAAAAAGATAAAAAAATATATTTATGCTTTTTTCCCCAAAGAATGCTATAACGTGCCAAATAATCAGCTTTTACTTTAATATAATGCTTATTTAAATAATTTTTGAGAGATAGAGAAGGGAACAATATGACTATAATTTTCTTAATTAAGTACTTTAGGTTTTAAAATATTTGCACATCTGGAGTGCATATATATATTTACCACATAGTATTGTACATTTGTGCCATAATTGCACTGAAGAGCCTAACAACTGATATTTAAAGCTTAAAATATCAAAGGCAATTTTACCACACTGTAAAGATATTTCTAAATTTCATGTAATTTGTAATTAAGTACTGACACTAAATAACCTGAAAAATTATATGTTCCTTCTCTAGATTTATTTAATAATCATTTTTACTTATGCACTTATATTACTTTAACATGTCAGAGGAAGTGCTTATATAAAACAGAATGTTTTAATCAATGTTTTACAAAGTATTTGGTAGAAAGTTGGTAAGGAATCAGAGAAAAGGGTTTATGACACATTAACTGCATGCAGTTCCTATCAGCACACATTAATCACAGTGGTTTTCCTTATTTATACATAATGCTTTAAATTTTCAAAAATTTTTATAATTCTCAGAATGAATTTCTGAATTATGGTATCAAATTTGTAGGTTTCTTTTCTCAAACCAGATTGTAAATTCCTAAATGATAGAACTCTTTTTCACCCAACTTTGAGTAAACATCAGTTAGTATCTGATACTCATGACTGCTTGACTGAATAAATTGGAATTGCATGAAAGACTCCAGAAGTCTGATTTTAGGAGACTTAAGTTGCTGGCATTTGAATTGGACATTTATGCCTTGCCCTGAACTGTATTTGTATTTCAACCAGGCAGTTTTTAAACATATATATCAGAATCCTCATAAACCAACTACAAACAGTGTTTTATGATGCTGTTTTGGCAATTATTCTCCTGAATTATTTTTACTATGATACCTAACACGTATTTGACACTTTTATTGAATTCTCCATAATACCGTACACTGTGAGTGTCCTGATGGACCATGGCTGATACAGAGTATTAAGTATAATAGTTAAAAAAGACAGGAAGCCACTGAAATGTGAAATATTTTTATTTTACTAAAGAAGTAATGACTTTATCTTATAATTAATGAAGTGGGGGACACTGAAGTTTTTTAAATAGAAGAGTAGCATTTTCAAATTTTCATGCTTTTTCTAATAGTAATAACCTAAGGTCATGGCAATTCAATACGTCAAGAGATTCTGAGATTTCAGAATTGAGCAAATTTGTATCCAATAGTTTAATAAAAAGCAAATGAAGAAATAGCTTATCTACAATTGTTTATTAACTGCTGATAAGCTATATTTAATCTAGATGAGGCAAGATACAGAAAAGAAGGCTTAGTGATACTAGTCTTTCCTGAAAAATATCTTCAGACTCCTCATTCAAACATTCACAAATCTTTATTCTTAGACAATTTTGTCATACAGGTCATTATTATTATCTTTTCTTGTCCTATTATCTCAAAAGTCCTAACTGACATAACTTTGACATTTTACCTTGACTGTATTTGTATTGTTCTCATTTCTGAGAAGTCTCAGGAACTCTTCTATCCTCTGTAACCTCTTATATAATTTTTGTTTTCTTACTTGCTATTGTCAGTCAGAGACTACCACAGACTTATTCCTGGAATTGTTCTTGTTACCTATTTGTTTCAAAATTCTTCCAGTAGATACTTTTATGGCCAACTTTCTCATCTTCTATAATTCTTCCTCAAATGAATTTTCAATGGCAACTTGCCACAGAATTTAAGTTGTTTAATCTTAGGCAAGATGAATGAGGGGGAGCAAAGAGCTCCAGTTAAAGGTATGTATCTGTGAAATGTAGGTTGCCAAAGAATCTATGAAAAGTTTAATTTGTTTTAGAAAAAGCATAAGGATGATGTGGTGGTTGGATAGAGAGAGGAAGCAGGAAGACCATGGAGGATGCTATTTGAAGAGCATAAACAAGAGAAGTTAATTGAAGATGGATTATAGGGGAAAAATTTAAAATTAGTCACCAAGGAGAATTTGCTGACTAAATGTGGGAGATATTAATAGAAGAGTTGAAGATGGTTATAACTTGCATGAGAGTTGGCAAATGACAACTATTTATATCATTCCTTGCAGAATCTCATATATTGTTGGTGGCATTATAAACTCATATTTCTTTCTTTTTTATTTTCTCAAGTTATTTTAAATAAGCCTTTACTTCCCCCTGCTTCATTAAAAGAGATCTTATCAAGGTCATCTATGACTTGCACATTACTAAACTCTAATGGTCAATTCAGTTCTCATGTTACTACTCAGCACCATTTGACAAAGTTGATCATTATGTACTCTTTAATATATTTTTACATACAATTTAATATACTATTGTATACAGTTTTCTGTACACTTCACTCAATTTTTATCTTTCCCCTCAAGTTACTTTTTCTTTTTTATTTTTGCTAGTCCTGCCTCTTCTCATTGGCCTTTTAATATTTGACTGTAACAAGACTCAGTCTTAGGTTCTAATTTTTTCTCCATCTACAATAACTTCTGTATTGTCTTATCTAAGATACTCCAATTTTTTCCAAAGTTTATACTTCTAGGTAAGACTTCTCTCTCATAATACAGATATAAGCATGAAACTGTATACTTGACATCTTTATTTGGATGACAGATAGATACTTTAAACCTGAAAGAAAACATCTAAAACTGTGTTCCTAATCTTTCTTCAATGAACTGTTCTCTTGTTACATATGTCATTTCCAGTGCTAGAAACAAAATTCTGGTTGATCAGGCCAAAAGTTTGGGTGTTACCTTTGACTTTTATTTATCTTTACACATCACACTGTTTTGAAAAATTCTTTTTTGTCTAACTTTCAAATATTCCAAAATCCAGTCACTTATAAAATTCAATGTTACATCCTTGATCCAAACTACCACTAACTCTCAGCTGGAGTATTGCAATTGTCTCCTTACAGATCTCCTTGCTTCTATTCTTGCCCTGTATGGTATATTCTTAACACAGCATCAGGAATGAACCCCTTAAAATATTAGTTAGATCATATATTTCATCTGCTCAAAAACCCATTTAATTCAAAGTAAAACCCAAATCCTTATGATAACCTACAATTTCCTATATGATCTGTGTCACCACAGACTTTGTTATATTTCTGATTTTATCTCCTACTTTAGCTACTTCAGCTACAATGGCATTCTTATACAACACCTTTTGAAATGACGTTTTCTCTACTTGACATATCCTTCCTCTAGATATCTATACGGCCAACTTTCTCACCTCCTTAAATTCTTGCTTAAATGAGTTTTCAATGTAATTAAATTGCAGCCCACCTCTGTTCAAAGTCCTCCTAGTTCTTCTAAACCTATTATACTTTTTTTCTTCCACTGTGCTTATCACTAATACTATTATATGTGTAGTCTATATTCTCTACCTAAATGTAAACTCCATGAAGGCATGTACTTTGTTTTCATTCATTGATGTATTCCATGAATACAGAATGATGGCTGGTACAACATATTTTTTTCAACAAATACTTGCTGAATGAATAAAACATTTCTCAAGTAAGTTATACATTGTATTGTGACATTGAACATTCACACACTCAAACAGTAATTACACTTCGAGGTACAAATATCCAAAAGAAACTTGAGTACATTTGTCCTAGGAGACATATGCAATCCAGAATATATAAAGAACTCCTACAGTTCAATAGCACAAAACCAAATAATCCAATTCTAATAATGGGCAAAGGATATGAATAGACATTTCTCCAAAGAAGATATCCAAATGTTCAATAAGTACATAAAAAAAGTTCTCAACATCATTAATTATCAGATATATACAATGGAATATTATTCATCTTTAAATAAGAAAGAAATGTTGCTATTTGCAATAACATGAATGAACATGTTAGAAGACATTACGCTAACTGGAACAAGCTGGTCACAGAAGGACAAATACTGCATGGTTCTACTTCCATGAGGTAACTAAAATAGTCAAGAGATATGAATAATACTATAAATAGTCAAGTACAGTAAAAAAATGCAATAAACCTTAGTAACAATGTTGAGTAAAAAATGCATATACAAACATACTGTAAATAGTAATAATAAATAAAATATTCAGATGCATATTAGATACGAAGAATCCATACTAAATATCAATTAAGATTAGTTTCTAGTTTTTAGTTGGTAGTAGATTTGTGAAACTTTTTGTTTTTATGAAAAAGAAAGGCATGGCAGAAAAAAGATCATGTATAAATAAATACTGATAGTGCACTATGAACTATAAGCTATTTATCTAATTCACTGAACTTAATTTCAAAAAAAAATAATAACATTTGGAATTTGGGAAGAAATTGTTTATGCTCTCTTTGATTGTGCTTCAACTTTCTTTCATCCTCTTCTTATTAGAAATCCTAGGGGTGTTCAGGGCAATCATCTTCCATTTCCCAGCCCTGGGTGTCTTGAATCTTACAGAAGAGTACTCAATAAGCTACTTGAGTCAAGTTACGGCGTATAAAATTAAGAAATCTTCAAGTATGATGCAGAATATCAAAATGTCAAAACAACAACCTTTTCATGTAGTTTCCAAAAATGGAAATTTGTTCTCAGCATGTAGATCTCACAGTATGAGCATTTTTTCAGTAATTAACTCTCTTTAAAAGTAGTCAAATGTAAAAGTAGTTTAATTTTTTATTAAATGTATTGGAATAATGTTGGTTAAAAAATATATATGTTTTGAGTGTACAATTCAATAATATGTCATATGTATATTGCATTGTATGTTCACCACCCCAAATTAAATCTCCTTTCATCACCATATATATGACCCCCTTTATCTTTATAATTTTAATGACACCAGAGTTTCTAGTTTTTTAAATAATTTAGAAAAAGTAGAAATATGAATAATCAACTACATGCATGAATTAAAATAAAAATAGCCATCTATATGGTATAATAATATTTAAAAGCATTTTTTTTTGAAATTTTGTCAAGTTTCATTTAGGGTATTTTGACCACTAAGAACTCTCATTTGGCTCTACAAATGAAAATGCTCACTTTTTTGCTTTTAAAATATTTATGTGCCATTTAAAATTCACTAGTATCTAGATTTCTGAATTTTATTTTACCAAATAGACATAAGAAAATAAATGTGATGACAATGACAAAGATAATAATATGGTACTTTCTGAAAACAAGGATTAAAAAAAATAATATTATCATGACTATGTGTACTAGATAGGCAATAAAAACTGAAATCTGGAACAAATAATTGACATGGGTCTAGGAAAGAGCCTAGAGTTTTAATCTTTTTATTAGTCACATTTTCTCTTACTGGAAGAGACTTATGAAGTATTCATCATAATATTCATCCAGTAGAATAGTTGGAGTTTTGCTTTCCAAACATACTTAGCAATATATGAATAATATTCTGCCACAAATTGTATAATGACAATTATAATTATTATATAATGAAAAAGAGAAGATGATAAATCAGAAAAGCCAAGTTTGGGGCTAGAAAATATTTATTCTTTCTATAATGGGATAGGAGATTTATTCTACTATATTCCTTGTTCTTTACCCTGTTTTTTTTACAAACTAGATAAAATATACATGAAACAATTATTCTGGTGATAACAATATAAATTTCATCACTAAAAACTTAATAAAATTACTAATAAGAATATAGTTTATGGCTTTATTAATTATGTTAATTTTATCAAAGAATTTTCATCCTGATTTTAGATAATTAGTTAAATAAAGATTGGTCCATATTTAAAATTAAAAAAATAAAGTCTTACATTTTATATAGAAGCTGATGCCAAAAATAAAATAGTTTTGTTTATTGTTCTTTTCTAGAGATATTAGCTGAAAATTGGCCTTGATCTTTATTATAATATAATTAAATAAGATAACAAAAGTAAGTAAATCATTCAAATAATTTATCATATTTACAAAACTATTTTCTTATGTTTAAATATATGATACTCAATATTTCTTTTGGTAATATACAAGGAGTTCTAATTCCATCAGCTCAAAGCCCTCTTTATCTTCACAGTGCATAATTAATTCGCTATTGATAAATAACCTGCTGGTTTTTATATTAAACATAATTCCATTTTTGATCAATACCATAGCTATAGTCCACTCAAAAACATAGAAGAAAAGCAAATTATAGCAGCTTAACTGATTTGCATGCTCTGAGATGTTACCAGCTGCTGTTTTTAATAATAAATGAAGTCATCCCTTTCAGCAATCTGGAAAATAAACTAAAATAATTATGTTTTCAGTTTTGATTTAACAAAAAACAGTTAATAGGAGAGAAGCAAATATTCTCTCAACAGAAAAAACGCTGTAGCTCACTGACAACCAGGTCAAGTGTGTATTTTTCACAACGGCCTAATTTATTGGTCTGCATATCCACTGAAGTAAAGAACTCAGAGGGCCTTAATGCAGAGACCCAAGAATTAAACTCAGAAGCTCTGTATTCACAGTCAACAGATATAAAAGGCACTGTTTTGAGATTACTACTCATTTCTGACCTTATTTTGTATTAACAGCAAACATTATTGAACACAATCTCTAATTTGTTTTCCCATTGCATTAAATATGTTTAATCCCCAAAATATACTCCAGAGAAGATTGATACTGTTTTTATCCCTATTTTAAATATAAAGAAACTAAAATGTGTTCACTTGCCCAAAATCACACAGTAAGTAAGCAGCAAATTTTGAGTTTCTACAATCTTTCTGACTCAGAGCCTGAGATTTTTTTTACCCATGTGATACTGACTTCCTATGGGCCCAATAAACTCATTTTTTTATGTTGAGGAATTAATATGTGGATTGCATGTTTGGTTTAAGATATATTTTGAGAAACAAACTCTTTATATCTACATATAGCTCAGCAGCCACAATCAACCTAGTAAGTGATTATTTAAAATCCTAATTTTCCAAAAGACAACATTAAAAGTACCTTGTAGATAAGTTTAATTATTTATATTATCTGACCTAATAAATTAGTAGTTGGATATCAAAATATAGAAACTTAGGGCTACAATAAACTGTTGTGGTGTGCACACCCAACTCTAGTGGTCTGATTGATTCATGGTGCTAATTATGTAACTGAGATGCACTATTAAAGACATATATTCAACTTCTGTATATATACTTCCAATAATTTGTAAATCTTGACTTCAAAGAGCTGACAAATGAACACATTCCTTTCGTATGTATTTTGCTAACCAGAAAATGACCAGAAATTAGTATTTTCCCTTTTTAAATCAAGAGACAGAGAGATAAATTAAGCATAATATGATATAGTAAGAGTCTTAAATTTACGTTCAAAGACAAAAGCAATTTGTCAATTTCAAGAGGTTAGATTTTTTAAGGAAGTAGTAGGAGTTCTGGAGTCAATCTGCTTGAATTTGGAGTCTAGCTTCCATTACTAGAAGTTATTTAACTTCATTTTATAACTCATTTTATATCTATAAATTGAGAGTAACAATAACACCTATTTCATAATTTGTTTTGAGAATTTAATGAGCTAGTGTGTATAAACCCTATGACACAATACTTGTGACATGGAATAGTTTAATTAGTGTTCAGTAAGTGTTAGTTTTAAAACAAAATTGTAAATATGGCAGAAATAATTGCTTTTTATACATAATTTTTGCAAATTAATGAGAAAAAATTAAATAAATTATGACTAAAATAGAAATAGGCAAAGAGGAAATATAATTAGTGTCTAAATGTATATTTTTAAAAATTAAACTTTAGTCATAGTTAAACTAATCAAAGTGAGGCAGAACATAAAAGAATTTTCTATACACTCATTAAGCAAAATATAATAAATATTTATAGTGGAGAATGTGATATAAAGTAGTTTTATTTTTCATTGACAGTGATGCAGTCATACAACTGTATTGGAAATATATCAGCTAATATGTATCAAAAAAACCTTTATTTTAATAATCTTTTATCCAGTAATATCAGTACTATGGATCTTATTTAATGAAATAACCCTGATACAAAACAAAACAAAAGTATACTCTATTAAAGAAATTATTTTATGTAAATAATGTTTATTTACATAAAAATATTGCAAACTATTAAAAATAAACACTATAAAGAGTTTGTAGAAGAAAGAAAACCCTTGGGGTTTTAAGTAAAAAAGAGGGCAGAAAATATAAGTATGTAAAAAAGATGAAAGAAATCCTAGATTGAGGCACAACATCACGTCACAGTAATTGCATTATATTTGTACCATTTTGAGTGACATTGTTTCTCTCTTTCAATATTCTGTAATGTGGTTATAATACTTTATCATTTAAAAATAATTTAAAATATATATTATACAATACAAATGATATTTGTTATTATTTACATTGTCTATGTTGGAAACCACATGGCAAGCCAAAGAAAAAACATACCAGAATGGTCTGAGAATTAATTTTTGAAACCTTGAAACAACCATAAATTAAAATACCAGTTTTTTGGTCCTATATTTAAGTATGAAAATTTATCAATTGAAAATATTAAGAAGAAATACGAAGCCTCAATATGAGACCAAAAGTAGTGGTGAACATGCAATGCAAAATACAGATGATGTATTATTGAATTGTACACTCGAAACCTTTATAAGTTTATTAACCAATGTCACTCTAATAAATTTAATAAAAATAATAAAAGTAGAAGAATAAAAAGAAAATAGTAAGGTTTATATACATAAAAGTAAGGTATATATATCTGATGAAGTATTTTATATGTGAACATACAAGTAATATAAAATTAGATTTCACTCTTTGGAAACTTAAAAAAAGATAATGGCTTCCTTTCTTTTTTATCTATCTCAAATCAGGTGTTATGCTCCACACAAAAGATACAAATTTATAAAATTTAAAACACAGAATGTCCTTCCAGTAAGTTTTGGGAAGAGAAAATTTAGCTCAATTTAGGTGTCTGAATAATACATTGTGAGTAATTTAATGTCTTAGCTGAATCTTGAAGGATGAAGAAAGTCTGAGAAATCAAAAATATTAAGAAGCAGAGCACACAGTATGAGCAGAGACATTAAAGAAATAAGTATCAGAGTAGATTTATATAGGGAAGGGCAATTCAGTATTAATATAATGTAAATTACTAGACAAAAGTAGCAAGAGATGAAGGCAGAGAAACAGCCAATCATGGAAAAGTATATATGCAATATTTAGAAAAACAAGCTCAATAATTTCTTCTCTTACTTTGTTTGGGTCATGCACTGCTGATTATCTGATGAAGGCAATTAACTCAATTCTCCTCAAAATAGTATATATATAAATAAATGCAGTCAATTATTTTGCATACAATTTTAGAGAGTTCACTGAGCACCTGAACTCTATTAATTGACTCCTTGAATCCTGTGACAGGTAAAAACAAAACAAAACAAAACAAAACAAAACAAAAACAGCAAAAACTGATCTCATCAATTAAGCAAAAATTATGATAAAAAAAAGAAAAGAAAAGGAAGCTGCTATTTCTTTACCAAAAAGTCTGTCAGTAACTCTTGCTTGTTCTAATTTAAACTATTTCTAAATAAATCAACCTCTTCCCACTTCCAAAGCTCCATCCCAGACCAAAGCCTCTGTTTGACTATCTAGAAGACCTCTTAGTTGGTCTCAGTGTTCTCATTCTGCCTTCTTATAATCTGTTCTCTGCATTACAGCCAGAGTGATATGTCTAAAAGGTATACCAAACCACATTACCCAAAATGCTAAAGGGATTTTGTTGAACTTAGATTAAACCCACAAGTACCAGGGTCCACAAAACTGGTGCTCTAGCCAGGGCTGACTTCCCCAAACTCACCTGATATCCTGCTCACCTAGCGTGCCTAAACTCTAGTCCACTGGATTATTTCTGCTCTTCACCTACCAGGTTGGTTCCCATCTCAGGCCTTTAAATTTGCTCTTTCCTCTGTGTCAAAAACTTCCCCCAAACTTCTCATAATTGATTCTTTCCTATAGTTAAAATCTCACCTCAAATATTACTCCTGAGAAAGAAATTCCTTAATGACTCAGTCAAAAGTACCTTGCTACCCTACAGTAACTATTTCAATAATATATTTTATAGTAATTATTAATATCTGATACACTATGATTATTTATTCACATTGTTATTTTTTTCTCTCTCTTCCCCCCACCCCCCACAAACCCCTACATAGAATTTTACTCTATCTTCCTGGCACATAGTAAGTAGTCAAAAAATGTCTGTTAAATAAATTTCTGTAAATAATTGAGACTGTATCATGCAGTATTTAGACTAAGTTGAAAATATTAGTTTTCATGTGTATCCTGAACAAATGTGTTAAATGAATGGAAGATATATTTTAGTAATTGTTTTATGTTGACATTTCTGAGATGAACAATTAACCTTTGCAAATAGATTTACATTTATGTACAGTACTGTAATTTGTTTGACAATCAGCCCTTTTAAAGAGATGAGGAGCAATTTAAAGTTTGGAATTTCTGTGTATCTAAAGGAAACATAAAATTCTCTGTATTTTTCAAGGCTAGCTCTTCTGCCAAGTTGTTTTTTTGCTTGTTTGAAGTATAAAAAAAACATCACTGAAAATTGTGTTGGCATTGGGTACTATACAGTCAGTCTCAAGTATTTGGAACTAGTAAAATAAAAGTTTAGAATTGTATGATTTTTAAGTGCAAAAAAAGATATAATTAACATGTTGTGTAACTTCTGTTTTCTTAAGTTCATTATAAAATATAAATGAGATGACCATATGTTTTGTTTGTCTGGGATAGTTCTAATTTATGTCTACCTCCTTATCTTATTTAATCATGTTCACACTCTTGAAGTATCCCAAAATGGGCAGCAAGTTATATGCTAACTATAACTATGGGCAATATTAACTTCGGTAGCAATTTTTGTCAAATTGTGAGAAAAAAAATAATAGTATCTACTTTTATAGGTTGCTCTCAGGATTAAATACTTTAGAGTATGTAATGTGCTTAAAAAGGTGTACAGCATATGTGTGTGAAATAAGTGTTGGGTATCATTATCTAGTTCCTATGGAAAGGATTGACCAGCAAGAGCTGCCCAATTAGGTAGAATGACAGCATTTAATGCATCCAGAAGCATTGTCCCGTCATAGGTTTCCTTTTCTATTCAGTTGTATTCTATTTTCACCTGATATTTTCAAGTTCCCTTATTTTTTATGTAAATGATGCCAAATAACCACCCAGATCATTTGTAGTCCTTTAAAATGATTTCTCCCCTTGTAGGTCTGTCTTTCTGACATTCGATTTTACTAGGAATAGGTTATGCTGAACAAAAGACTGAAAAAATACAGAATAGAGACATTAATTGGTTAGAAAGAGTAAAGAAATAAAATTTTCATGTGGAGAAGGGATTGGATTTTGGAGAGTGTAAGAACTGAAAGATGATATAATCTGTTAGAAGTATAGTACCTTAACTAACATAACTCTTTTAAGCATCCAGTTTTAGAATAAAATTTAATTATGTTAGGTAAATCAGTTTCAGATATAATAGACTCACAACTGAAATGAAAGTATATGTATCATATCCCCAAGAGATGTACTATTTATGTGTTGAGGAGCATTGTCTTGTGTTTTATGATAAAAAGGAATTTGAGAATTCCTTTTTTTTTACAATTTTCAAGATATTAAGAGATTTTCAAGAAATATAACTCCTTTGTTTTTCTTTAAGGTAAACATAATTTTACCTTTCAATTTATGCGTGGAGATTTCAATCATATTAATGTTGAAGAAGTTTACTTAAATTTCACAAGTAATGTCCCTAGTAGTAAAAACATAATTGGCCAGGATAACTTCATTCTTGAAAATGCCTGTCTAAAATTTCATTATTTATTTCAGAATGCTAAGTTACCGAGGTATTTATGATCTTTTTTTTAATTTATAAATTAATTACAAAAGATTTTGGAAAGCATTGCCTATGTATATTAGTCTTTTTGTATCCATTGGTCCTTAGTTTACATTATTATCCAGTTCTAAATATATTGTTTTTTAAGTAGATCTTTTTGGGAAATCTACAGAACTATCTTGATTATTAATAGAGAATACAATAAGTTCCTCTAGTTCCAAATTTTGTCGCAAGACAAAAAGTTTTCAATGCCTATTTTTAGTCTACATTTCTTCAGACTACTTTCTTCATTGAGTGTATTTGTGGGAAATGTTTTAATTTAATTTTTTTAACTTATAAAAAGTGTCAGTGGCAAAAGTGGTGTACTTAAATAGTTTATTACTGTGCAAAAATAGATCTTTAAACTGAATTTATAATAAGTTTTACTGGCTCTGATTTAACACTTTCTATAGAATAAAACAGAAAGTAGAGCTCATTTGCCATGTAATTGGTTGTGAAGTGCTCCGAACCAATGAAAAGATATCTGGTTTGTGGATGACAGAAATTCTATATGATTGTAAGGAACTAGAGGATGTCATAAAAAGTGCTAGTGTGAAAGATAAGAAACTAATAAAGATATTCTGAAAGTTACTAAGAAAATGACAGCCAAGGCAAAGAGAATTCCTACAAAATAACATCTCTGATATTGGCTGTCATATAGTAACTTCTACATAATATTGAATTTATATAAATATAGCAAAATTGATTGCTTTTTGATTACTGAATTTGGTAAGACTCCATTGAAAAGTCAACCAGAAAAATGTATTAACACTTTATCATATTAACCATTGAGTTATTTTAGATATTGATGCTTTTCAGCATGAAGACTGGAAAATAATTGTTGAACCAATATCCAGTTATTTTTAGTGCATTATCTAAGGCCAATAATCAGAGTTGCTATAGGCTGGTTTTAAGATGATTCTTAATTTGGATCATTTATTTGTTCATTTATCAAATAATTGCAACAATAAATATAAAAGCAGGCACTCATTGTGCAAAACTCAGGAAGATCGGTATTGACAAAATAACTTGTCTTCTTCAGATAATATTAAATACTCCATGGATCAAATGACATACTGATAATACGATCTTAAAAAGTTGAGTTTATTTATTAAATTCTGTCAAGTTAGAGTTGGTTGACATTTTTTCAGCTATCTTATATAGAAAGAATTGATTGATAAGGCAACTAAGCAAATATAAAGAAATATTTCACAGTGAAAGCATTGCTGATAACACTAAGATTTTACTATGGGTGTGGCTATGCATTAAAATGTTCCTCACAACAATCTAATACAACTGAACAATCCTGGTCAGTTGTATTAGTTAAAATAGGGGAAACTACTTTAACAAATGGCTCAAACCCAATCGCTCAGCTTAATAGTAAATAATGATTACTCCTGGTACTTAGGCAACTATTCTCTGTGCAGCAATTCATTAACTAGTGGAATGAGAAAGAAAGATGGAGGAAACACTCTCTTCTTAATAATCTTGGCCCAGAAGAGACAAACATTACTTTCGTTCAGAGTCCATCAGTAAGAAATGGTAACATGGCCACACCTGGCTGCAATGGGAGCTGAGTAATGGGGTATATAGATGTGTAAACATTTCCCAGCAAAACCTTAAAAAAATGGGAAAGAGTTGAAGCGCTAACTTACTTGCCTAATATGTGTTGGTGTGCTTCACATTTTACTAAAAAAAATAAATAAATAACCTAGAATTTTCTAAAGTATTTGGTATTGAAGCTTATTTTTCCTTTCATGAAACATCTATTAAAACCCATTAAAAAAAACTCGCAAGTAAATAAAATACACTGAGACATGTTGAAACATATGTCTACATCGCCAAATGCTAAAAAGAGATTTGAATTTGTAATCACAGCAGAATAGCTAACATTACATTTTAGACTATATTTGGAAGAAAAACAATGATTGCTTAATCTTGAATGGATTTTAAAAGAACTGGACTTAACTCATGGGTATTTACTGATTGGTAACAAATGACATGAACAAATATCACTGAGATGTCATTTAGTTCTATGTTTAGCTTTAAGTCTTGAATATGTCTGTGATCACTAGCAAGGAAAGGTGGCCTGAGAAACATTCTTTTTATATTAAATAAATAAATATTTGAATATGTATTCATATATATATTTACTTAGCTTTTTATTTAAATAAATTATTAGTTGGAAGTAAAATATCTTATGAAAAGAATATCAAGGACTTATTAGTTTCTTTAAATATATTTTGTTTTAAAGTTATTTAAAATTTATTTTCTTATTTATTTGTTCTTTATTTATGAAGAGGTTTGTGTAGCCATAATACTCTTATTATGCTAAATACATTTTAATTTTAGAAACCCAGCAGGATTAGGCCTAGTTATTGTTTGCATGAGAAGAATAAATTTAGTCAGATCAATATCCCATTTCAAAGGACTTTATTTATTTAGCATTGTTTGGAATATGGAAGGCACCTGGCATGTTATTCCAGTTGGTTTACTTCACTTAAGTAATCAGTTGAATCTTTATTTCTAAAAAATTATACAGCCTATAGAACACAGGTTTTGTTAAGCATGGACCAAATGATACAAGCCATATGGAGGATTTTGAACTCAATCCTAGGATCAAAGAAAAGATATTGAAAATTTTAGATAAAGTGACATTATCATATTTGCATTTAAAATAATTTGGGGGTCAATAGATTGGATTGAGGGAAAAAGTAAGCTAAAGGTCAGTATAAATGTTCAGCCTGTTTTTTTCTCATTTTCATTGTAGATCTGCTTCCTTGCTTCCTCTCCCATTTTAAGTAGAGAATCCTGAATCACTTCTCCACTTCTTATGAAAGCTAAACTCATAATACCAGGATATAGAATAGCATCAAAAGAGAAGCAAGAAGCAAAGTTTCAGTAAAGGGGAACAGGAGTTAGTTATAGGCAGGGGCTATAGCCAAAGGGAGCAGGGAATCAAATTCAATAGTGGTAGACTGTGAATATTTCAAAGCCAAGATTCCTAAATATCACTGCTCACATCAATTTCATTTAATTTCTATTTCTTGGCAAGATCTTTGGCTTAGTAATAAACAAGTAAGATAAGTGTTAGAAATAAATACTACATTAATATCATATTT
The DNA here is from genome assembly GCA_004027375.1 of Macroglossus sobrinus. Classification (NCBI taxonomy): domain Eukaryota; kingdom Metazoa; phylum Chordata; class Mammalia; order Chiroptera; family Pteropodidae; genus Macroglossus; species Macroglossus sobrinus. Next base: position 307,694 of record PVKZ01001038.1, on the reverse strand, counting down.
TAAACTTTTGACTGGAAGAGAAAAGAGTTTTTGAAGAAAGAGATAAATATGACAAATAGTAAGAAAAATTATTTTAAAATGATAATACTTAATCCTGAATGATATTTTCAGTGTGTGGATTTTTATGATGGCTCACAAAACTAAAGATAAATTATATTCCTGTTGATTAATTATTTTTGCTAAATTCAATCATATTATTTTGGTATGCAAATAAAATTTATCACTTTTGAAGTAACTTGCAAATTACAAATTTATTGCTTAATCTTCTACCCATATTATGTGCGTTATGATCAAGTAGAAAAAAATGTTTTAAAAGAATAATTATCTTTTAAATTATATTTATTGTTTTAATTATTTTCTTAAAATTGTTTTATTATGCAAAATCTTTTGCTTTGCTTGTCTCAAAGAATGAGATTTATTATGCCATACATTATATATGAGATAAAAGATACAGATTTTGCATATATTGATTCATTTAAGTTTATAATTGACACTTATTATGCTAAAAGTTTTTCCTATATAACTGTACTTAAAACTTACAACTAGAAAAATAAGTATAAATTCAATTAGATTAGTAAATTATCTTTTATCTTCTTATTTCCACTTTTGTACATAGATTTTCTCTAATTAGTATTAGGTAAAATGTTTAATTATTTTATCTGTTTCATTTAATTAGGAGCCAAATAGTACTGCAAAATTAAGTATGCAAGAAAATAAGCTAATATAAGCATTTTTAAAGAGATGTTAATATAACATGGGAGTAGACTGGAGAACAGTAGGCATCCTGAAAAGTATAGTTACTGAACAGACAAGGTCTGTACTAAATTCTTATTTGAAAATCACATCCAGGTTAACACTATGTGCCTCATTATTTGAAGGAAAAAGGAAGTAACAACTTAAGAATACTAGTGTTATGGGGTAAAATTATTAATTATTATAAAAAAACACATTTTTCTTTAAAATCTTTTTATTTTCAGAAGTAATTCATCATGTCAGGATATTAATTTAAAAGGATGCATGATCTTGTCAGCAAAGCCTCACAAAGCATGAAGAAAATAGAAAGAAGTCTATTTATATCAGCATAAAAAATTAACCAGACTGAGTGTTTTTCAGATTTGCTATGCTCAGTCTTAGGCATAAAACATGGAAGGAGATGGACTATTTAGCTGCACACCTCTTCAGCTAAACTTACCTGTTTCCACAGGTGAAAGTTATGGCTTTCTCTTCTATATTTTCAAAGCATTTGGTCATACCTATTTTGTGTGTGTATTTGTGTTTTTGATTTAAAATTAAAATTTACATTTATAAAGTTAATTGAAATAATTATAAATGTATGCCTGGAGAAATTTTAATGTATTTTTACATATTAATACACCTATCTGCCCTCTACTGAGATCAATATATTAAACTCGAAAAGATTCCCTTTTGTTGTACTCTATCCCAGGACCGTCCTCTAGAGGTAACAAATATTCTGTCATTGTAAATTTGTTTCACCTATTCTTGAAGCTAATATAAGTTGAGTCATATAGTATATATGACTTTCAATCAAAATGATGTCTCTGAGATCCATTTATGTCATTACGGTCATCATTATTTTTTTCTTTTTATTTCTATGTAGTGTTGCTCTGTGTATGCATATACATTACACACACACACACACACACACACATTATATATATATACATATATATATATATATATATATTCTATTATTTCTGGTCATTTAAGTTTTTTAAAGCACTTAGGTATTGTTAATAAAGCTACTATGAACAAATCATTTAGCACACATATGAACTCTTAGAAATCTAAAAGTAGAAGTAAAGTGTCTAGGGTAATAATAGGTTTAACTTTCACAAATATTACCTAAATTTTTGCTAAAATGATTAGAACAATTTATACTACCACCAGCAATATATGAGGGTGTTTTTTACTTCATCTCTGTTCTAACACTTGGAATGTTCTCTCACTTTAATTTCAAACACTGTGGTGAGAGTTTGTGAATTTAATTGAAATATTTTTTATAATAAATAATGTGAAACTTTTCATATGTTTATTGACTATTGAACATCCTCTTTTGTGAAGTGTTGTCAGTCTTTTGGCTATTTTTTAAATTAAGTTATTTATCTTTTTATTATTGTTTAGTAAGAGTTCTTTATTCTGGATATGAGTCCTTTGTCAAGTGTCTTATTTATTAATTCTCTTAATGATAATTTTTGATGAGCAGATATTCTTATTTAATGTACAGTTAGCAATTTTTAGTGAACATGTGTGTGTGTGTCTTATTTAAGGAAACTTTGCTTATTCCAAGGTGGTGAAGATACACTCCTATGTTCTGTTCTAGAAATATTACTGTTTTACCTTTCTCATATGTGATAATAGTAAAAAAATAAATTTCTTCTTTATTATAGTAAACATAAAAGAAGTTTTTTTTTTTTATATTTGTACTTAATTTTCCAGTACCATTTATTTAAAAAGCCACCTATTTGCCACTAACTGACATTGGCATATTTATTTATAAATAAAATGACAATATTTGTCATTTTACAAATCTGCTTCTTGACTCTCTATTTTAGTATTATTTTGAATATTTTTATGTACACATCATGCTGTCTTGTATTATAGTTTTGTAGTAATCCTTGTAATCGGATAGTGTTAAGTCCTAAAAAAATTTTTTAAACATTTTCTTTGCTATTTAAGGTTGGGTTACACAAAGACCAATCCATATTTTAATTAGTCTATAAATCTTTCATGGTAAGCAAGGATTTATTAATTTATTATAAAATTACATTATTACTCTTTCATTAAAAGAAATTCTTCCATAGTTCAACTGGAGAAAGCTCCAGTAAGATGCATTTTTTTATGGGCAATTACAGGTTTTGTAACATGGATTAGAAATTTTCAGACTATCTAATCAAATAATATGCAAAAATAGGAAATTCACAATATATCTGACTCTCAAATTGAAATAATTGCTGTTAAAATAAAATTCCAAAGAATTATCTAAATAATTTATAGTTCATCAGTTAAGCTTTTTAGGAAAATACTATGCATTGGGTTGCAATTGTTTTTTTTTTTATTTAATTTGACAAGATATTTTATGTAGCTTCTAAGAGTGCTAAGAAATTTTTTAAATAAAAAATTCTTCCATATCTTCTTTAGCAGAATCAGGAAGAAAATAGGTTAGTAGCTAGATGAAATTGCATGGTTTAGAAAGGTTTTGTGCTTGTTTTTTGTTAGATTATAGTCTTGATCATGTTTAAATGCAAACACTTGAAAAAGAAACCTTGGATGTAAAAGGTAGAGATATAATAACTTAAGGGTATGAGTGCAGGTTCTTGGGAAGTCAAGAGGATCTAGGATAGAAGCATAGAGAAGAATTAGGCTTGGATATGATGAGGGACACCTCTTTTTAAGGGGGATGAATAGAAGAGAGAATGAATTTAGATATATGGTTTGCAAGATATATGAGAGGAAGTTAAATGACTTCCTTTTACTTTTCCTCACTGAAATAGCAAGAGAGATCTTTTGCGAACAGGGAGGGGCAGGAAGGCAGGATGTAGAGTGCGGAGAACTTTTCAAATAAATTATAGAATAAGAAAGCAAATTGACTAAAGAAACTTATCAGGACAGCTATTGGGAAGGACTGAAGGTTAATGGTAGTTCTGTTATAATAAATATGCTTATAGTAGAAATCTCTCCAGAAGTAAGTGTATAAATGGTTATCTTGTGGGTATGGCCAAAAGTTATTGGATTTTTAAAAAGTCTTTTAAAAATATGTCATCTCACAGACATTTATTTCAATACAATCTCGATATTATGATTAATATGGGTATTCTGATTAATACAGAATATTATTATGCTTAGAAATTTCAAGAAACATCTTTATTTTAATTTCCCTAGATTACAAAAGCTCTTGTTCAGTTTGTAGTGAAGAAAGAAAATAACTATTAGTCATTATCTATATGATTGATTATTTGCTATTTAAAAATCATTAATGAAGTCAATACAGGTATTTCTCACCAAAATTTATATATATATATATCTCAACACACACACACACACACACACACACACACACACACACACACACACACACACAGCCTTAGGTGAGTTTACCATTGTCCTGCATTCTTTACATTCCTTTGTCAGGTTTAGAATAACAATATCTACATTTAAATAAAACTTTAGAATTTGCTAAGTATTTTCTCCTCTCTTTTTATACAACTGTTATGCTGCATAACTAGACAATTCAATTCTTCAGATTCTAATTCAGATTCATCTTTACTGTACCACAGGGGGAATAGTAATATACTTATTGTCAGACTGACTTAATTATGCTAGGAGGCTAAAATGTTTTTATTTCTGCATATGCTGTTATTTGAGCATAAAAATACAGATACAGGATTTTTTTCCTTTGATGTTTCATAAATATCTCATATAAATGCAATATTACTTAGATGGCAATTAAATTCAGTGGACCAGTGTTTTTTAAAAATCCTGTAATCAGGTCTGTGGCCATGCCACCCTGAACAAGCCTGATCCCAGCTGATCTCGGAAGCTAAGCATGGTTGGGCTCTTTAGTACTTGGATGGAAAACCACATAGGAAGACCAGGTGCTGTAGGTGTAAAAAATAAAAAATAAGGGATTGTAAACTGACAAGGTCCTTGTAATCTGTGAAGTCAACCATGGGTTGCCTCACAAAAAAACAACCATCCTATAATTATCTTTCTTACTATATCTGGCAAAAAAAAAATTATATATATATAAAAATTTAGCCTAATTTATTAGTTTTGTAATGTAGATTTTTTTATTCCAGTTTATTTTAGAGTAAGACATACCTAAAATTATAAGAAGGAAAATTTAACATATAAGTTAAATAACCAATAAATTAAACATCTGCATTTCAACCCTATATTTAAGAAATAATTCCAAGCTATGAAAATATAGTTTTGTTTAATGTTTTATATAAATCAATACTGACTGAGATCTAAATATTAATAGCACAACTAATAAAAAAATTTTCTATTTCCTCATGACCCACATGAAATTATTTTGTTTTACTACACTAAACAACACTTACATAGCAGAAAATCTGAAAAATTAAGACAAGATTATTTTAAATTTAGATCGATGAATTGAACAGATATTTCTCCAAAGATGATAAGTAAATTAAAAAATGCTCAATTTCATTAGTCATTAGGAAATGCAAATCAAAACCACAACAAGATTCCATTATACACTTAGTAGAATGTTCTGATAAAATAGGTAGATAATAAAAAGTGCTGGCAAATATATGGTGATGTTTGAATCCATATATATTGTTAGTGAGAGTATGAAACTGTGCAGTTACTTTAGGAAACAATTTAGCAGTTCCTCAAAATGTTACACATGTAGTTCCTATATAATCCAGTAATTTCACTCCTAGGAATGTATCTAAGGGAAATAAAAACATGCCTACACAAAACCTTGTAGAGGAATGCTTATAGCAACATTATTGGTAATCGCCCCAAAGTAGGAACAACTCAAGTGTCTATCAACTGCTGAATGAATAAACAAAATATGGTATATCCATACAGTGAAATATTATTCAGCAGTAAAAAGGAATGAAGTTCTGATACATGGTACAACATGGGTGGAATTTGAAAGCATTATGCTAAATGAAAGATGTCAGTCAGGCTTAAAAGGCCATATATTGTCTGATGACATATGAAATGTCCAGAATAGGCAAATATATGTAGAAAAATAGATTAGTGATTGCCTATTAGTGGTTGCCTATTCCAATGGAAAATTATACCAGACACTTTAACCAGGGAAGGAAGACTATTGTAATAGAGGAGAGAGATTAACTCCACTTCTCTGAAACAAAAAGTGAGAGTATTGTTAAATGCTGTGGTGAGCTGGGGGAAAGTAATAGAGGAGGTTAGGGGGTCAGTAAGTGTAATTAGGCCAGTGTAATTAGTCTCTCCCACAGAGACTGGGAAATAGTGGCGCTGTCTCCTTTGATGATTGCATTTCAAAGGGATGAGCAGTAGGTACTTGTTAAAGATATTTCTAGATTATAAAACTGGTAAGAGGCTGGGAAAAGATTTATTTGCATTTCAAGGAGACAGAGAAAGAATTTGCAATGACTAGTTGTCTAAAGTAAGTTCTAAAGAAAGAGGTGGGAGGAGGTCAAGAATCTATAGCAAGGAAGAAACCTGATTAAAATGTAGACAAGGTGAAGAGAAAGCCATAATGTTCACCTAGGGCTCGGAGAGGAGTTGAGTGAGAACAACTACTCCTTAGATTCTGTCCTCCCCCTGCGTCTTTCTTTCTTTATATATATATTTCTTCACTATGTCTACTTTACCGGTATACAATTCATTTTTGTTAATCAACAATAAAATTTATGTAGCAAGAAGTAGTCATCACTACCTTCACTTAGAGACCAAATAAGAATAAATTTCTTTAGCTATGAATTTAACTCATTATTTGCCAGAAGTTGTTTTAAAGTTGCTTTTCCGTGGAACTAGAAAACATTTATTAAAATGATGTGACCTTGATATTATTTTTGCTTTCACAAAATTATAAAATAACTTCATGCTTATTAGACATGCAAGAAATTTTTCTAATGAATGTGCAAGAGCAGGGTCAGCCCGTTGACTAGTGTTAAAGCAATAGTATGACAGTATGGTATTAAAAAACAAATATAAAGTCATCTATCCATTTATTCATTCAGTAAATATTTATTAAATGCCTCTTATGTAACAGAATCTGTTTCAAAAACTAGAGATACAGCAGTGAAAAAAATTGAAAAAAATTTCTGCAGCTATGCATTCTATATTATACTGTGAAGAAACAGGGACAAAATAAAAAGCAACAAAACAAATGAAACTACAGTATACGTGAGGATATAAGTGCTATGGATAAAAATAAAACAGAGCAGAGGAAACAGAATGCATTGGGAGGGGGTTGCAATTTTTAAAATAATGGTCTGGGAGGATTTCTATGAAAAGAATACATTTGAGCATTTTGTTGAAGGAGGAAACAGTAATAAACCATGTAGATAAATATGTAGGTGAAGTATATTCTAAGCAGAGAAAAAAAGTATAAAGGTGGGCCTCATGTAAACATGTTAAATGTGTTTGCAAAATAGCAAGTAAGACAGCATGTCTGGGGAAAAGTGAATGAAAAAAAATGAATAGAAGAAAGTAAAATCAGAACAGTACCTACCTAGTTTATGTTGGGTTTTGTAGGCAATTTGAAAATTCTAGTTTTAATCTTTATTAATCTTTATTATATACATTGATATTTATTGGCAGATTTTTGCAGAGAAGTGACTTGATCTGTTACATTTTATGTTGAGAGATCATTTCAATAATCTAGGTAAGAGAGTGCAGAGGGCAGAGGTTGGCAGAAAGTATTAAGAAGTGGTCAGCGTCTGGATATATATCAAAATTAGATGTGTATGGATTGGATGTGGAGTATGAGAGAGAGAGAGAAATGTCAAGGGTAACTTCAACTATTTATTACACAAGGAACTAAAAATATGAATCCTTTAACTGATATAGGAAGAATGCAGGATAAAAAGTTTGGGAGGTAAAAAACAGAGATGATTAGAGCCATGCTAATTTTGAAATGTCTACTAAATATGAAAAAGGAGATATTGAGAATGTAATTGAACTTATGAGAATAAAGTTCAAGGAAAAGGACTGAGTATGAGATTTACATTTGGGAGTCTCCAATTTACACACACACACACACACACACACACACACAAACATAAATTATATACATATATATATATTATTTATGAATGAGATTGCCAAGGGATGACTAGACGGAGAAGGAAGTAATCTAAGTCCTAAGTCATGAGAGTCAGCAAAAGAGACTGAGAGATAGCCACTATGAAAGGAAGAAGGCAAAACTGTGTGATATCTCATAAGCCCAGTGAATAATATCAATAAAAGTAGAAGTGAGCAACTGTGTAAATATGGTTGAGAGACAGTAAAATGAGCAATGAGAATTGACCATGAGATTAAGCAACTGATGACTTTGAAATAAAAGATTTAGTATTGCTGGAAATCCAGTTATAATGGGCTTGAAGAGAGAATAAGAAAGGAATTTAAGTAAATATAACTGGTTTGTTTTTAAGTAAATATAACTGGTTTGTTTGTGTTTTGCTATAAAAGGGAACAGAAAATATATAGAATTAGTTGATAACTGCAAGAGTTATCAAATCTCAAGAGTGCCTGAAATCAAATATTTTAGTTTTAAATAGTGTAGTGAAAATATCTTTTAATCAGATCAATTAAAACCATGATCTCGAAAAGTTAACACACTTGTTTTAAGCACACTCTAGTTTGGGCTACCATATTTACTTTAAATAATCTGTGGGAATGAAAAATAAAGTAAACTGATAAGATCAAAAAGAGCGTTCTTCCTGTAGGTTCCTCACTCCATGCTCCTTCACCCAGTTCCCTATACTGTTATTCCTAGGTCTCTCAAATAAGTGCAACTCCTAGGTCTCTGTCTTAACACACGCGGTCAAAATAAAAGAATTTGAAGAAATAAGATTTCAGTGGCTACCTCAGTTTGATTCTATTGGAATCCTATTTCTGATTTTGCAAATACTTCTATTCATTCCACATTATGATAACGTCATAGACATGAGAAGGTGCCTAGCAGATCTCTTATTACAGGGAGGATAATTGACTGAGAAGAACTGACAATATGCTCTTCGAAATCCATCTCCACATTTAGACTGAGGCCATGTCTTCCACAGACTGCTCCTTCCCAATGACTAAGAAATATTAAGGTAGATTTCTTCTAGGAGACACAGAACTCTATTGACCAACTTTGGCTCAAAGCTTATAAATAGCTTTCCTGAACCTAACTTAGACTCTATCCAACCTTCTCTCTATCTCTCTTTTATATGTAATATAAAAGACATCACAGTCTGACAACTTTTCTACCCTTCCTTATCTCCTTTCTTATTGCAAACGGGGTCTGAGTTGGCATCCACACAGAGACCCAAAGCATTATTATGCCCTCCTTTTCTCTCTCTTATTCAAATGGGAACTTCTGGGGACCAGGTAATAAATAAAATTTTGATGGAAGTATAACTCACAGTTAGTTCACTGAATTTGTACACCCATTCATCAATCTTTGTTTCAATTCCTGAGCATATAATTGGAATTTGTTTACTTGATTGTAGAAGGGACTCTACATTGAGTGTCTGGTCTATGGAGTAAGAGCTAATGTGGTGGGGAAAGACAAATGAAGTTCTTTAAAACTAGTCCTCCCCACAATCTAATCCAAGGAAAAAAATTTTTCCTGAGGTATATGATGAAGATTAGTGTGACCATTAAAATCTTAAAGATGCAGAGATAGCGGCCCCTATTACATATTGATTTAATTTGCCACTGTGTCTCTTGCAGAAACTAAAGAATTACTGTAGAATATTTCAGGTTCTACCAAGTAGTAGCACAAATAACAGCTGCTGTATCAGTGATGAATCACTGTTAAAGCAGATTAATAATACCCCAGGCACATGGTATGTGGTCATTTATTTCACAAATTCATTTTTTACCATTCCAATTATGAAAAGTCAGAAGCAGTTCACATTCATATGGGATAAACAATATTCATTTACAGTTTTGCCTCAGGACTATGTCAACTCTTCTACCTTGTATAAAGTCCAAAGAGATTTGGACCATAAAGAAATCCAGCAGAACTACCATACTGAACTAGCATTACATTGATGGCCATTATGCCAGTGTGACACAGTGAGCAAGAAGTAACCTGTGTTAAGAATATTTATAGATCCAGATTAGTGAATTTTGGTCTAGTCAACTGGTCAGGGGCCAGTTGGAAAAGAAATGAAAGGTCAGAGACAAGAGAACTTGGAATAGAGACATGTGAATGGACATATAGTAGAGGGCACAGAGTAAAATATTTGTATTTACTTTATACCAGAAAATATCCATCAGGGAAGAGGCATCAAACAATGAAGTAGACAACATGACATAGCTGCAGAAATGGAATAATTAGCACAGTTGAAAAAAATGGTAGCCAGAATGGCAGAGATGGAGGCCCATTTTCATCGTCTCTTCCAATGCGTGTATAAATGTGCAGCTATAGGGAATACATGACAGAGTTGAGAGTGCTATGCAAGGATACTACTTGGGAACAATCAGGTGATACCCTTGATCAGAAGAAGGCTATAATACAGTTTTGCACAGTGAGCATATGGAGTAATGCATCTAAAACCCTGGTGATTTACTTGGGGTGCCTTCTGGTACTCCTGGGCCCCATTTTACTCTAGATAAACATATGCAGCAAACTGAGAAGTGTCTGACTAGCAAGTATTCAAACCATACAGAGGAGTTGTTTTAGAATATATATATATTTTACTTAATATTGATTCATTAACTCAGTGATATATTGATATATCTGTGCTAAAAAACAAATCACCTTTACTTAGTTTTAGACAAAATTTAAATCTTCTGTATATACTTTTCTATTTAAAAGTGACAATAAAGGTTACCTTAAATTCCAGGTAACTGATAACTATACCTTTATTAGAAATTATGACAGTTTTATGCAGTATCATATATTATCTCAGTATATTTTTATTTTCCTATCTTAATTTAGATGGTGATTGATACTAGACTATTTTATTTAGAAACCTGTCTCAAAGATAATGATTAATTCATAAGTTTTCACTTATAATAAAGCCACAGGTAAATTTGAGAAAATCTCTCTCTTTTGTTGTTTACTCTTAAATATTATTGTGTTAAATAACATCTGCATACCCCTCCACCTCTCTTATTCTACTCTCTGACATAGGAGGCTGACCTATATAGACTATATCAATGGGGACTCTTTCCCTGTAGCTTCCATTTAGGATCCATAGAAGTGACTCCACGTTGGGAACAGTGGCAGGAGATCAGAAAAAGCTAGGAAAGTGAATTTGGGAAACTTGTTAGCCGTAAGTCCTTCCCAAAAGAGTACTTTGTATTGGCTATTTTCCTCAACCAAAGATCCTAGCTCCCCTCAAGTTGGTCCTTTAAATATGATTATTTGCTTACAAGTTTCTTTAACTGGTCCGTCTTGTCCTTTTGGCATACCTGTGGTACTATAGTTCTCTCTGATATTAGCCTCTAGGTATTGCATTATCCTTTGTGGTTTTTCTACACCCTTTCATACCTTTGAAAAGAGTCTTTTAATTAAATTCTCCTGGGCCTCTAACAGATATAGTAATTCAGTGTTTCCCAACATTTTTTCATTATCTATCCCCTAAGTAATCTTTTTAGACATTATTTTTTTTTATTTCTTTCTCATTACATCAAATACTACTGTAGAATGAATGGATAAAAAAGATTATATACATGGAATACTACTCAGCTATAAAAAGATCAAATCTTGCCCTTTGTGACAACATGGATGGAACTTGACATATGCTGAGTAAAATAAATCATATGGAGAAAGACAAATATTATATAATTATATATATATATATGGGATAAAATAAAAACAAAACAAAACAAAAACAAACTCATAGATGTAGACAGCAGATTGGTGGTTATCAGAAGGGAAAGGGTGAAGGAAAGGAAACATGGGTATGGTAAAGGGTCAAATGTATGGTGACCAATAAAAACTAGACCTTTAGTGATGAGCACACTGTATATAATGATTTCAAATTATAACGTTGTGCACCTGAAACATATAAAGTTATAGAACAATATTACCTCAATCAAAAAAATACTATTATATATCTCAGATTTTTCATTTCCAAACTTAATTTCTCTCACTTAGTGGGAATAGCACTCCTTTTGAGAATGCTTGGAATAACTGGTAACAGAAGTAGCTTAATGGAATTTGAAGATTGCACACTCATTTAAGCAAGCACCTCAATTGTTTGGAGGAAACAAGACACAGTAAGCTTGCAGGATGTGATGTATGCCTCGAACCAGCAGCTCATATACGATTAGATTGCAGAGATGTGGAAACCAAGAGATGACACTGAAGGAAGTCTCTCTTATTATTAGATGTAATAACCCTTTGAGGAATTTTTCTGTCACTGCAACTTTGAACATGGTGGGTTTGGGGATTCCTGAGCCCCAAACAGGAATGTTTCCTCAAATCAAAACAAAACAAAACAAAACAAAAATAACTATAGTCATGGTTCCAATGAATTAGAAGCAAATCTACTTCTGGCCATTTTAGGCTTCTTATGCCTCTAAATCAACAAGAAGAGAATTTACTGGAGTTATTGATCTTTTTACCAGGGAAGTATTTGAATAAAGAGCTAAAAGAAGACTGTTACTGAAATCCAGGAGATTCGGTGGGGCACCTCTTGTTACTTCTTTGGTTTGATCAGTGGGAAACTATGGAAAATTGAGTTGCAGTTCCTAAAAAGAAGATTGTGTGGGTTACAACACTAAAGAACCATGTCCAGAAAAGTTACTGGTACATGATAAGAAGAATATAAAATGTATTGTGAATTAAAGCAATTTTAAACAAAAACTTAGGTTTTTGACCAGCTAAAGAAGTAGCAACTTAGCCTTATTTTACATTATTTAACACTCTTTTTCCTCCCCTCTTTTCTCTCACTTTCTTATACAAATACTGGTTGCAGTTAATATTTTAGGTTTCAGATAGGAGTATGGTTGAATGAATGTGCTGGTGGGACTTTAGGTGTCTCCTGTATTTGAAATGTCATTAAAGCCAAAGACGACAGTGTATGCTGAGAAACAAAAAGATGAGCTGAGATATATCTCTTTTGTCCTTTTAGATTTACTCATCATTCTGCTCCTTCTTGAAAGTGTACCTATAGTTGTTATCTCAGCAGGCTCTCTTGTCCTCTGACTTCCAATATATTTAGCCAATAAAGAATCTCTGACAGGTAACCCAAAGGAAGGAAGACAAATACATTAGGTTTAGTGCACAAGCCCTTTCTCCATGGAATACCTCAAAGGTTGTCACAATACTAATTTTAAAAATAATCTCTTTAATAAACTCCTCAATTTATCCTATATATATGTTTGGATAAATATATGGCATATTTATCATGAATATACCATATGTTTCCTGGTGGGACCTTGACTTATACACTATGATACATTTTTTTAAACTTATATGGGCCAAATTCCAAGATTATATATCTGTATTAGTCATATGACCTATAGCATTATATTCAATATCAAACTAACTGGAGAAATATTTTTGGTCAAAGAAAGTATTCTGATATTTGAAAACTTTGAAATTAACTTCTACCTTGGAAAAAAACTGAATGTAATCTGACCTAGTAAGGTCAGCTATAATAGAGTATAACATCATTTTAGTGAAAACCAAGTTTGTTTTTAAAAGCCTGTGTAGCAATTTACATACTATTCTATTGATAGACAAAAACTTAAATAAATTCTTCTCTATATTTTTATTTTTTCTAATCCTATGCAGAGAAAAATTGTGTGTGTACCTGATATGTCTTAACTATACTTAGTTTAGTATGTTACTATTTTTAAAAACTTCTATTTATGTTTTACATCTTCAAATATAAAACTAAATCCCAATTCAAATATTTTAGAAATATAATTAAGATGATATTTTTTTCTGATTAAATATATCACCTTCACTGTTTTGTCCCCAGTTATAGCACAGTGAATGACCTACTTTTCATGAATTAAACTATCAATATTTATTGAATGAACAAAAACCTACTTAAAATATCACATAATGGATCTAATAATTCACATCACTATCTTATGCAAAACCTCAACTGAATTAAAAATAATTGAAAAATGCATTCGATGTGAGATTGTTGACAGTTGAATTTTTTATATAATTATTTTCAGATATAAATTATAGAAAACATGTGACCATTGTTTTTAATGACAAAAATATTAAGTATATTTTAGTTAAATGTGTCAATTATAATAAGGAATGAACCAGATATTAAAATTAATAATCAAAATTTTATGGAATGTGATGAGCTACTCTTATTTTCCTCACTCTCCATAAATTTAATAAATTTTATTGGCATGTTTTTTTGGGGGGGAATTCGAATCTTTCAAATTTTTTATGAAGCCCATCAAGTTAAAAGAGAGAAATATTTGTGCCATGATTCAGAGTGACTTTTGTTCATAGCAATATGTGTCCACACACTTCATATAAATACATGTGTATTTATTAAATCAGCCATTGACCAACTTTTATTATTTTATAGAGCAATAAGATTTTTGTTTATAGGAATTGTGTCAGTGTTATAACTTGATATCCATAAACCAGAAAAATGAACTATTTAGAATTCATTCAAGTTTCTAAGTTAACAAGTAAAGCAGTCATTTAACAAATTAATGTAATTTCTCTATTTTAAATTCAATGAACATTACTAAGTACCATAAAGGAACAAAAAATCAAAGCTCCAAACTATGTACCTCAAAAGCTTTTATTCAAATAAGGGAGGTAAAGAACAACCATTTTTCCCAGTTTCCTCAGGGTAGTCTGGGTTCATACCTGTGTTCTTGGCTTAAATAATAAGATGCTCCATTTCATTCTGAAAGGTGGCCTTGTTAGGTCAATAAATTATATGGTCACCCTAGTGATAATGCACATAAACTAGTAAGTACATATAAAGTGGCAAGTGATTAATATCAGAAAATAAGGACGAAGCAAGAACCACTGAAATTCGTATTATGTGAGTTCAATTCTCCATGGTATTCCAGGAACACTTCAAAGCAGAGGTGATAGTTATGTCAAATCTTAAAAAAAAAGTAAGATTTTGATAAAGATAAGATAAAAGGCAAGTAGTTTATTCAAAATAAGTATGAATATGGATTAAAAATGTGCATTTTTTCAACAAATCTGGTTTTCTTACTGAGCCTGCACCTATTTCTCAGTGGAGAAAACTTTACATTTTACTCTTTCCAGTTTTAACTTTCTCCTGTTAGTTTAATCAAAAGTTTTATACACTATAGAAAAAAATTCTTCATCTCATATTTCTAGTCTCCCAGTCAGGAGAGTACCACAAAGTATTTGAAATATTTTCAACGTGGTCTATTTTTCTGAAATTTAGGAGTAATATATTTAATTCTGATTTGTTAAGATTACCAAATTTGTCCACTCCAACAATAATTCCATTGTACTTTTCCTCATCTTGAGTGAAAGGAGAGTGGCTGCTTGTATTTTGGGGTTCCACTGAAGGAAGGAGAATTGAGTTGAGACTATGTTTAGTTTGTGTTAAATGTGTTATATTTTGAAGGTCACCTTTACTCCTCTTTAGAGTTCTATTATTGCCAGTCAATCCAGTGTAGAAATAACTTCCTAGAATTAGCCCTACTGTCTGCTGTGACAACTCTCTCTACTTCATGACATGAGGATATAGGGCAAGAGGATTTAATATCATATAAACATGATTTATGATGTAAAAATGTGAGCAGTGATGGAGAAAAAATAGATCTAAGACATATAAAATGTACAAAGCCAGAAGCTAATCTATAAAAACATTCTTCCACTTATCAAATGTGTAAAAATTCAGGGGGACTCTCTCTTTATCTCTCTATCTCTGTCTGTCTCCCTCTTTCACTCTATCACTGACTCTCTTTGTTTCTCTGTCTTTTGCTCTATCTCTCTATCTTTTTCTGTCAATATGTACGATGAGATTGCTCAAATAGGATTAATCGGAATTTCTGTTTTCTATGGCACAAATCAGTAGCAATATTATCAAGTTAAAACTAAAATCAAAGACCAGTAAACTTTCTGGGCCCCATTTTGCCTCTCTGGGTTCTGTCTCTTTTTGGTGGCCTTTGTAGCCTTTTGGCCCTTTTGTGGCCATTTTGGTTCCAGTATTGGTTACAGCACTGGAACCATGTTCCTCCTTGTGCATACTTTGTTTTTCTCCATATGCCTCTTTGGGGCATTCTTAGTATTTCTAAAATATACTTTTAATAAAACTATTAAATCTCAATAACCTGTGATTCTTCACTGCCATCATTTGAGAAGAAACTGAGGAAAAATGCTAACTATACATCTGCATTATCCTTCTCTCTTTCCCCTGCCATTGGGGCAACACCAAACTCTGATAGGCCCCAACGGTGACATAAGTAGCAAGGGAGAAATTCCAGAGTTGCATCCTAGAGGGAAGTGATTGCTTCCCTAGGCTAACTATCCTGCCTTAAAAGTAATTTCTCAGGTGTGGAGGGCTAAATAATGGCTCTCAAATATAAGGAATTATTAATCTCTGGGAACTTTGTAAATTTATGTGGCACAATGGACTTTGCACATGCAATTAGATAAAAATCTTCAGATGAAGAAATTATTCTGGATTTCCCAGGTGGGGCTAAATGAAAACCCAGACTGTAAAGCAGAGGCAGATTTGAACATAGAAAAAAAGCAATGTGGCCACCGAAACAAGATGCTGCACAATTGGCAATGAAGACAGAGGAAAGGACCTTGGGCTGACGGAGATAGCTCTAGAAAGCTTGGAGAGCCAAGTATTCTTTCCTAGAGTCTTTGGAGGGGGCACAGAAACACCAACACCTTGATTTTGACCCAGTGAAACTGATTTCAGACTTCTGACTTCTAGAACTATGAGAATAGATGTGTGTTGTTTCACGACACCAAATCTGTAGTAATTTGTTGTGACAGCCATAGAAACTAATGCATTAGGTTTTGAGGGAGCCATACTGCCTTATGTCACAGGAATAATTCAAATGGCAACATCATATATGAAGCAGGTAATCAAAGGAGATATTTGGGATGAAACAAGCTTTTTGTCCTGTGAAATCACACATTCTATATGACAGCTTATTTTTAAATTTCTAAAATTGGAAAAGTACCCCCAAATCTTTAACCTTTGTGGAAATGATGTTCAGTATTTCAGGGAACAAAACCTGTTTTCTATTAATTCAATGAGTAAGTATGAATGCATATTTAGCTTTTTATTTTTTTTCTTTACTAAAAAAATCTATGATCAGTAGGATATGTGCATGACTTTTCTCTGGTTCCAGTGAAAGAAAGTATAGCTAAATGGTTTGCAAACTCAGGCTATGTTAAGCTAGTCACAAATTGTGTCCAAAATATAACACATGTATATCAGAGTTTGTTAGCTAAGGATCGAAGGAGATAAGCTTTATGAAATGCTTAGTACAGAGCCTACTGTATTATAACCATTCAAAGTAGCATTCAGTTGTTTTATTATTATTAATGTTAATAATAACAATAACATTATCAATGAATGATAGTTGCATATTGATGAAGAGCTGAGATTCTGAATTCGGAGTCCTTAGATCTGGGCCCCAGTCTAATATTAGGTGTATGACACTGGATAATTCATTTGTCATTTCTGTGTCTCAGTTTCCTCATTTATGGAATGTTTTTAATAATAGAACTGTTAGAGATGTTATAACTACCAGATAAATTCATGAATGGAAGCATGAAGAGTCATGCTTCTAGAAGCTCAGTCAATTTAGATATTTTTTTATTGAAAAATTGCTTTAAGTCCCCTCTCTACCTTACTGTTTCTGAAGATCTTGCCTTGTAAGTTTGTGGAGTTATATTTGTTTATATATGGGTAGAGGAAACTTGAATAGTTTGATGTCATCTTCCTGTAATTGTCTTCTACTCTGTCAGACCTTTTTTCTACATGTTCACACCAAACCAGTGTCACATAGATCCTGTAATCAATGGGGAAAATCCAATAAGTGGCCCCTTTACTAAGCCCACTAACACAGTACTAGGTGATAAAAAGGGTATGGTACTTCTGAAAACTTCCCTGGGGGCAACATCTCCAGATCTGCCACTTGTGTGCAAATTTTTTCCCACTTTTGGGAAAAGAGACTTGTTTGTCATGACAACTCCCTGGCAAATACCTATTGAAGCTCAGCTTACAGAACTGGGCTCCAAATTTAGGTCAGCTGCAGAGCATGCAGGAATCAAGGCCAAGGAGAACAAACAAAACAAATCCTGAATTTTATGTACACATTTTCTTAAAAAACTTCAGGCCAATTAATGTAATTTCATTCTTAAACACAACATTTCAGTGTTCCATATGTGTAGGGCACTTTAAATGTATCATAACATTCACTCTTGACAACAATGCCCTAAGATAAGTCTTATTAACTCCATTTTGCATTTGAGGAAACAAAGGGTAAGATATGTTAGGAACAGTCAGATGCAGAAAAGGGAGATAATCAAAATTTAAACCTTTGCGTACCTAGTCTCCCAACAGCAGATGGATGTGCCAATATGTTTTTAAATCATTTTGCAAATGTTAAACATGGAGTTTTTTCCCAATATCTTGCTACTAAAAGTAGATCCACAATGAACATAACTGTACATTAATCTTTGTCAATTTTTTTTATTACATCTAGATAGAATAGTAGGAAGTAAAACATTAGGTCAAAGGGTATGTAATATTTTTAAAGATTTTTTTTTTAATGCATGAAATGAGATTGCTTTCCAGACAGGTTGTTCTGGACCTTACTCTTTAAAGAAGTAAAAGTGCCCAATTTGTGTACTTTCACCCACACTATCATTCTTTAATCTTTGTCAATTTAATAGGTAATACAAATATTAGTTTACCTAATTTACAATGAGATTGAACATTATCGTATGTTTATTAGCCATTCATGTTTAGTCAATGAAGTGTCTATATATATATATATATATATATATATATATATACACACACACACATATATATATATATGTGTATATATATATTTTCTTTAAACTAGAGTTATTAATGGAGTTTTTAGAAATTGATTTGTGGAAAATATCTTTTTGGTTCTCACATATATCCATAAGTTTTTGCTTATGATTTTGCTCATGGTGGCTTTGTTGTTTTTTAGTTGATAATTATATGTAAAAACAATTCAACTGAGTAAACTTGAAAGATCTTATTGACTTTATTTAATGATTTATGAATTGGGCAGCATTTCATCCAAAGAGCTGTACAAAATGTGTTATACCCGACTTCGAGCCTCCACGCGCACCAAGGAGCCAACACCCATGGAAGAACGAGAGGGAGTTTATTTGCAGGCTCGAGCCAGGGCCAAATACACTGACTCAAGAGTGGAAGTATCGGCCCTGACTTACAGTTTCAAAGGGTTTTTAAAGGGTAAAACCACAGCAGGGGAGTACAGCAGTGGCGTTACAGGATTCTTTAAGGGGATTGGTTTAGGTTTTCACGCCGAAGAAAAAGAAAAAGAAAAAAAGAAAGAAAAACTGGGAAAAGGAGCTTGGCAGGTGGGATTTTTAGATAATTTCTAAGAGGTCTCTGATTGGCCAATTGTTGGGTGGGATGACTCTTAGCCAGTTGGTGGTTTTTCTTGGAATTCCTCTTAAGCTCAAAATGGAGGGTTTGTATTTAAGATGGAGTCACTTTGGTTCTACAAATGAAAGATTTCATAGACAGATGGGAGCAGGACAAAGAAGTTATATAATAAAGAACAGACTGTTTGTTGCAAAGTAACCTTTCTTTAGGGGCTGACAAGGGTCCGTCGCCTCACTAGCTGACCAGATGATTCCATATTGGTTTAAAATTCTGCTCTTGGAACAGTTTCAAATGTAACTAAATTAGGTATTAAGTCGCAGTTTGGTGACATGGAGCTCAGCACAAGTGACTGCATTTTGGGCCTGTTGTCTCTTTTTTAACATATATAATAATAATATATTCAAATTAATTTTTCTTTGTAATTTAATACATGACTGTGTTAGAAAACTTTTATTATCTCCTTTCCCTAGATCATGTACCCAATGTTCGCCAATATTTCCATCTTACTCATTAGTAGTTGTATGCTTTACATGTAATTCTTCAAATTGCTTGACGTTATTATAGTATATGGTGTAAGGTTAACTATAACTATTTTTTCTTGAACAGCTAAAAACTTGTAGCTGTGTCATGTATTGATTTATTCTTGGTAGTTTTTATTAGACCTCTTAAACCTATATTATTGATATTTTCCTATACTTTTAATATTTTGAACTATCTGTATACATTTTAACATTAATTTAGTTTTTCTTTTTTATTTACAAGGAACTTTATGATTCTATAAAGTTAAATAACAAACTAAAATTGATAAGTTGCCCATGCCCGCCGGCTAAGATCAAACAGTTCCCGAGAGAGGGAGTGAAGATTGAGAAAAGAAAGAAAAAGAGAGACAAAGAGAGAGAGAGAGACAAAAGATAGAGTCAGTAGGGCTAACAGTAAATACTGCGCCCCCCGAGATTATTAAGCACAGCATATTTATACCCTTGGAAATGCATGGGAAGCAAAACCCACAGATATTCTAACAATTGCTGACATTTACATAAGTTCTCTCAAAATCTCTTTGATCCTGTTTTCTGTCTCTTATTCCTTGGGGCAAGGAACATTCAACTCTTTACATTAAACCAAACTTCCTCTTTCAGTAAAGAGCCCACCTGCTCTCCAAACTTCTAGCTTGCAGGCAACTTTAACCCTGTTTGTAGGGCATTCAGCAAGAATGGCTCCCAACAATAAGTGGTGTGGTGGAGCTGTATCTGAAGGCAAGCTTTCAAATTCTAAATGCCACATGGTTATCATGCTGGGCTGTATCCATTTTATTTCTTGTTCTTTTTCCCCCTCTTATTTTAGATAACATGTGCTTTTCTTATATTTTAGTGATAGCACATAAAGAATGCAGTTTAATATTTTCTTACGTTTCTTGATGTACTACTTTTTAAGAGTCAACTTTCTGCTATATTTTTAAGGAGATGTTCCCATTTTGTCTTGCCTGCTCTTTTCATTAGCCTAAGGCATTTCCTCCCCTCAAAACTTCTTCCAGTTTTCTTATTCTTGAATAATGAATGCTCTGTCCCAGTAGTTAACTGTTCAGCAGAGATAAGATGCACATTTTTCCCTTGCAATCCCTCAGGTCCACCTGGATGCTACCAGAATTCTCCCCTCAAATCTTCAACTTGAGGACAGACAGTTCAATGTGCAGTAGACAAATTCCTTCTGTCTGACAGCTTTTAGCCAGTGAATAATAATAAAATTATTATTATTTTTATTTTTAATAATAATAATTTTATTATTCTTCCAATACTGAAAGATGGGATTTTTTTTTTCCTGGACATTTTGACACAAAAGATAGTTCTGTTGCCAGCTTCAGAATGACTGCCTCAACATACAGTAGTGTTCACATCCCAAGTCTGGTTTCCCTGTTTGGAAATGTTCTCACCTGGCCAAGCTACATTACTGAGCACTTAGTCTCCAAGGCAAATGCTAAAATTATAAAGGGAGCACCTGAAACTGCAGAAGGCAGGTTCAGAGATTCGATGCAGGTCCTGTCTCTCCAAGAGCCCTGCACAGCGTGACTACCTGAACCTAATGCTCATGATTTTCCTATGTGAATGTGTTTGTTTCAACTCTCAAAATATAGAGCAGCTCTGAATATTTGCAAAATCTGGAACATCTGTTATGTAGCAGAGGGAATTCCTCTCAGAATGTGGCAAGTCAGAATCAGCACTCTCTGGGGCAATGGAGACTCGGACAGTTGTGATTTCACGGGTAATTTAAGGAAAAAGCGGAGGAGGTGGATGAGTCAATCACTGAGAAGTGTTAGTCACCAATGTAAGACAAAAGCTATAAACTAGTTTAAGAATGATAACATCACACAAATTATGATGATTCATAGACTTGTAACACCTCATTTCAACCCACCTCCCTGAGAACTCCTGTTCTTGCAGCACATAATTTTGGGCTCACTAATGGGGAAGTTCTGCCTATTTCTTCCCACGCTTTGTACTTTTTCCTGTCTATTTCTCTTTATAGAACTCAGCACTGTGAAGCAGTCATGAGACACATAATAAGTGGTTGTAAATTGATTCTAACTAGGTGTTCTTTTACCATTTTGCTTCATTGTTTTCATCCATCCCTACTTGACCGCTATGCTTTTATGCATGAAATTCCAGATCAAAGCTACATTAGCTCTTGAAAATTGAATTATTTCCCATTCTTTCTTCTACTTCATTATCTTTAGGAAGCACACATAATAAAGTCCTGTTCCGTTCCCTTGAATCAAAAACTTTCGGTTCAGGAGTAACTTTTATTTTCTTTTTCCCTCCTCAGTCAGTTATTATTTTGTATATAAAACAATTTTCAAAACTTATAAGGCAAATTTTTAGGGGTAGTTTCAATGGCTTGCTCATAGCCAGATGTCTGATAAATCAGTGGTAGAGCACTATGTGGATTAAGAATGTTAACCTTATGGGTTTACAGTTTAAAATCATTTCTAATAAACTCATTACCTCATAAAGGTTATTCATTTTGTAGATAATAAGAACAAACTAATATGAAATGTATTTTTGATGAACTATGACATAATGTAAATCTTTCATAAAAGCTAATAAAATGTTGCCTTGATTATATTCAATGTTATAACAATTCATTAAGGGGAATAATGAGACAATTATAAAGCGGTTAGCAGAGTATCTACTACATATTAAGTGCTCAGCAGGTCTTCACTATCATTATTTATTAAGTAGCTAATAGATACCAACTGAGCTGCTATTCACTTTATAGCTAAGGGAGTCTTTAAAGCAAATTATTTAATTATCTAAATTTCTTTTTAGGCTTTGATATTTTCTTCGTGTCTCTTATACCTGTCCACTATCATTTCTAATATAATTTAAACCTCAGGATATTATTAAGTAATTTAGAATTTAGATGTCAGAGTGTGTTT
This sequence comes from Macroglossus sobrinus, assembly GCA_004027375.1. NCBI lineage: Eukaryota > Metazoa > Chordata > Mammalia > Chiroptera > Pteropodidae > Macroglossus > Macroglossus sobrinus. The sequence continues at coordinate 285,005 of PVKZ01001038.1, read as the reverse complement.
TTTCTTCATCTCAGTTTCTTTAGTTGTATGCTGCAGTCAATCAGCCATGTCTAGAATTGTGTTTTGCTGTAAAGAAACATGCTCTTGTGAGTCTACTTTTTGACTGTTTGCCATGGATTCTGCTTGAAGAGAATGTTTATATTAAACCTCTAAAAAGCTCTAAAAACCATTTTATGTTCTAATATTTCTTATACAGGGGTATATAAAATGAAACCCTGTTGACTGAAAATAAGCAATTCCAACTTAAAAACATGGCTTCCATTAGTATCATAAAAACAATAAGGCCATAGTTGGATATGGGTAGCTTCTAAATTCTCGAATGCATAAAATGAAAGATGGTAGTAATTTATTTAATATATTATTTTTGACAAAGTATGCCTAACAATTTCTCTGTATAAAATGCTATTGTGCTGTACCACCATTAGCAACATAGGATGAAAATCACCACCACAGTGGTGTCCTTCATACTTTGTGTTCACAAAAGTCATATTTACGGTTGTAATTGGGATTCCAAGACTGAAATTCTTTTCTTTTCACTGTATTCAAAGACATTTTTATACACAGTTTCTTGCTTACAGGATGGCAACAGAAGCTAATCCTTTCAGTTTTCCAAAGTTAGCCTTCTATTCCTTCTTGATGGTTGTCACATTGATCCCTGTTCATCCTCTGATCTGTGTAAATGATCTGGAAACAAGAAGAAATTGAACTTTTGTGCATTGCTTATTATCAGTCAAGGCTTTGTGTCTATTTATTATCCAATTCTGCCACAATGTAAACCCACATCAGAAGAGGCACCTTGTCTAAATCTGAAATGAGAGAAATTAGAGTAGCATAACATGTGGGATGTGACATATCTTTTAAGGGGATGCAGAGACCAGTTTTCTTTGAAAAATAAGACTGAACTTACTAAGAACACATGTCTTTCAATATTGTTTAGTTGCCAACACTGAGAAATGCAGATGGAGGAGCTTGACTATGTTTGGAGCTTGCCTGTGGTGAATCAGTCTCTTTAGTACTCCATGTTTCCATTCTTTTGCTTTATCCTGTGTTCACTGCAAAGAGTTTATAGTTACCTGAAGATCAGTCCCATCAAGCAGTGATCAGATCGTGATTTAAGAAAAGGTTTTCAGAGTAAGTGTGTGTGTGTGCGTGTGTGTGTGCGCATGCACATGTGCATGCCAAAAGGTAAAGACAGAATTTGAAGCCCCAGTATAAACATATTTGCTTAGAACTGCAGTCAATTGCATGTTAAAAAAAAAAAAAAAACCTGCCAATATAGTTTAACTAAACACAGGCTTAAGTCTAGTTGTACTATTTAATATAGTGGTCACTAACCACAAGAGGCTATTTAAGTTTAAATTAAAAAATGCATTAAATTAAAAATTAATTTTTCAATCTTACTGGCTATATTTCAAATGCTCTAGAACTACATATGACAAGTGGCTATTATATTGGACAGCATACAACATTGTAGAAAGTTTTATTGGACAGCACTGGAGAGGTAGGTAGTTATAGTGTTAGTGACAGTCAGGGTTTTTCTTGATTCTTTCAAGGTTATTCATTATATGAACTTGTCCATGAATCCACAGCTAAAAGTAATTATTCCACCTTTAGGCCTCATTCAATGCTCCAGAAATTAAAAAGGAAAAGAGCAAGATCCAGAAAGATGATTATAGCTGATTCTTTCCCTACATTTTGTTTTTCAGAAAAAAATAATAGTTTTTCCAGAATCCTTAACTATAATAAACCTTATAGCACATGGAACTGAAATAGGTCAGATGACCTCCTCTGAGAGAAAGTCTGGTGTAGTGAATATTTGTAATTTGCAAATTGCTACTACAAACAAAATCAGAGTTCTGTTGTAAGACAGAAGGAAAGAATCACAATTGTGTAGATGACATCAGAGTCTGAAATGCATGGGATACCTCTTTTATAGCATCTATTTTTCTTAATTTTAAGAAATTTAAGTATTTGCTTTAAATTTTTGACAAGCAAATTTTAAGTAATTTAGAATATTAAAGTGCACAATAAAGGAATTGGATATGTTATATTGTGCACTACACAAATTTTTAGAATAAGAACATAATAATACAAAGAAATTTTTTTGTTTGTAAGGATCACTTTAATATATACCTCCACATACTTCTGGGATCCTTATTCTTCCTATTCTACCATTAGGATTATTTTGGTTTAATAAGATATGTTCATATCTTGCTTTAATAGTAGTAAAATTTTCATTTTCATAGAAGGCTGTGAAAAACTCTCTTCAATGAATCAAGAAATAATGAGATATCTACCACTGTGAGAGTTGAAAAGTTTTTGGTCATTTGAGGTTTGTGTGGGGACTAGACTTTCTTTAGTCCTTCAGGTAAACCTCAAAGACAGTTGTGTGCAGTCGTGATATTAATGCTTCATCTCCCTTAAAAGGCTCTTTAAACTCCTTATAAGATATTCTTTAAACTAGAAATTAGGTTTTAGATTGCCAAATGCTACAGTGTTGGAGAGAAAGGGTCAATCTAAATCTATCATTGAATGATTACTCTCAGGATATAAATTACTATTTACAGTTGACTTTCTTTGCTTTGAAAGTCCTGTGGTCTGTCTTTCTGAGGTAGCATTATTTTTTGGGGGGGAGGGGGGATTATATCTCTTTTCTTTCCTACAAAATTTAGGAGTTGCTAGTCTTTCTTTTTTCCAGCCAAGTTAACTGTTAATAACACAATAATTATCCTAAAGTGTAGCTCTGAGATTTTTTTCTTTTCCAGTCATTAAGTGGCTCCCCAAATAAAAAAAAAAAGTATGTATATATATATATATATATATATATATATATATATATATATATACATACTTACACACACACACACACACACACACAGTATACTTACATATAATGACCATTTTAAGTCTTCTAGGATATGAGCCCATTTTATCTCCTTGATGTTAAGACCTTCTATGTCTTCCTGACCTCTACTTAGGACAAATCTGACAACTTATACACTCTCAGCAATTATTATATGTTGCCTCTGAGAGTTTTAACATTTCCTTTACCAACATGGACATAAGCTTAATGTACTACATGGGTGACCCCACCAAGAAAGGTTTTAGTAGAGAAGAGGTATGATTTTATAGAATAAGTGACTGATAGATCAGTTTGCCATAATTCTCCTGACCCCTCATCTGCATTCTAACATTTTCTATAAAAGAAAATGGGATTTCAATACATCTTCACTTCTTCATGCCTCCATCCTGAAAGCTGAATATTAAGCACAAATACTGAAGGCAGAAATGGCCCTTCACTTTGTCTTTGTGGGTATATGGTTTTTATCTCCAGTGTAATGATTTACAACATATAATTTTTAGTGTCCCTCAAGATGCAGCATCTTATAGTTTGGACAGACTCCCACATATTACTGTGCTCGGCATTCTTATAAGAAAAGCAAAAAAAAAAAGATTCTGCTATTTCCCTTTAATTACTTACAATTCCAAATGGATACTAGAGCAGAGATAAATATAGTCAATAGTGACAAATGAATAAGTTGAAGCCTTTATATTCTGAACGTGGGTAAATTGAAGCAGCATGTATTAACATTTGCTTTTATTGGAATGACAAGACTAGAAAGAAATTCACTGAATTAATTTTTTAAACTTTTAAAACTAAAGTATATTGTATATTCATAATAGTGCACAAATCATAACTGTACTGCTTAATTATTAAAATAAATACACATATGTAACCTCTACCTGTACGCAAATACAATAGAGACCTGCACCTTAAGAAGCTGCCCTCCTACCTTCTCTGGTGTTGCCCTCCACAAATAACAGATATTTTGACTTGCATCACCATAAACTAGTTTTGCATTTTACATGCGTGGAATCATACAGTATATGTTCTTCTTTTCCTGGATTCTTTTGTCTAACATAATGCATCTGAGATTTATCTTTGTTGTTGTTTATAGAAATGATTTTTTCATTGCTGTATGATATTCCATTTAAAAATGTAACACTACTTATTTTAATGTTGATGGCTCTTTGGGTTGTTTCCTATTTAGAGTTATGATAAAGAGGTTGCTATGAATATGTAGCATTGTGCTTATATTATATATTTCTGTTCAGATTTCTGCTGTATGTATATACCTCAATAGTGGAATTGATAGGTTAATTATAGCAGCTTTGTTAGAAACTGCAAAACATTTTTTTAAGGATACTGTACCAATTTATGCATCAGCAAAACTATATGAAAATAAAGATTCTTCCTTATCCTCACCAACACTTGGCACTGTCAGTAGATTTTAAGGCATTCTTTTGGGTACAGAGTTGTTTCTCATCGTTGGTTTTAATTTTAGTTTTCCCTGATGATTAAGGCTAGGCGACACTTCTTCTTATACTTAAAGTCCATTTGGATTTCCTCTTTTGTGAAATGCTTGTTCAGTTGTCTTATTTCTTATTGGTCATTTATCTTTGTATTATTGGATTGCTTAGAATATTCTAATGGTTCTCTTTAGATATAATTATTACAAATCTTATCTCTCCAAAGTTTGGCTTTACACTCTTAAAATAGTGTCTTTTGATAAATAAATTTTAATAAAATTTTATTGCAAATGGAGAGACATTGCTACCATGCAGCAGAACTTAGAAATTTCTGTAAGACCCTTTCTGTGTCATTTATCAGTATTTTTTTTCTTTAAATGTTTTCAGTGGCCCATTTAACCAACTTGTGCCCATAAATTTCCATAAATCTATACTATATATTCCTTTCACTCTGTTGTTTCAATCCTTAACTATCTTTTATTTTCAGATCTTTGTTTCACTTGTGAATAAAAACACATTATTTGTGAGTAGAAAAAATATGTAATATTTCAAGACTCCAAAGCTTTATAGGGAACAAACTTTGCTTACTAAATTGGGTGATAGGAATGAGGAAATTTGAAAGATTTAGAAGTTTGAGGGAGAACCAAATTTTGTTAAAGAAAAAAAAAATGAAATGAGGAGACTCTGAGGGAAGAGTCTAGAAGTTGAAAACTGTAGCCTTGGGGGCTGGAGTGGCTTGAGTGGAAAGAAGTAAATCTACATGGCCAGCTGTTGTTTTTTTGAATTGTAACTACTTTAGGTGAAGGTGTACTAAAAGTTCTTATTCAGGATGGGCACAAAAAGTGAGATGCTGATCAAGGGGATCCCATCATACTTGGGTCTACCACAGTTCTAACATATATCTGCAGTGTATAATTTATGCCATTTTTAGGTTACATTTTCAATTAAAAAATTTTAAAAATGATTTATACCATCTTGCAGTAATATATTTATTATAAAAAAATTAAATCATATTTCCAATCTCTCATAGTTTACTAAATTGTGGACATGTGAGCATTATACCAGGATATATCTGAATTTGGCTTGTCTTTGAAAATTAGTCATTTTTTGTTTGCTGCATTATATTTCTATTGTTAATCTAATTAACGTTGGTAATAAAGATGACCACAAAATAGATTTTGTCTTATTGACAAACTTTAGCTATGCCTTTTTTTATCTCAATTATGTAATTTTTGGGAAAATGTGATTGTATTGTGTTCAACAACAATAACAAAAAATTACTAGCAAGAATGAATAGTAATAATTGCTTATCTTTCATATTGATTTTTCTATTGAAATAAAATAAATGCTGCACCCTCAGAAGGCACTATTAGTGCTTTTACTCATGTTTAAAAATCATATTTTATTATGTTATACCATTAATCTTCCTCTTTCATATGATTCCCTAATGTTTTCTATAATATTAGAAATTGGCAAAATTTACTGAAAAACTATTATCGGCAGATATCATCCTACAAAAGAATGACTTCACATAAAATTTCCATCAAAATAATTTCAAGATTTGTACAATTTTGTATGCATGTAAAATTTATGTAACATGTACATTTACAAAGGCTCTTTATACTGGGAAAATTATTATCAGTGAGAACTGTTCTAATGAGGAAGAACGCCAAGGTCCCTGCAGATGGCAAAAGGGTAAGACAGTGTCAAAACTAGAGTCCTGACGGAATACTTTTAGACTATCAACAGATATTGTCAAAGTCATAATCTTTAGATGTTGTTAGTTCTGACATTTTATATAATAACGGATATCATCTTGTGTGGTATCTTCTAGCCCAAGATACTATTTTTTGTCTTTAACTGTTGAGGGCTGATTAGGTAGCCCAGAGCTGAATACTAAAAAAAAACCCTCCTTTTTTAAATTAAGAAAACTTTTGAACAACAACAAAAATTTCTATTCTGTTGCCAGTAGAATAAAAGGATTTTTTTCCCCTAATGGATTACATGTGAAATAAGGCAAAACTTTCATAGACATAGGAAATATTTGTTGACTGCCTTTTTTATATAGTATAGATTTAGGACTTCAGAAAAGTCCTGTTTTCTGTATGTACCGCCTTCCACGTCTATGAACAAAGATCACCAAAAATTCCCAGCAGCCAGTGGCATCTCGTGTTTGAAAAATTACTCTGCATGAGTTTCAATACTCTAGCAAGGTGGTCTAAAGATTATTTTCCTTCTTTCATTTGCTTGGAGAGAATGTTAATGATCAGGTGCCAATTCTCTTTGCATTTTTTTCTCAACTTCCTTGCTAATTGGTGTCTAAATAAGGAACACTTGTTACTACTACTATTTCTGTATATATTTACTGAATCTTGCCACACAAGAGCAATGTGAGTGTCCCCAGTCCTGTCAAATGTTTTTTCTGCCATCTGCTTTATGATTTTTCACTTTGCTTCTCCTATCTGTCTCTAATAATTAAGCAGAGAAGGTAGCAGCAAGCCCAGTAGTTTTTTTCCCCATCTAGTTTGTAACCTCTTGTTGATTATCTGTTTTCTTGAAGCCAAATATAATCAAGAACAAACATAATTTACTAGAAGGCTGCATGTTGTGGTGGGAAGAGAGAGAGGGATTTGGAGCCAAGGGTCTTCAATCTGAATCATGACTTTGTCACTTACTCAGCAGTGTGGCCTAACATAAGCCAAATATCTATCTGACTCAGTTTCCCTAATATAAGGTGGTGATAGCAAATCTAGCAGGTGGTGTGGTGTAATTAGAGATATGAGACATAACATTCTTAGGATATAGCAGGCATGACTTAAATGATAGCTATATGTCAAAAGCAGGTTAGAATATAATTGGAGAGTCATTACACATATGTGCATGTACAGTAACAGTACACATACTCAATCAGTAATATAGTACAGTATATGATTTTGCCTAACGATTGGGGTAATCATTGCTAGAGAATTTTAGAAGCCCATGTGAAAAATTCCATGACATTCATAAGCTAGTGACCTTTTCTCGACTAAAAGCACCAAGGTGAAATTATTTCCTTAGGCAGGTCCTCTGGATAGCAGTTGCTGCAAAACACCAGAAATGGCTATAGTTTACAAAACTATTGCAAAAATTTAACAATGTGTTAAAGGAAGGAATTGTACAGACAGATAACTATATACATTAGAATTAAAGGCATTTAAGGACTGTGGGAGCAAGAAACACAGATAGGTAATTCTTTCACCAAATGTTAACCGGAGATAAGCATAATTTTCTTCCACAGATAGATTGGTAGCATCACAGACCTGAAATGAATTAAATCACATTGAGTTCCTTATTGCGGCTATGAATAAGTATCTTTCCAAATTATTTCCCTAGCAATATCACACCCTGGTGTTAGTGTTGAAATTAATGAAACAGGGCCAGAAAAGCTGTGGCAATTGAAGTATGTAGCTTAACTGCAGAGCTGAGGGAAGGTACACAGGATTTTATGCAGATTATTTCACAAGGGTGTAACATCCACAGAAAGAACTTCAGGATGCGCTCTCTTATAAATTCCTACTCTTTACTTCACTCTTGGCCTCCTACATACAGATATAGAAAATATAAAAATTCTACTGCCCAATAGAGTAATAATAACTGTATTGTCCTATATTTTCTTTGTACTTTAGAATTGTCAAAGTGAAATCACATACATCTTCAGCGGTTTTTATTGTCTATCTTTTCTAAATTTCTAAATATATTTTAAAATAGATTTTGTTTTTTGAAAAATTGCAGAATATTCACATTATTGGAGGACACTCTGTGAACTAAATTTAAAACATCTTAAAAGATGTCCCTACTTTAAAATCACTTTAGAGTTATTAGATAAAAAGAAATATGAGAAGTTTGGTCAGAATAAATATGTCTTTTGGTAGAAAAGGAAATGAAAGTGTGAAGAATATGAGTTTTGTTAAAGAAACCAAAATGAATCGTTTGAGATAGGACCTAGGAGATTTGGGGCAATAGAAAAAACAGTAACATTTTCCCCTATACCCCAATTCAGCTTCTTGAATTCATCAGTTTAGCATTAATAAGGTTATGTAAGTCTTTAGAAAAAGAGATTCGAGTTACCAGAACTCTGTACTCAGACATTGAGAACAGCAAGTGTTCTTTGAGCACTAAAAGTGACTCTCAAAAACAGTGTGCTCAAGGACAATTGCCAAGTCTACAAACATGTACTGCTCATCCTCACTTCTAATAAATATAAACCATGCTCGTCGCAATCCATTTACCAGTGTTCCTGACGAGAAAATGAATGTTCTTTAAACATGTCCTGAGTGAATTTTTCAGCTCTGCAACTATAGAAAATCATTGGTAATGTATAATAAGCAAAATAGGAGAGCTTTTTCCTATGAGTATGAGTGTATAAAAGAAGAAAAGAGTCTAGTATAGATAGAAAGTTCAGATAAAAAAAATTGAAATTGAATTTTTTTAAGTTTTGTAAAAGATTGTGTTTCAAAGCAATGATTCTGAGGGTCCAATTACTACATTTCCTAAGAATTTAAACATCTTTTTGGGAAAAGGCACAGAAATAATAAAGACTAATCATGTTAGCTCTATCTTTTGCTCTGTTGAAATTTGTGAGTGTAAATTTAATCTACATTCTATATGAGATCATGCCCAAGGATATTTTAATGATAATATTTTAATAATAATGTTTGAAATAAAATTCTGTGTATTATTGCTCATGTTTTTCACATGATAGGCAAGAACATAGCAGAAGCTGGATATTTCAAAATAGTTTATCAAATACATCTTGCCCTACTCAATGTAAGAAATAACAAACATATATTTAAAACCAATTTAAATGAATTTTGAACACACTATAAAAAGTTTATTTGTACTTGTGTGAAGCAAGTAAAGTGAATTAGAAGCAACAGATATGACAGAAACAATTGAACTTATTAAGAAGGGATAAAATAATAAGTTATGAAGATGAGTCTTCAGTAGTTTGAAATGAATTTCATTATAAAATACACTAAATTAGAAAATATTAAAAAGGTATCATGGCAATAATGGGTTTTAAGTCTTATGAAATGTGGTGATAACTAGGTCAGAATTTTCAAGTGCATATTGAGTGATCATCCTTAGAGACGCGAAATATAAATGGAACCTATAACAAGGATGTTATTAAAGTAGTCAAGTAAATATCATTCTGGCTCAAAATAATAAGCTTTTGTCATCCTGAATCTCAATAAAATTTGGCTCCAAATGTTTGTATGGAAACTAAAATTCTATATCATAGTTTTTATAGTTTCTGGACGAGAACTTTGAAACTGTTCTAAGTTTATTTTTTTAAGAGCTGAAAACCAATGAAACTGATATATATATAAACATAGTTAAATAATTCATCTACTTAAAAACTTTGGTTCAATTCAGTCATCGTATCACTTTTCACATAACAATGTAACTTTTTAAAGGTTTGGTTTATTGCCAACATTTGGCTATGCCATTCCATCTTTTCATTATTGATGCCACTACTGAAAAAAAATCGATATCTGTTTATATGCGATAGCCGAAAAAATAAGATTTTTGTTATTAATGTGCATGATGTAATGACTCTAGTAAAAACTTAAAAATAAGAAAACTTATATTCTATTATAAGAATATGACTTTCTTATCTAACAACATAAACATTAGTCTGTCTCTTTTTATATTTCACTGCTACAAGTGAAACTGAATGAGATAATTTTCTACATATTTTCAAGAGAATTTGAGAGACAAAGCTATCCTATCGTCCAGCATTTTAGCAATACTGTGGTTATTAGTGATATATTCTATTTAATGTTACTATTTATTTTATCCAATGTGTTCAAATATTATTAATAAAACAGTTCACTTCCTGTCAGAGTATGTCAAAATAATTTAACAAATTTTTATTTATAGTGGTGAAAAATTTACGATATGGGTTAGAAACTAGTACTTTTGTTGTGCAGTGAAAGAATGCACATGAAAGACACCAAATCTGCATAAATATTGAGAGTATAATTTTTAACTGACTCAAAAATTTTTTAGTGTATGATTTCAGTTTAATTATTTAAAATAATTCCAAGTCTCGGTAACACAAACTTAGATAAGAGAGGTGGGGAATGGATCTGGAAGGGCAAACTGACAGTATCTAAGACATTCTCCTTATATCACATCCTTTAAAACCCTGCAGAATATTAGTTGTATTTCAAAACTTTAATTTATTTAAGCACTCTTTTCTAAGTAGTCATTAAGTTGTTTTCAGTTTTGACTACTGTAAATTTATGATGAAGATTTCATCTACAGAATGCTATTTCACATGTTATCTGAAAGGGTATATACTTTCTTCATTTCTGTTTTATTTAGGAGCCTTTGATATTGTTTAATTTAAATAGTTGATTTTTTAAATCCCTCTCTTACTGTACCTCCTTCATGAATAGAGGTTGTTTAAAAATACTAAAATATGCCTCAAATGTGGACATTATACAAATTAATAGAATATCTGACTAATGCAGAATTTCTTCTAGTGTAACAATGGTTTCATATTCAATATTTCTACTGTTAGTTCCCTTTCTAGTGGTGAAAGGCAAAACAGCAGGACTTTTTGATATTAGGATAATTTGAATATAACACAAAAGGAACATAGCAGAGATTTATGTGAGTATGGATTTAAATATATGTCTTAATTCCCAAAAGGTAATATGAATTCCTATGCCAAAGCAGCGCCTCTAATTTAAACTTCAATTTATTGTGAAGAATGAAATGCATGATGAAACACTATTGCAAACTGTCAGCATTGATGCTTAAACATTATGATTACAGTTGCTATTCGAGGGCAGAGATCATTTTGCTGAATTCCTTGCTGGTAAATTTATTGTTCAAATAACGTGGTCCCTAAAATGTGGTACAAAATGGATAGTTACAATCAATAGACTTGTGATTTATGCATCTGTTGTAGATGTTTTCATTGTCAGGTTGCTATGTACAAAGAAAAGAAAGAGGGCAAACCAGTGGGGAAAATGTTGCAGATGAAAATTATGAAATATGTGTTGAATTTACTCAGTGGCAGGGAAATTTCAAGGCCTACACCAGCTTCACATGTTTTTACCTTTCTTGTAATTGGAAGAGAGTAAATATTCTTTTAAAAAGGTATAATGTAACAAGGGACATTAGCTCCTTTGGTAAATAATATTGAACAATGTTATGTGATGGTGAAGTTAAATTATACATCATTTATATTATCAATTAATCTGTGACATAATTTATTAAATAATAGTTTTAATGTAAAGTTTAAATTTAAAAGCTCCCAGAGAAAAACCTTCAAAGATAATTAATTAACCTTTTTTTTACTTATCAGCCAAATATTAATGAACATAGAAGGGAATATACTTTACATATGTATATATAATTTTGTCATTAGCCTCATCCATCTATGTTTAAATAAATAAAAACCTCCTACCTCCTTCCTTAAACTTCTACATCAGAGTTCCTAGTTAAGTTTTGGCAGATCTTTTAAAAACATATACAAGGGAGTCATGATGTAATGACCCTCTCAGATAACTTTTTGAAATAGAACTCAGAGTGGTATTTTTTAACTTTCATGACATATTTTGAACTATTATCAACTTTCCATATTCACTTTTTTTATTGCCTAGTATTGGAAAACATTTCCTAACTAATCAGAGATTCGACTACAGAAATAAATATTTTATTTTAGTTTTAGGTTTGATTCTAAATCAATGTATGAAACAAATAAAACAATGTAATTTAATACTTATGGCTTGATTTCCTTATAGGAAAGCTTTTATTATTATTTAATATTACTAAGAAATGACATATGAGTGGTGTCATATGTCTTGATAAGCAAAAATTGGTAAGCAAAAATTGGTCTTACTATGAAATCATGTATTATTCTCAAGTTCCTTACATGTGACTGTTTTAATTGTATATAAAGGAGCTAGAAATTTACAGATGCATTTTAAGCCCTACTCACCATATCTCTACCTACCATTTAATCTGAACGTACTTAAATTCTTTGAAGAAAGCGGTATAATTAGTTTGTCTTCACAAATATGTACACTATTTAGATAAATATATAAAACACTTGTTTTTAAATCTGTCACACAAAATAAACAAATGATTTGTTTTATTCTATGTGTTTTTGCCCTTCTAAGTTAGTTTTTGAAAGTAACTTTATTTTCAAAGATCTAAATGAAAGTGTAGTGCTAGAACTCATTTTAAAGGTGTCATTTAATGACTACATTCTAATATACTTTTTTTTCACAATAATTAAATTATGAAGTGTATGACTAGAATGGTTCCTGATATGAAAAACTTGTACTACAGTGATATCATTTAGAATTGATTTATCCTAGAAAACTGACAGCATAATAGATATTACATCTTTAACCTTGAAACCAAGTCCTATAATTAGCTGAAGATGACAAAGAACAAAGGTCACCATCTGAAGGTTACCCTAAATATCTTGATCTAATCTTTAAATGACAAACTACTTCATTTAACACCCACTAAGTGATCACAAAATAATCATTGTAAATTAGTTTGCACTAAATCACCTTGTCCATCTGTGGAGTTCCTTTGTCCTATGATAGGTAAATATCAAAGGTAGAAAATATTAGATTCCTCTTGCTGATGTCCACATGGTGCCTGACCCATAATTATATGCAGCCCATTGAGCTAGTGGTGTTTTATAAATCTTAAACAGATTGTCCAACGTGATTAGTCCTTTCTAAAATGGGCCTTTGCTTCACTAAGTATAGTTTTTCTTCAGAGATTCATTGAAATTCTAGAGCCTTGACTAGTTTTCCCACTTGAATAAATAAACATATTTAATATTTAGAAAATGATTTTTTTCAAAGGCAATATAAAATCCAAATAGTGGAAATTAAAATATTTTCCGATATTGATGGTATGAGAAGTTAGCCTGAGACTATTAAAATACTCCATCAAAGAGATGACATCTTAGTGAGGTAGGAATAGTAAACAAATAAATAAAATTGAGTATGATATAGAGTGAAATAGGAAAAGTTATTCACATGAACAATCTATCTGTGTATGTTTCAGTTTAATACTAAAAAATATGTCATTTTTTTCCTTAAGTAAGTCCAGTTCGTCAGCCACTCTATGCATTATTAGAGTGCTATTTAAGCACATACAATTTCTAACCTTTTTAAAGTAAAAATAATACCTTAAAAACAGTTTAAGTAGGTATTTATTGCTTGTTTTGATAAGTTGTTCATCAAAATTTAACACTCATGTGGTAATTGTTCAAAGAGAGTGTGTCATATTCATTGTTGTATCCACTGTGTCTAGCACAATAAATATTCTTTGGATGAATTAATAATTTATTGTTTTAAACAAATATTTTTTATAGATCTAATATATATATATATATATATATATATATATATATACTCATAAAATAATTCTATTAACATTTAGGATGTGTTTCTATTCTTTTTAGAAGAGCTCTCATATAGGCTTGGTGAATAATCAATATTATCTGAGGAAATAATTTCTAGTGCTGCCTTCTCGTAAATTGTCTTAGTTGTATACCATGTGATTTAGGAATACAACTTGAAGTTCAAAAAAGGGTAATTCCAATGCATTTTCCCAAAATATGAACATGTACACGACACATGCTTTAATAATCTAATCTTAACCACATACTTATATTCTAATAAAGAGGTAATAAAGAACTATATTAGAAAGCATTTTATAAATTCATTAATACTAAATAATATGTTATGGGCATAACATATTTTCAAAATTTTATATAATTTAGTTATGTATTTTTTAGATGAATCCTCAGAATTAAGAGTGTAAAGCAAGGTATGGTTATCTAAGACCATCTCTGACTTTCATCTGCTTATACAAATTGATCTACTGTGACCTTTAATTTTTATCTCAGCTGCAGCTACTAGGTGTTCCCTCATTTCTAAGGTTTGGAATTACTGATGCTAATAGGTGGCATTTATTTAGCTCTGTAAATAAATAATCTCTTTTAATTCTATGGTGTCTATACTATTTTATCCCTATTTTACACATAAAGAAATGGGAATTACAGAAAGTTTAAATAATTTACCTAAGATCAGCTAGCATATGACAGGGTTTGAAAACCAAGCAGTCTGCTTGCTTAATTGATACTTTCAATACTACATTTTGTTTTCTTACTTAGGACAGGTGTTCTTGCCAGCTCTTGCAAGTTCTCTTGAGCTGAAAGTCTGCTATATCCGAGTAAACCTTCCATGTTGCCAGGCATTCTATTTGCCTCTACTTGACTATAGGATTCTCTCCTATTAATGTGTGGACGTAATGATTCAGATGCTCTGCCTGCTGTGATATTTGTGTATAATTTATCACTCCCCCTCACTAGTACATCTTTGTCTGTTTTTTGCCCCCTCTTTATAGACATATCTCTGCTTACACTTGCTTCAAGATTATTAAAGAAAATCAGTTAAATAACTTCTACAATAATGTGGCATGAGATACTGAGTCACAGTGGAAAAATGACAACTGAGAACTATTTTGTGGTAAAAACTCAACAAATCTTAGTATCATACTATATTAAGGGCCAAAATTTAGAATTAACTAAATTAAGATTCCAAAATTATGAGCCTTAGATACTGGGAGGATGGATGTGTCATACAGAAAAAAGGGACAGTGAGAGCAGCTAGGAATAAAAAGAAAAGATATACAGTTTTGGCTACATTGAATTTGAAGCAAAGGAGAAACATACAAAAAGATATCTTGATATCACTATGTTCCATAGTATTATTGAATTGTCTGATAAAAAGAAGGTCTGTAACAAATATTTTGGAATGAACAAATGAATACTAGAATGTAAACTTCATGAGCTCAGTGTTTTCTGTTGTTTTATTCACTGTTAGATCCTTAGCATCTGTAACATTGTGTGGCACATCATAGATACTTAATAGCTCATAGATAGGATTAAAGAAATTAGATCATAAATATGAATTAATAAAGCAAATAAGAAATGTTCTTGGCAGAAAAAGGTATTTCTAGTTACTTGAATTAGCATTGCCGCTCCAAGCACTATATGCTTAATTTCCAACCAAGTATCAAGAATCATCTTAGATTTCTAATTTATCTCCTCGTTTCTCTTCTCCCTGTTCTTTCTTTCCATATAATACTGTTTTTGATATCTTTACTCCAAAGGTCCTCTGGTTTCTTCTTTCACAAAATATTAGCATTACCTATCAGAGCATGTTAATAATCTCACATCTGATCATTTAGAAGTCTTACTCCTCTGCCCCTAGGAGGTCTCTCTAGTCAGATGATCCTCCTCATCATTTAAATTTTTCTCCACCTCCCTCATTTCCAAAATAAATTCTGTTCAAGCCATTTCCTCATACTTACCCTCTTAATGTAACTCATAAAAAACATTAAAACCAAATTCACATCTACCTTCTTTGAGAGCGTTACTGATTAGGTTTGTACAAAATGACCCTATAGTACACGTTTGCTTTTTTATCTTAGACTCTGTTGTGATTTTGTCTTATTTTTTCTTAAAGCTCCAAGAAATGTGGCTTCAGTTTTCTTTTTGCATGGTTCATATTAAGCAATATACTGTCATCACTCAATATATACATTCTGTGAAAAAAAATCTTAATGCATTTCTTCCTTTGCATTGTTTATATAAAATGAAAAAGGGGGAAATGCCTGGAAATGGTAACAACATCTAAAAGATAGTAATGTATGAACATATCAGGTAACGTATGATTATGAAGACTCTATCAATGTATTAGTCGAGCTGAAGGAACAGAAACTGTCTTGGATCTGTAGCAGAGAAAAAAAAGAGCCACAGTAAAATTGTGATAACTCTTCACATTTCTGTTAGATCATAGCATGGCCACTTCTGTTCACATTCCATGAGAAAGACAAATAACATGACCAGGTCTATATCCGCACAGAAGGGATGCATACTTCTCCCACAGAAGGCAGTGCAATGAGCATTGCAACAGGTGGGAATTTATAATCTTCTTCAGAGAATATTGTGAATAATAGCAAATAGTAATAAAATATAACACAATATGCATTCTAACAAAATAATAAGATTTACTTTCCTGTCCCAAACAAAACAATCACAATAATGTATTACCATTGTATATAAATATAGGTCTATGCAAGCTATAAAGATTATATGTATAGTGTATAATACTAATAAGTATCTAATATATACAGTTCTGGTTAATTATATTTTGATATATGATTGCCTTAAGAATCTCCTACTATGTATATTTATCTTAAACAAATGCACTCATACATCTACATGCAAAATTTGGAACTTCTAAAGCCCACATAAGAACCACTGGAGTTCTATTGACTTCTGAGACAAGAACTCATTTCTTTTCAGCCTGCTTCCACCTTTTCACATCATTAGCAGCCACCTTTCTTGGACAGCCACTATTTCAACCTGTAATCTTTTTGCCACTGTGATTTGTCTTTTGCATCATTACTTCAGGGAAACTATTACTTCTAGTAATATCTTGTTGCTAAATACACAGGAAGCTTTTAGTTTTATCTTACTTGATTTCTCAGTAATATCTGACACTGGTCGCCACTACTCTCTTCTTGCAATATTTGTTCTCTTTCTTTGGTATCAGTGATATATACTCTCCTAATCTCCCTACTTTGCTTATTTCTTGTTAGAATCATTTCTTAAATAGTTCTGAATACTTAAACATATAAATGTTTAGTGTTCATTAAAGTTCTGTAATTCTGTCCTCATCTTTTACACTCTTCATTGTCAGTGTTCACTTCCATGGTTTCAAATACCACTAATGATTTCCAAATATTTATCATCAACCTGGATTCCTCATTTGAAAGATTAGCATTTCAAACTTTTGAATATCTCTAATTGGATGGCTCACAGTCAGATAATAAAATTCAACATGGTAAAATCTGAATTTATTTTGTGTTAACCCAATTGTACTCCTGCTTGTTTCATATCCCATTGAAGAGTGATTCAATCTTCATATCTTACCTATAACATTCTTTCTTATCTCTCAATGTTTATTCTACCCTTTCCAAAAAATATTCTAAAACTTCCAAAATATAAACCTAAAACTTTTTAGGCTTTCTATAACACTCAGGATGAATGTTAAGCTCTTTAACAAGGTTTGCAGTTCTTCCATGTGTGGTCCTGGATTTTCATTTTTTCAGTTTTAGCCTCAGTGGCTGAACTGATGCCACCTCCTATTCCCTATGCAAGTAGTTTATCTGCCTTTTTTTGTTTATGGTTGCTTTTACACTTAATAAACCCTCCTCATCCTCAACTCTAATTTCCCAAATCTAAATTAGATGTTTCTTTTCTATGCTCCCATATCAACTTCATTTTATCTTTTATCACATTGTATGACTCCTGACTACCTACACAGTTAGTTCTTAGATGCTGCATGGACACTCAGAATTATAAACCAAATTTTATTATATAATATTGTAAAACATGTTTTATTATTCAAAGACCAATTTTATAACTCCCCAAATTCTAAAATTGATTGGGAAAATAAATAAAAATAAAATAAAACACAGATGTATATTATAAAAATATTTACTAAATATGGTACAATTATTACTGAAATAAATTAAATGACATAATATGCAGGTTTGCATAATTGCAAGATTAATCAAAGGATTTCAATAGCCTTTATTTCCAGTTTGCCAAGAGTCTAGGTTCTGGTTACACTGTACAAATCTAGTCTGGACCCAGTTGCAGTTTGGCTCTATTCAATAATAGTTGTTTGTCACAACGTACATGTCTATGAGATGATATTAAGTCCTGTGGGTGAATGGGACAAGAGATTCCAGGAATGATCCAGTTGTTTGACACCTGATTGGTATCAGGGTTTTGTTGTTTGTGTGTTTGTTTGTTTTTTGGGGGGAAAATTCATGCAGATAACACTAGATAAATATTTGAGGTTATAAAGGACCCAGTTTGCCTCCCTACTTTCCAAGATAAAGTGTCATATGGGACATCACCTTCATAAAATGGGAGCCTCCAAATACATAACCATCAAGCTATCCAGAGACATGAAATAGAAAAGCTCACAGATCGTATTAAAATACTCAAGCCATACAATTTATCAAGTCTATTAAAAAGACACAAAAGCAATGGAAAAGAGACAGGATAGGTTAATACATCTGCAATAAGGTACAGTGGAAGGACCACACTACATGAATCTTGGGGTACGCAATGTTCAAATGTTCTGTTCCTCTCTGTGCCACATCGACCTTTTGCATGGACAGTATGGTTACAGGACCAGAGTTTGAGCTAGAGCTCAAAAGGCAGAAGACACTCTGGGGCAAAGACACATACTTGTTCTACTAGAAAGATGTAGGAACAAGTATACCTGGCCAATAGACGTCGCTCTCCAATTAGCCTAGTGAAGAGCTATGGGTTTTATTTGTGTTACTTAGCAGAGGACCTATAGAGTCATAATCAAAGTCACCAAATAAAGACCTCATAAATGATCATTTTTCATGTATAAGGATATACATACATGCCCTTGTATATTTATTCTTAGCTATATTTACATATTATAAATATATAATACCCAGGTGTCTATGATCTTTCCATCCCTTTCTGTCTATGTTTGACACACAAATGATCTGTTTTCTACCTACTTATCTTATACTTAATTTTCATGAATTCTTCCCATGTCTAATGAGCATTTTGTTTATCAGCTACGTATTATTCTTAAAACATTTTGAAAGACTTTGCCTGCATTTTTAAGACTACAAATTTATTTTTTTAATATAATTGAATAGTTTTATTAGCAAATATATGTTTCACATAGGGAGGATACTGTGGCTGAATGTATTTTGTAAAAATGGTTTCAACAATACTCTTCTTAACATGTGCTTTTGATGCTCCTCTTATTAAGAGATCCAGGTCTATGTTTCTTCTTCTTGAAACCAAGAAGGCTTGTAATTGTTATCCAATAATAGAGTATGGTAGAAGTGACACTGTGTGACTTTCAAAGCTAGGTCATAAAACACAAAGCAGCTACTACCTTGTTCACTACTTGCTTTTAACTTCTGCTGCCATGTCTGATTGCCCTTAAGCTGCCATGCTGTGAGAAAGCCCTAGCTATTTCATTTAGCAGTATCACGTGGAGAAACTATAAGACGAGAGAGAGAGGAGAGAGGAGAGAGAGAGAGAGAGAGAGAGGGGGGGGGGAGGGGAACGGGGAAAAGGTGAGGGTAGAGGCGGAGTCAGGAGTCCTAGCGGGACCCAGAGCATCTCCTAGCCAGTCCTGGCTGCTTTAGCTGTTCCCATCTCCACTCTTTAAGTCTAGCCACTGTCAGCCTGCAACCACATGAGTGATTCCAAGCGAGAACCACCTAGGCAAGCTATTCTCAAATTCCTGATCCACTGACACTATGATAACTAAGAAAATGATTGCTGTTTTAAGTTACTACATTTTGGAGTAATTTTTATTCAGTAATACATACTAGCACATTTGCTATTTCTACACATGGCTATCCCCTCCCTTCTACTTCTCATACCCTCCTCCCTCCACCCCAATGAATTCAGGAGATAAGAGCTTGAGTTCACCCCATTTAAGACTGAACAGAAAACAAGAGTTAATGGCTAAAAACATTATATATAACTGTCATTTTAAAGAGAGTTTTCTATGTGACATTTACTCTCTAGGATTTCTTATGATTAAATTATTCTTCTTAATTTAATAATGAGAATGTTGTCATCTCATCTATTCACAGTCTTTGTAAAGCATACATTTTTATTCTTTATTGCTCTATGGGTCTTTAAACTATATCCAAAATTGGGATTTCATTGTTTAATTTACTATCCATGACTGCTTACACATGTCTCAAATGATGAACACTAGAGAAAAGCTTATTTTCATGTTGTTGACTTTTCCCCCAATGATTTCTTATCCAAAGAATGGCAGTAGTCACTGATTTCAACTTCATCCACTTTATTTGTGTTTGCCAGTCGATTCAAAGAAATATTAAATTGGCATCAGTAATGTTAATGATCAAATTAATTAGGTAATCATAAGTAATTTTGAGTTAAATTCTGAAAGATTTATATTTGATAAGAGAAATTTAAAAAGTACATATCTAAAGTCAATCAGTACCTGCTTAGTTTTTTCACATACGTCAGTTGGAAAATCCAGGAATTAATTCTAATGAGTTTTACTTTACTCATCTATAAGGTTAGAGTTAGATTAGAACTCTCAGCATAAAATTCTGATTCCTTACTTACAGTGTGGGGCTTCTTGAATTGGAGCAGTGGCAAAAGAAAAACTTTTGTTTTAAGGCTTCATATTAGAATAAATTTCTCCTTTAGGTAAAAATAAGTGCTGACTATAATTTATTTTTTCTCTTAATATTTTATCTCATAGGGAATTAAAGAGGGACACAAATTTTTTCCCTATGAAATGTTATCTTTCCTATTAAAAAGAAGAAAAAGTTATTTCATAAGACATCATTATTTTAATTTATTTGTTTTTACTGCCTTTCTATTGCTCTTAGGTTGATGTTAGATAGCATTGAATGATGCCAGATGAAATTCTCTGGAACTTGTCTTTTCTTATCACATTTTGACTTCAAAAAATAACTAACCGTTTTTGCTGTCCCATAACACTCAGATATTTTTACTTATGAGTTGAAATCTCAGTGACTATTTGTCAAAATGCTACATTTTACAGTTATTCCATATAAATGCATAGATAAAAGCTGATTAATGTAGCCTTCACAACAATTTGATGCTAATTTGATGCTAATACATTTGGAAGCAGGAGAGTCAGCAACTTGTGCTTAGTACAGCTTTCATATTCACTAGTTTGCTTTTTTAGACAGGTAAGAAGAGTAATGTGTAGCATAAAAAATAAGAAACACGAATCCTACATAATAAACAGTGCTCACTATTTGTGATAAAATTAGGTATTAATTTTATGATCAATTCCAATTAATTACATTTAATCATTTTTAAAATATGCATAATGGAAAGTTTAAACATAACATATTCTCTACATACTTATTTCCATTTAATTTCAAAAACAATGTGTGGGGAAAACTGGCTAAGTTTTTACCAAAAGCCTCTTTATTCTTTTCCCAGCCTTAAGGCTAGCCTAGTTTCTAAGCCTCTCTTGTAATTAGATATTGCCATGTGAGTTGTTCCCATCAGTGGTATATGAGAACAGTATGTGTCATTTTTGGACTACGGATTTTGGAAATGGGTGTGTTTCCTTCAGCCTCTCTCTCTTCCTGCCATCTGGATACAAAACTCAAGGAAATGGCAGGGATAAGACAAGAAAGGAACCTACATTACTGTGTGAAAGAAAATAGCCTACTGACCACATCTCACCTTGGAATACTGAGAAAGTGAAAAATTATCTTCAATTGGATTTGACTCATTACATATGGGAAGGTAGTTGTTGCTTAGTCTAAATAATATAGTGCAATAATATTGCATGACCTTATTGTTTAATAAAAATAAAGTAAAATTCATGTTCCCATAAGACTATAGGTAAAGTGTATGGTAGTAGATACTTCTATTATCTAGTCAAATCCATCTTAAATTTTCAATTCAATAGTAAGCATAAGTGCAGAAAACATCATGTAATTGTTTTAATGATGTTAATGTAAACTGTTGTAAATATAGGCAAAATATTTTTATGAATGGATAACTCTACAGTTGAGATGAGGTGATATATATAGACATGTATGCTATGGCTAATATTATTTGCTTCATTTTGCATGAAAATTATCTTTGCACTTAAAAGACAAATCACTGCCACTTACTACAAAATCTTTGCTATTGTTGTGACCCATGCTTAACTACCCATCTTTTTTGTGCTTGATTTCAGTAAACTTTATTTTTACAAACAAACCTATCCTTGATTTAAATAAAACAAATTCTTTCTATTATTATTACTATCATTATATTACTAGTATACAATGTGATATTTAAAAAATCTAAAGAGATAGAATCACTAGCTATTACAATAAAAATGAGAGTAATTGTGTGAAAGTCTCCACTTAAAAGAATATACAGACAAAAATCTCATACTTTTAATAAATGTGCAGTAGAAGCATTGGTAAGTGTGGCTAGTAATATTGCATGCCTTTATAGACTAAAACCTTTCTTGATGTTAGGCACTAAAATAATGAAAGAGCTGGCTTCTACTACTTCTGCCTAAACCTAGTTGACTATTTAGGATAATTAAGCATATTTCATCTTAATCATTGATCCTTTGGCTATCAAAAACCAGTAGGAGCAGATGATAGCCTCAGCACAATAACTGATTTTATATTTCTATAAAAGATATTTTGCCTTGAATGCAAAATATTTATCTGCTGTTTTTCTTGGTCTATACCATTTTCTTTTAAATTTCTTCAAATTTATTCAAGCAGTGGTTCTCAAAGTGGGATTTCTGACCTAACAATATTAGAATTACTTAGGAACTTATTAGAAACCCAAAATCTCTGGCCACACCACAGACCTACTGAATCTGAATCTGTGGAGACAGGTCCAGAAATCTGCATTGTAACAAGCCCTTTGGATATTCTCTCACATGCTAAATTGCAGTGGTGTTGGAGGTGATTATTTTAGAACATGCAGTTTCTAAGCCAAGAGTAACCATGAAGACTATATCTTCTTAATAAATATCTTTTACTCCATGACTATTTTCTGCCTTCCATTATTCTCCCTTTCTGTGACATCAGCTATGGGATAGCCTTTCAAGTCTGTTGTGTCAACCGAATGTGGGGATTACACTCAGAATTAATGCTTTTATTTGACATGTGCATGGGAGTCAGGCAAATCAAGAGTCTTCTTGGAAATGGTAAGAACATCTGAGCTGGTAATTTACAAATCTTGCTTACTAAGGAAACTAGAACCAAGGTTTAAAAAGGAAGCAATTCTTGGACCAAAAGACATAATAACTGTATAAGGACATTTTTTTTATCTTCTGGGGAATTCTGGAAACTGAAAGTTATGAGTATTGAAATCTGATTAACATGATAAAGCTATTATAAAATCATATCTGTTTGAAAATGGACAGGGCTGCCTTGTGAGTTAATGGGTTTCTTATGATTAAGAGTGTTCAAGTCACATCAAAGGTTGAGTTAACTGGGTGGTCTGGATCCTTGATGTTCAGTGTGGTCCCATCTCAGAGCTGTTCAAAGTATAGAATCTCAAAGTCCACCCCAGTCCTAGTGAATAAGAATCTACAACTTATCAAGATCCGTGAGTGATCTATATGCAAATTATGTTTGAGAAATGTGTTCCAGTTGACATAGAATCTTCATATCACTCTTATACTTAATTCAAATAGTATTATCTTGTGATGCAGAATTTGAATAACAACAGTCTGGAAGAGAAGGGGGTAAATACATGAGCTTGACTACACATTTCACTGAATTAAATGCTACCCCCAGAATGAAAGATCTGTCTCTTGAATATTGTACTTAATTTAAGGGAGCTAGTATTCGAATATTTTTTAGTTAGCTTCTGACTCCTCTTTATACGAAAGTGAAATATACCTTTTGGATTTCTTGCACTAACCCCCAAGTTATTCCCAATGTTTAATCCATCTTCCAATTCCTTCCTACAAGCCCTCTTTTTTTCACTAAAACTAGGATATGTGACATTCTCTCACTGAAACGTTTTATTTTTTTGCTTAGTGTAGGTACTAATTTGGTCTGCTTCTTCCCTATCTCGGATGAACGGATAGCAGTGGAAGAAGAAAAGGAGAATAGGTAAAGGAAGGTATAAGTATAGGAAAACCGGAACGCGATGGAGACCAGACTTCTCAAAGCTGAAATTTACTAGAGCCGGTGGTACTTAATTTACAATCCTCATCGCCAAAGCAATGAATGGAGAAGAGCTGGAAGGTAGAAATGACAGATGCCGCCACACCCTAAATCGACTTAGGTTTTTACAATCATGACTATCATGCCCTAGTCCTGGGAGAAGGAAATTGCTTAAAGAAATGACAAGCACTTCGCAGGCCAGAAAGCCAGGAGTGCGGGGGCTGACTGACACACGCTTTCTTGTAAAGACCATTGCGTAGGAGGAAGCCCTAGCGAGCAACAGCATACCCCTTTCCCATACCTGCCCTTCCCCAGCCCTTTCCTTCGCCGGGGCATTGGGACCCGCGCGAGCTCCAGCAGCACGGCAGCGACTGTGGGGTAGTCGTGTGTATCCGTGAGCGCGTGTGCGTGAGGAGGAGAGCAAAGACGTGATTACTTCAGAATTTATTTAAGGGCCGGTGGAAACCACTGCAGCAGCTTCCAGGGGAAGCCCTTGTTTCAGAGGACGAGGAGGTGGCGGCTGCCAAGGAGGAGGAGGGGGGAGAGACGGAGGAGGAGCGGCAGCAGAAACAGCACGAGGCAATTGAGCAGAGAAGATGCTGTAGCATCCACTCCGGCTCCCAGCAGGTTGGTTCTCCCGGCCGACTGATGCAAGCAACGAGGCTCGCAAAGAGGCTGGGAGGAGAAACTGGGTGTCGGGGAGGCGGGGGGGGGGTGCGGGGGGGGAGAGGGTGGGTGCTGACTGCTTGCCTTTCCGCAGAAGGAGCGCCTGTTTTAAGTGAAATGAGATATCCCGGCGCAGAAATAGGCTGGGGGCCAAGAAGGGACCTGTCCTGCTTCTCGCATCCCTGGGGACTCGCTTCTCTTTAGCTTTCCAACTCCTGGCCGTTAGCCGTAAACTCTGGAGGGGCTTTGGGTGGAGGACTAGGTGGAGAACTTCCCTTCTAGGTACTTCTCACGCCTTTTCCCAAGCTCACGTCTGGGTAAAAACCCCCAGGTGGCTTGGACGAAGAAGGGGAGCAGCGCCGCTGGGTTAAGTTTCCACAAGTCAGACCCAGCCCCCAGCTCCCGGTTCCCCGCCCCGCGCCTCCAGCTGCACGAGGAGAGCTGCGGCTGCTCGGGCAAAGGGGCCGCTGCTGCTTTAAGAGTCGCCTCCCCCTCTCTTCCCTTTGACAATGGTCTGAACCGAGCTCTGCTTCCCAAAGCAAAATTTGTAATATGCCATTTTTCCGATGGACGCTTCTCCTTTTGGCTGCTGACGGAGCCGCGGGAAGATGCCGAGTTGCTGCCACGCCACCGAGCCGGAGCACGTTCCGGGAGGGCGCCGGGGCACGCGAGTGTCTGAGCTGCTTTTCTCCTCCCGTTGCTAGGGAAATGGTCCAGGAGCGCCGGGCGTGAGCCTCCCCTCTCTTCAAGCCCGAGACTGCAGTTACCGTTGATCAATTGAAGAAGCAGGACCCGAAATTACAGGCATTAGGTACAGAAACTGTATTTGAGTTACTTGGTTTCCCTTCCGCGTTGTTTTTATTTTACCCCCTCCTCCCGCCCCGCAGGCCCCACCCCGCCCCCAGGGAAGATGAGATGCAATTTCCTCCTTGCCAATTACTGTTCCGTACCTTTTGCTTTCCTGGACCAGCCTACCACCCCCCTCCCATCCCTCCTCTAGTTCTCTACCTCCTCCCTACTTGGTTATCTCCTGCTGAGCAAGATGAAGAATTTTAGTGTGGCAATTATGAAGTCAACTTCTTCAGGGTGGTGGGGGGTGTGGCTGATAGATAACTGTCCAGCCATGTGAGGTGAGCTGGCTCTTTAGCCATCTGTAAATGCAATGATGTAAAGAAAGTGCAGAATGCTTCCATCAGAGGCAATAATAATATTTCCCAGGGACAGAGGATTTCAAAGAGTTAAATAGGAGGAGGAATATTCATGTAATGTAGTCAGACAATACCTAGAATTTCTCTCACAGAATTACTTTTTTGCAGGTTAACTGAAATGGAGCTGGGCTAGTTTTTAAGACTAAATTTTTGCGGAATAACTACCAAGGATAATTGCATCTTTGCCTCTACTAGAGTCTAAATCCTAGTGATCTGCCTAAATAAAGTGATTCATTGACAGGAAAAAAAAAAAAGCTTTCATTAACACTATTATGTCTGAATAGGTACTGCTTGAAGGGCATATATTGCTAAGAAACACATTGGATTTTGGAAGTCCTTGGATAATGACCCCACTTCAAAACTTTTGTGTTGAAATTTGAGAGATTTAGAAGACAGTCAAGGTTATATGCTCAGAATAAAGGGATTAGTTTTCTTTGTATAAAATTCTTTAAATAAATTTAAGCATTGGGATATTTAAATTAGCCAGGTTTGTCATTATTTTTTCCCATTACAACAAAATAACCTGTACTAGGTCTTGAAATCTTTAGTAATTTAATGAATAAGGCAGCAACACCTAGAAGAGGATAACATAATTCATGTATCTAGTTGACTTTGAGGAGGGCGATATGAAAAGGCAAATACCAAAGCAAAGTGTTAGGATGTCCTTTCTGGTTTTTCAGGAATTATGCAGTGCAATGCAGTTTTAATATTGAAACTAATTATAAAAATTAAAAGTGATATATGAGAATGAAATATACTAGAAGTTGGTTGACTATAGCCTTCCGGACTATCCAGATTGCTTCAGCTGCCATCCATTCTATAAAAGGGTGTTTAACTCTTAAAATGAATATAAATTTTTGGTTGCTCTTAAGACCTAAAATGTGCATTTAAGAAAATAGGTTATAATATATTTTAAGGATTATATAAGTATTTTGTAATTTATATTAGAATCTGAGTTCTCTTGTAAGAAACTAAGGTAGTTTATGAAAGTGGCCTTATTTTTTGTAGAAACATTTTTTCTTCCAGTTTTGTTGAGAGGACTTTAAATTTACTTATTTGGATGACGTTGGTGCAGAAAAGCAGCATTTATTCATTTTATTTTCTAAGTAACTTTTGCATAGTTTGATTTTTTTTTTTCATTGGATTTGGAGAGTTCAGGGTACCCACTTGAATTGAACTTTTAGGCATGGAAGCAGCAAGTATCATAAAGGTAAAATATTCTTTTTGCAATGATGAATGTTGGTCGCTTAACAATAGAACTAAATACTTAAATATGTAATAGCCCCCCCTCCCCCTTCTTTTTACTGTGTGGTCTCACTCAGGTAACCTATCAGAACTTTAAAACAGGAATTTTTGTTGGTGATGGTGGTGTTATTTTTTTAAGCATGAATTATTATTCCTACTTTACAGAAAAAAAACTGAAGTTTTGACAGGTGAAGCTACTTGCCTTGGTTCACAGGCTACAGGAGTGAAATTAAATCAAGTTCTTTTGAGTGTAGATTTAATAGAATTTCTAAGTCTGTAAGCTGCTTCTCATCAAAGTATTTTTGGACTGACTAAGTCAAAGACCAGCTTTTATACTGATGTAAGAGCCTAAAGTGTGTGAATGTTTAATGTCCCATGGTGACAACAAACCTTTTTTAGAATTAGGGTAGTATAATCAGGAGAAAATTGTGGCCAAGGTAATCACTGCAGTTATATTTTTCCTTGGAACTTAAAGTTTTTTATAAGTAATTCTGAGTGAAGATGGGCTAATGGCTTAATTTCAAGAAGTATATGGCTTAAAATACATATTTAAAAATGTTTGTTACCCTAAAATTTAAACCTTACAAGTGTTTTAGCACAAATTGTCACAATGCTGCCATTTCCTCTCCCAGTATTTTGTTAAATGTCGAAAAGAAACACACTGGCTTCTGGAAATGATTTCTCAGAGTGACACAGCTGTTCAGTGTGTATATTACATGTATGGCATGTGAACTAGTTGTTTTAAAAATTGAAATGTGTTAGAACATTTTTTGTATTTGTTTTCCAATCTTTTCCAATTAATCTAAAGAAAAATTGTAGCAGTTAAGAGTCTCCTTCTTTTCTGTCTCTGTGATAGTATTTCAATAAAATTCAAATTGAAAAAATACAAAATATTATATTTTATCATTGTTTAGCAATAATTACAATGTGCGTGTGTATGTGTGTGTGCTCACGCACACATGTGCATAAATACATCCTATGTTTCTACTCTGTTATTTATTTTAGGGTGATTAAGAAATTGTACAAATCAATATTTTATCTTTAGGTAGCCCAGTGTTATCTTAAATTATTCTAAAAATCTCTCTCTTTAATATTTTAATATTAAAATAATATTTTAATATTTTAGGATATCAGTCACACAATACTTTCTTCTTTCTAAAACTTCCTCCTAGTTTTCAGTAGACCCTGACCAAATCATTCACAGATAATTGAATTTCTCTCCTCAATAAGTCTATATGAAGAACCACATAAAAAGTAATCAACTACTGAGCTGTTAAGTCTTGACATTTTATTTGAAAATATCACCAGAAATATTTTCCCCAAGGACAGGAATATATAGGCAGAAAAATGAATTGACCTTGCATTATAAAACCAAAGAATGCTTCAGGATCAACAGCCAAACCAGCCTTCTCAATATCAGTTTTGTGCAAAACCAAGCCCTCTAATTAATAGCTCCTGGCCTCAGTACAACTGAAATTGAGATGGGTTTGATTCTTATCGAAATATAAGATAGAGGATACAAGAGAAAATGAGGTAATTTCTGATTTTTTAAATGTCATACTATAGGTCATGTTATATCCTAATGTCTGTGTTATTTTAAATCAAATTAATAAATGATTTTAAAAATATTCTGAGCAGTTCATTTATTTCATGACTGGGAGCTTTGACTAGCAGCTGAGATGTGAAGTTACTACATTAGCTAATGTAATTTATGGCATCTGTTTTGTGGAATATTTGAAAGAGTGTTACTTTGTATTGTTTGGATGGAAACCATACAATGCAGCTCACAGGAAACAAAGGAATATTAAGTGTAATTAGTAGCATATTAACCTAAACGAATTTATGTACCTCAGTCTATTTCATAAAGTTTATAGCTAATTCAGTGTTTTACTCTGTGTAGACTACCGCAGGAATTTAGGAAGAAAGCATATCAAAATAATAAAATAGGAGTTGTAAACTTAAGAAGCTTTAAAGTTACTTGGTATAAAAAAATCTGTTGATAAAATAAAAACGTAAAAGCTGATTATTATATAAAAAGAATACTCAATTATTTTTGTGGACTTTCTAAAAAAAGTGAACATTAATTAATTTATTTAAGTCATTCAAAAATCATTTACTGTCCACCCATTAAGTGTCACACTTAATGTGCTTGCTGTTAACAATATAACAAATAAGGGTAAGATGGAGGTATTAGCTATAAGAAATTTGTAAACTTGCAGGTGAAGAGAGGTGATCAATTAATAAGTGTAATAACATGTTACTATAAATTGAATTAAGTGAGATAAATCATTAAAAAAAAAGTCAGCAGTAAGTGAAAACAAGCTGTATTTTGTAGGCCAGAGATATATAGATTGTCATTAACAGAGAAAGCATGTAGGTTGAAGGAAGTCAATGAATCATTTTTCATTGAGGTCAAAATATTTAGCTGAGCTAGAGTTGGAGCAGTGGGTAAAAGAAAGAGACAATTAGGCTAATGAGCTGCAAAGCATTTGGTGAGTTGAGGGCCAGGTGGCTTTATTGGAACTCTTTTCTTTACTGAGACTTCCCTCCCCTTTACTTTCTTTAAGCAATGATGTGTGAAGTGATGCCCACGATTAATGAGGACACCCCAATGAGCCAAAGGGGGTCCCAAAGCAGTGGCTCCGACTCAGACTCCCATTTTGAGCAGCTGATGGTTAATATGCTAGATGAAAGGGACCGTCTTCTAGACACCCTTCGGGAGACCCAAGAAAGTCTTTCACTTGCCCAGCAAAGACTGCAAGATGTCATCTATGACAGAGATTCGCTTCAGAGACAGCTCAATTCAGCCCTGCCACAGGTACGCTTCCTAGTAGCATTTGTCCTTCCTACTGTAATTGAAAATGTGATAAGGTTTAAATAAGCTTCACTTTATTCCCCTTCTTATAATTACTTTTCAAGATATATGATATGAATGTTTTGGTGAGAAAAATTTAAGAATAGATAATTTACATAAAACCTTGCCTCAAAGAAAATTGTGGTATGTTGGTAATGAAAAGTGTGAATCATGAGTTCCTGTTTGTTTGTTTGTTTGTTTGTTTTGTTTTTGTTTGTTTTTGAAAATTTTATCTGTATACTTTGGGTGGGGGTAGAAAATCACCTGTTGATCAGCATTTAACCATCTGAAAATAGAAATGGTTGATTTTCTCTTTCTTGCTTTTTAATCACAATTACAACACTAGAAATATGTACTTTTCATTTTGAGTTATATGTTCTTTCCCTGGAAATAATAGTAGTTTGGAAGTCTACTGTCTATTTTTTGTTTGTCTTTCTCTAAAAATGCCTAATACCAGCTTAAAAATTATTGAAGTTCTTGATGTATTACCCTCTCCCTTCAAAAAACATTTCAGCTAGTTTCTTTTTTAATATTTTGGGAATTGGAGAAAAGAAAAAAGTTCAGTCTTATTCTCACAAACTTAAAATGATCAGGTTAGTTATTTTTTAGTACATTTTTGTCAAACACCTTATTTTATAGAAAATAATATAATATTTTAAGGATTCATAGCTTATTTATATACAATGTTAATAGAGTTCATTATCTTATTTAAGAATAGCATAATTGTGTTCATTTTAGATATGAGAAAAAGCATAGGATATGAATGAGGTTTTTAATAATCACCTTAATGCACTTTATTTTTCTTGTAAATAGAAGTTTGATTAGCCCTCTGCTTTAAGGACAATATAGCAAATGTTCAAGAGTTGACTTTTCTCCATGAAATTGTCTTATAAATATTATGTCTTCATAAATATGAAAATTATATAATCTAAGTTAATTAAATTCTAAACCCAGCTATACTATTAAATTATATTGTGATGTTGAGTTATTGATTGCTTTTGGAATAAAAAGGACCACCTAGAACCTTTTGTCACATCCCCATTAGGTAATCCCATTATTCTATGTTGATAATTCTCTCTCCCATTCCTTTTTATTTTCGATCAGTTTGTCTTATTTTGAGACACAATAATGTTTCCGGTAACTCTCACCTGTTGGTACAGTGATTTGTTTAATTACACAGAATGAGTTGATTCATTTCAAAGACAACTATCAAATATCTTTACCAAGAATTATATTTTCAAGCTAGGTATTTCAGTCTTTGCAATTGTTCTTCAGAGGGTGATTTCGAAAAGGTAATTTCTCCATCATGCTTCTTCTAGGATTATTTAGTTGGTCAATGGTATTGTTAAAGTGTGGTCCCTGAACCAATCACTATTTGTTGTCTTCTGTGACAAGCATAGAATGGGACAATTCTTTATCTTTCTGGAGAGAGTGTTTCATTAAAGAAGCCTAGGAGTGTATTATATTTGGGGGCAAGTTCAACATATTTTCAGTATGTCCTGGGACAGTAGTCAAATGATGTTTATGACTGAGTTGCATAAATGCTGCATGAGTTTCTACTTTCCCTATTATTTTTGTAAGTTGACTTTTTAGTCCTAAGTGTAGGAATATGCATGTGTCCCACCTACATTTATCTTTTTATATTTTATTCAAGCCCAATGCTGTCAATTTGGATACTAATCCTATTAAAGTGATTCTAAGAATAATTTGTTTTCCTAAATCTTTCTGTATCTGTATGTGATTATTTCATCAGAATGTTATAAAAATAAAGTGTAGAACAGATACTTTTTGGGGGAAAAGGAAAAATAATAAAAAAGTTTTTCATACATAATGATATTGTATAGATAAATCTTTTAAAGGTATAAGAATGAAAAATTCTAATTCTAGCAATTCTTTTGTATTGAATTTAAATGATAATACCACCTAAAATTTTAAGTTTTGAATTTTAGTTATACTGGTGCACAATCTCTTATTCAAAGCCCTTGGAGCCAGTTATGTTTTAGAGTTCAGAATTTTCCTAATTTTTTTTTGTGTATATAATGTAACTTATAAAGCAGGGCTCCAAATGGATTCTGACAGCACCCTATAATTATACATTTTCATATATAAAGATAATTCTTATGAATATGCCTATTGTGTTTAAAAAATAAACTATTACTGTCTCATGTTAGTATTGGTCTGGTTTTGCCACCAATTAAGTTTGCAACATACTTAGAAATAAGATATCATTTTAGAGAGTGTATAGGTTTTGAAATTATGCATTAGGGATTATGAACCTGTACATTTAGATGGATATGCTTTTAATCCCTTTTCCAAATACTTTGACACATTTTTTTTAATATTGATTTGTATTTTACTATTATAAATGTTGAATTCTCCTAGTAGTCTGCAGGTCTTTAAGACAATGATGGTCCTATTATTTCTTTAAAGCCAATTTTTAATAACCTAATCTGTACCTTAACAGCTATAGGGGTTCTGTAAGTAATATAAATATATTCTTATTTAATTGATATCTTTGAATCTTTTTGAATATTTTATAAGTAATGTACCTGGCAATGGTACATTTGACAAATGGCATCACATTTGACATTTAGCTTGAAGGAGAAAATGACTACCATAAATGTGAGTTTTCAGTTAGAAATAAAGCATGCAAAAATGAAAACCACTAAAATAACATAAAATAAAAATTATTTTAGCAAACATGGAAGAGTTCAAAGCAGAGTCAAACTTTATAACATAATGTGTTTTAAATCACCTATGTAATACTTTTAAATTTTGATGATTTGGTACTTTGCCTTTGTCACTCTCTCTCCTACCATTCTTTTATGAACAAATGCAGTAATGATTTTAACAACCTTTGTGTAAAGTGTGTTGCAGCCACAGGGTTTACCTCTTCATTATGTGATTGGGTGTAAATGTGTTTAAAGAATGCTGATACTTCCACATTAGGCCTGATGCTTCTAAGCTACGCACTCAATTTTCTATTTTACTGATACACAGATCCATTTAAATATTCCACAGAACCTCAAATTCAACATGCCAGAAACTCAGTTATCATCTGCCTTCCACTCCTCAACCAAATCCGCTCGAATTCCTCACCTATAGAGACCTCACAGATGGTGCTTTCTCTCTCATCTCTGAATTCAGTCATCTTTGGGCCATACTGTTTTTAGTCTATTAAATAACTCTCAAATCTCTCTATTCTTTTTCTGTTTTTCTGAACCTGGCCCAGAAATTCTTCATTGTTCTATCTTCTAACATTTCAACTTTTGCAAATACGTAATGTTGTTTGCTTGAATAATACTGCACTGCTTACAGTGTCCCCACAATCTTCATGCTATTCCAGTGTCTTTTTTTTTTCCATGCATATTCATCTCTCTGTCCATAATGTTCCTCCTCAATATCTTTTTGTGGCTCACTTCTCATTCTAGCCAAGATGTTATCTTTTCCACGCAGCCTTCTCTGAACCCCCAAGTACATTTTGTCTGTGTTCCTTACCCGTATTACTTACCATATCATCATTAAATTATTTGATGATATGCCTGTTTACCAAGCCAGACTATAAGTTCCTTGAGAACAGGAGCATATGTTAGGCATCTATAGCTCTCTAAACCAGTAGAGTATCAGTGGTAAAGGTTTTTTAAGTAAAACCAGAACTAAATATATATGCGTTTTGATGTAGAAAGAGCAATAAACTTGAAATAGGAAGATCTGGTTTGTATTAGGAGTCTACCATACATCATCAACTTGAGTCAGGACTTCAGATATTCATACTATAAAAAGTGATTAATACTAATACCTCACAGGGTAGTTTATTATGATTAACAAAATAATAGAAGTAATAATATAAGTAAAAACTAATTTCTGAAGCATTAAATATGAATATGCTTGTATTTGTTTTATCTAGAATGCCAAAAGATAAACTAATTTCTATGTGTGTATGTCAATGTGCATTACAACAATTTATTAGGAATATCGATAAAATAAATCATTTTTAACATTTTTTTGAAAAGGGCAAATATTTGTCAATTATTAATATGCTTATTAAAAATATTTAAAAATAGTTAAGGGCAGTGAGCTTTCCCTTGCAAAAAGTCATTATATATAAAAGTTTAAAATTTATTTTTATCACCTTATTTACCATATAGTAAAGGTCTTCTGTGTACTGTTAAATGGTTACATATGTTTGTAAAGAGGATAGGAAGGAAAGGAATGTAATTTGGCTCTCAGAGAATTTAGGGAGTAGAGTTGCTTAGAAAAATATATGAATGGATACAAATTAACATAATACCAGGAGATTATAAAAGTACATAAAGTATTTTAGGTATAATATTGGTATGTTATTAAGTACAGAAAGTTTCATGTGGAAAGTGATATTAGAGAGCTGTTTTTAAGAAAAGGTTGGAAATAACTCAAAGGTGTTTTATGTAGGGGAGTAGAGTATTAGGACCCTGCTCAAGGACATCTTGGGGACAGAAAGTCAGCCTACTCTGCTTTTTAGGTGAGGCTTAGGGGTCCCTAATTTGCACAAAAAAGACAGATGAGCTAGCAATATTCCTGTTTTATTTTTTTCTTTAAAGAAGAAGTAGGAATTAAATAAGAAGAATAACAGATTTGTTTATTGAAGGGTTGCAGGATAGGAATGAAGTTGTATATAGTGGCAGTGGAGGATTTTGGCCTGTTCAAGTTTGGTGACAGCTAAGGACAGGAGTTTGTATCCAGGAAAATAAGTAAAGTTTTGAGTGAATTGGAGACATGATATGGTAATAAGAAAGGAATATTATTCTTCTGTTTGACTTAGGATAGATTATGTAATACTCATGTATCATCTATCTATTGCTAAAATAATGCTATATATTAACACAAAACCTGAGTATCATGAAAAAATATAGTTTTATGAAATTCAGTTGATCTTCACTTGGATTGGTTGATCTTTCCTGATGCTTAGAAAATCATTTATGCCACTGATTAACTAAAGTTGGCTCAGTTAGCTCTATGTTAACTGACCATTGTCTGATATGGATGCCCTTACTGAACCAACTGGGGCCACTCAGCTGTATACATATGTCTTATACTGCAATAGGCTGGATCATTCATTCTCGTGGCAGAGGAGTAAGAGCAAAGCAGAAACAAACAAGTGCTCTTTAAGCTTCTGATTAGGTCTTTTTTTTGGTACATTATCACTTGACCAAGCCCAGAGACAGTGGAAAGCAATACAAAATAACATGGCAAAATTACAGGGAGGGATAAAGCACGGGGCCATCAGAGCAATTGATTTACCACAAATATAAGCTAAGAGAGTCATTTGGGTCATCATTATGTCAGGGAAAGTTTATCATGATAATGTAATCGTTCTCATGAAGTGTGAGAATTTGAAATAGGATTATAAACCCTGAATCTAATAAAGACAATAGAAATAGAAGGAATACTGAGGAGAAAGAACAAAGACTGGTAATGAACTGAATGACCAAGGCTTCGGGCTTTAATCAGAATTTCTGATCTGAATTCTACTTGGAGTCTTTCCACTTACCAGCTGAAAAATCATTGCTCAATAACTTGACTTCTCTGAAACTCTGTTCCTTTATTTGGAATGAAGGATGATATCTTTCCTTAGGAATAAGTGAAAAGAGATATGTGTATGGCTTCAGAAACCCCAAACATTATAAAATGTCGGGAAGTTTTCTTCATAAATTCAGATGTGCTAGTATATACTCTGTAGAGGTATTAAATTAAAGAGGCTACCTATATAGAAGAGGAATATGTTTACATTTTGACATTTTAAAATGTAAAATATTTAAGTGAAACTTACAGAGAATGATAGAAGTCACTTTTATTCTGGAGTCAGTCTACCTAGGTATCTTTTTGGCTTGCTACTTATTAGCTCAATAACCTTGGTCAAAGTAGTTAATTCAAATAATAATAGAACCTTCCTTATAGGATCATTATAAGAAGTAAATGAGCTGTAACATGTTAAATGAACAATGTAATGCCTCATAGATAGTACATGCTCAGTAAATGTTATATGTAGCTATTGATGCTATTATTATTACCACAGATATTATCATTATTATTCTTAACCAACCTTAACTGCACAATTTTACTGGGTAATCATGAACACTAGCACACATTGAAAGCACTAAAATCCTTACTCTTACAATCTTTATCAAATTTTAGAAGTCCTTGATTGATTGATTGATTTTTAGTTCTTAACTATACTCTTCTAAATAGTTTTCCCAAATTCTCCACTTCCTTAATGGCTGGTCTCATGTGTCTCTTGATTAAGTCAAACAACATCCCTTCCTATTGTGCTGAGAAGATTATATCTGGACTGAGCTTCCTTCTTTTCAGTGAAACCTAATGCCATCACACAAAGCATTTTATCCCTTGCTACTGTCAGAGAAAGATGCTGAGCCTTTTGCTGCCTCTTACTGTAGCCATTCTATTTTCTTAATGTGTTTTTTTTTTTCCTACCAGTTAGCTATTTTTTCCCCTGGCTAAATGAAATAGTATTCACCTGCAGCCTTTGTTTTTCATTATTTATAGCTCTTTATTTCTCTTTATTTATGTCTCTTTTCTTTTTCACCCTTATAATTAGGCTTCTATCATCACCATTCTCCTAAAAACACACTCCTGTATTCTATCAATGAATGCATTTCATTCTTCATGCCCCTTGAATCTTTTTGTCAAACAAAGTTGTTAATTATTTCATGCTGAAATTCTCGTTTCCTTAAATCTCCATAGCTATTCATTTTCTAGGCTATTAGGTATGTTTTCCATCGATATTCATTTTTTCTCACATATCACTAAACATTTATTTATACCCATAATTGCCTTTATTATGTTCTCCAATTTTAATCATTGCCTTTCCTGTTTAGGACTAATACTTCCCTCTAAGTTTTTGATTCTACCTTATCTCCTCCTTCAATTATTTTCTCTGTCTCTAGTATCCTCAATCTCTTCCTCTCCCTCTACTTGCCCTACTTTCTCTCTGTCTCTCTCTGTCTCTCTCTCTGTCTCTCTCTCTCTCTCTCTCTCTCTCTTTCACACACACACACACACACACACACACAACTGGCTTTTTTGTAACATTAAAATCTGTTAGTTAAAAGTAAAATGATGACAAGTACAACACCATTAACAATAACAACAAAAACCAAATAGTGGAAGGGTAATAGAGACAGGATAAAGTGGGTAAAGGTCAAACATGGTGATGGAAGGAGACTAGATTTTAGGTGGTGAGCACAAAATGCAATATGTAGATTATGTATTATAGAATTATATACTTGCAATGTATATAATCATATTAACAAATGTCACTCCAATCTATTTAATTAAAAAAAAAACACTGTCCCTGCTTAGCTACCAATCTAACTTTTCTTTTTCTGTAAACTTATTTTCCAATTTGTCTGTTCTCACCACCTCAATTTCCTTATCTTTTGTTCACTGAGCAACTACAGTCTGGCTTTCCCTCAAAGTTGCTGCACAAAGAATGAACCAATCAATGAATGTAGTTAGTTTCTTTTATTAAAATTCACTGCAAAAGCTGACACCGTGTTTTCTCCCTTCTCAACAAAATACCCACTCTCTTAACTTTTATGACACCCAACTGCCTTGGTTTATAAATTTTTTTGACTTTTTTCTCCAGTGTTGTCATGAGGACAATTTTTCATCTAGCCACTCTTTAAATATTAAACAATAAATATAAGATGAATAATAGCAATTGATAACATTTCTGAACACTCCCACTATTCCAGGCAATGTTTTATTTAAGTATCCACATATTAAAATTCTTTCTGTTTGAGAGGAGGCTAAATAAGTGAGGTGCAAGACTTCACTTTCAGGGGGTGCTAAGATATAGTTTCACTAAGTTCAGCATTAGCTCAAACTCCATTTTAAGATTCTACAAAGTTTGAGGTAGTAAAGCTAGAAGACAGGTGAGCTTTGGGGAGCTGTTGGTTTGCTGTGCATAATCTACCACTCTATCTCTGAGGGGTGGAGAGGTTCCCTATCAACTTAGCTAAGTGAGAACGGCTTTGGGGAAAACATTCACAGAGCATGATGTGTTTCCTCCAAAGCTGAAGGATATAGAGTCTGAAGTCTAAAATCCACAGCTGTGGCTGAAGATAGATGTGCTGCCTCTATGGTAGATTGAAGAGTTGTATATCAGGAAGCTGCAAGTTCTCCAATATCAAGACAAGAGTTGGTGACTTTTTGAAGAGCAAATGGGACCCTCCAAAGGGGAGCTTGCTGAGGGTTATCTTTGTGTGAATCCACAGAACGAGTTATCCTGTGAGAAGCTTAAGCTCCTAACTGGAGAACAACAACCGGCATATTGGGAGACTAATACTAGAGAAGAGACTGAGAGCACATCAAGTAAAACTGGGGAAGCACTCACAGAGGGGTTCTTTGAGAAAGCCACAAACACACTCCAGAAGGAGGGTTATTGATTGTATATTTGTCATTTAGAAAGCCCTGACCATGATTGACAACTGGGTCAGTCATATACCACTATGATCTTTCTACCCAATTCCCCCTTATCAGGCCCCAACTCTGAAACTGTCAGAAAGTGTTACTGTGAGTGGAGGATGTCAGAGCAAAGAGAGACCATCATGTCCCCATCCGGTGCAGACTTCAAAGCTAGAAACAAGCCTAAACTGAAAACAAGAGCTTTATATTATACAGGAGCTCAGGGCTTTGTATATTATGCCGGGCTGTATTGAACTAGAACTATGAAATTGTTAGGCTTTGTAATTCTGAAACAAAGGGATAGATCATTTAGTTTCTAAGCATGAGTAGAAAAGCTAAGATAACTGCCTGAAATTTCATTTGCATTTCATTCCTTCACCCGAGGGTATCTGAGGAGATATAATATTGATGATTTCTGAATATAGATCATTCATTAAATTGGTTAGATTTATCATCTCAGTTAATCTTCAGAATATTCCAATGAGGTCATTGTTATTATAACCATTTTACAGATAATAAAACCACAGAAAGGTTAAGTAACTTGTTCGGCACCACACTGTTGGTTCCATCCATGGCTTACTGTTGTTTTACTCTTAGCCAAGCCAGTTTCTTCATCTCATTATGTTCATCTAGATTTAAAGAAGTATTAAACCTGTCTGTAAACCTTCCTAAAGAGATATGTGCCATTGAAAGCATTAATCATGACTACTTCTAAATTCTAACAAGACAAATGAAATTATTATTAATGAAATGTGAAATGATTGTTAGTATAATTATACTGAACATAATTATTCAAGGATTCCCAAATACTCATGTTTATGATGCCATGAATATATCTTTTTATGTACTGAGCATATTTTATAGCCCGTTAGGTCCTTTTAATAAGCAAGAGACTGTGGGTTCCAAGAAAAGTATTTACCTAGAAATTATACTACCTTGATTTTACTTTCATCTTTGCCAAACCCTTTGACAGTGTCTTGACAATGTGTACTTATATATGTGAGGTAATTATAGTTGTAGTTCTCTCTAATATGTTGTATACTTTTGCTAATTTCAGAGGATATAAAGGGCATATACCTTGGCTTTATTAATTTAATCATAGCCATTTAATAAACAATTACTATTTATTCAACACATATTTTAGTGCCTACTCTGTATCAGGTTCAGTGCTTACAGTATAACGGTGTTGAGATCTATGCTGTATTTTATCTTAATTATTGTGGCTCCTAGGACTACATTGTGGCAATAAGAAGGCAATTCCTGTAATCCACTAAATATATCATATTTATCTGTAAATTCTTTGAATCTAAGTGTTATTTCTAGTTATTTCATTGCCTTTAATCCTCTACTCTGATAAACTATCTATGTTCCTAGAAAAGACCAGCTACCTCTCTTGTGTTCTAGATATCACCCTCTCTTGCTATTCTAGGATAAAACTTTCATCTTCTTTTTTCTACATCATCAATGTTTTCAACTCTAATGGATTATAACCAACAGTATGAAATATTCTTATATTTTTCTCATTGGATGGGAAAAAACTATTAATGACCCTGCTCTACCAAGCTACCACCCTACTTATATTTTCCTGTACAGCAAATTAAAAAAAAAATATATA
Organism: Macroglossus sobrinus; assembly: GCA_004027375.1. NCBI lineage: Eukaryota > Metazoa > Chordata > Mammalia > Chiroptera > Pteropodidae > Macroglossus > Macroglossus sobrinus. Next base: position 244,807 of record PVKZ01001038.1, on the reverse strand, counting down.
CATTTGTTTTTTCTAATTCTCTTCCCCCATTTTCTCTTGAATCCGTTCAGGTCAGGCATTCAGCCCATCACTCTCATCTAAACTACTCTTGCGAACATTATATAAACCTCCATATTGATAAATGCAATGATCAATTCTCCATCTTCATTCTTGTTTATCAGTATACATAGTGGATCTCACTTGAAACATTTTCTTCATTTGGATCTAGTGCATCTCAGTTGCTTGTTTTCTTTTTTTCCTATGTCACTTGTCACTCCTCAGTCTTTACTGTTAGTCACTTCTCATCTCTTGATTCATTAATACTTGATTACTCCAGGGCTTAGTTTCTGTATCTTTTCTCTTTGTATCTCTACACCATTGATGATTGCTTCCATCTTCTAGCTTTAAATATCTAAATGTTGATGATGCCAGAATATATATCTCTAATCCAGACATTTTCCCTGACGCTCTGATTCATATTATCAATGCAGAAATTAAACATGTTCAAAACTGAATTTCATGATCTTCATTTAGTCTTCTGCATCTCAGTTGACAGCACTGTCAATTTTCTGTTGGCTTAGGTCAAATTTTAGTTTTCTATTTCTTTCACATTCTGTATTTAATATAGAAGTTAAGTCTCTCAATTTTATCTTCACAGTATATGGGGAATTGAACCACTATAATCACCCCTACAACTCCATCCTAGTCAGAGTCACCATCTCTCACCTGGATCAGATAGGACTTTCTTAACTAGTTTCCTTGCATGTGTCCTTCTATGTCATCAGCCTGTTGCCAAAAAACAGTGAGAGAGATCCTAATTCTGATAAAAGGTAAATCATGTTTTGTTTTATCTCTGCTCAAATCTCTGAAATCATCTCAAAGTGATAGCCCAGGTCTTTAAACTAACCTAACATCTGCCCCCTCCTTTTTATCTGTCCTATATCATCTGCTGTTCTCTTTGTTACTCTATTCTCACCACCCTGTTGTTCTTGCCCTTCAACATATCAGGCATTCAGCTGCCTTAGGAACTTTGTACTGTCTCTTCCCTAGGCCTGGGAAAGTTGCCCCATCACCATCTGACTTGCTTTCTCAACTCTTCAGAGGCTTCATTTGGATGTTATGTTCTCTCAGTGAGGCCATCCTATTTAAAATTGTCATAGCCTCTCCTTAATCATTTCAATCCTTATGCTCCATAGCATTTATAACCATCTGAGTATATATTATATTTCTTTGTCTTATTTATGAGTTATTTCTCTCTCTGCTAGATTCTGTTCCATAAAATTGGGGAGATTCTTTTCTAATGGTTCATAGCTGTATTTTCTATCTACAACAGTATCTGGTATTTGGTCATTGTTCAAAAATACTAAACAATAAAATGAAAAGCAATATTTTGCTTGTAGAACACATTCTCTGTAATATCTACTCTGCACTTATTTGTCAAATCATATAGTCTTAAAAATTAGATAGCATGTATTAAATATTTTAATCAAACAAGAGAAAAATACAGTATATAAAACCTTATGGCTAACGTGTTTATAACACTAACGTCATAGTATATATGAAGCTAGGGTTGATATTGCACCTCAAAGCTCCTTCTAAAATGATGTGGGTTTTATAATAAGAGGAGGCATCATTTTTAATATTTTATAAATTAGAGCAAGAATGATCAGAATGTAAATTGCTTGCTTTGAAGATATGAATAAGGGATATCAGTCTAAGATTTTTAACTTCAAATTCCAATTCTTTTATGTTTTTCATATTCTTTTACTAAGACATTTGTTGTCTAAATTAGCCAGGTTTCAAAAAAGAAATGATATGGATAGTTTTGTAACGTTATAATATGCCTACCACTATTTGATATCTATATATGACTTTTGTTTTTTTGTAAGGACAAAGTAAAAGTAGAATCCTTTGTTGTTTTTTATTTTAAATCAACTTGTATTACTTATTGATTTTTTCCCCTATTTGCTCTCATTCTTATTCTCTCTGTAGGAATGATACCTACAGAAAAACAGCCATTTTTATTCTCTAGATGAAGGCCTAACCTGTTTTCCATTAAATTTCATAGTTTAATTTGGTGTATTTAATATTAGCATGCATATAACTTATTTGGTTTTGTTAATGTTTGAAGGAAAATTTTAGATTCAGTAACAGAGACATTGAAACTAGCACTATTTACTTTTCCTGGATATTTCTCTTAAGGGCCTTATGGCTCAAAGCTAGGTATCAACTATCACAATGCTCTTGTTTGGGAAAAGAGAGAGTTTAGATCTATAATTGTAGAATATATTTTAAACATGATTATTATACCCTAGTTAATTATATTATTCATTTTTACATTGAGCTTTGCAATTTAGTTTACAAAATAGTAGCTCTGTATTAGCTTATGCTCTATGACTCTTAGTAAACCCTTAATATTTCTTGTCTGATTACTTAGGCATAAGGATTTTGTAATTTAATCTTAGTGAAGATTAGTAGGCCAAAGGTACATAGTGTTTGAATTTTAAATTACACTTTTCATTGCAATCCAAGTTTTATTTGTGACTCTAGTGATCTCTCTCTCTCTCTCTCTCTCTCTCTCTCTCTCTCTCTATATATATATATATATATATATATATGTATATATATATATATATAAAGATCTAATTTCTCCTAAACATGACAGAATTTACTGAGTGAGATTCTGAATGACTTGTAAATTTCTTTCTTGGCCTTTGAAATAAGATGAATTTCCCCCAAAAAGGAAAATTTTAAATTCTTATTTTTCTTGAAAGGTAATTTCAAGAACTGTTCTTGATATTGGAATTTGGAATATGTGCTATGGGAACAAGGTAAATCTCATCCCCCTTGGCTCTTCCCTCACTCCCTGCCAGGAGGTAGTAAAGAGGTCTCAGGTTGCCTTCCAATAATTGACAGTTAATTATTCCCTAAGTACTTGGCAGATTTCTGCTTTGAAGTGTTCCTGCAAGCCCATGTTAATCTTCATGTTAATTAGAAGAAATTATTAAAAAATAGATGTAATTAAAATTTAATACTACCTTGTTCTACAGTAAACTAATTTTCCTGAATTATGCTGACCTGTGATTTTCTTTTTATTTCCACTTTTAAGATAATCTGCTTCAATTAAGATGTGTAATATATATTTTGACTTAAAAATTGTATCTATTCTTGTGAGAGTTTAGAAGAAATATTTATGTTTTGGTGGCTTACAACCAATTTTTAATGGACCAAGTTTAAAAACAATACTGGTTATTAATTTGAAAGCTTTTCCTCAGGAAGGTCTTACCTAATGATCTACTTCTAAGACAAAGGAGATCATAGAAAGGTTTCAAATCATAGAAAGGTTATTTTACCTTTGTTAATTTTGTGTATGAGAAACATTATTTTACAATATTTTTTTAAATGTCATTAAAAAATTCTAATAGCCAGTTGCCTGATGTACTGTAGTCCTATGAACTATATTCTATCTGTACAAAATAATCTATGGTAATTGATGTCGCTAGAGTTAGAAGAAACTTATCTATTAGGATCTTTTTGTAGAAAAGATTTCACCTCTAAAATTACATTTTTTAGTAACATTGTTAGGTACTTTTTTTTGTAAAAATGTAAAAATTTTACAGTTCTAAGTCTAAAGTTTGATTTTAGTATAATCACAAGTTTTAAGGTTTCCCTGCTATAATTATGGATTTTCTATTTCTTCTTGTAATTCTATTAATTTTTGTATATGTTTTGAGGCTGTTATTACTTTACATTCGAGTCTATCTTTGTTATATCTCCATGGCTAATTTAACCATCTATCATCATGAAGTGTCCACTTTTATTTCAAGACAGGCATTTTCTCATGAATTCTACTTTGTCTGATTTTAATAGTATTATAGTGAATTTATTTTTTATTAGTGTTTTTATTGTATACCCTCCTCTCTATACTCTTACTTTCAATATCTCTGTGTCTTTACATGTATTACCCACAAATAATTTCTGGATTTTATTTTTATGCAGTCTGTCAATATTTTTTCTTTAATTATTGGTCTCTTTATATTTACTGGAATTACTTGCATATTTGTACTTAATCTACTATCTTACTAAGGGCTTTCTATATTCCTTGTTTGTGTTCCTTTTATTAATCTTTCATACCTCCTTTTGGATTGATTGAATATGCTTTTTTTAAAAAAAATCAATTTTCCCCTCTATTCCTCTGGCAGTTTTATACTCTATTGCTATCCTTTTACTATTTAACATTAAATTACAATGTGCATCCTCCACATACCAAAGTGTATGTTAATGTGTGCTTTCCTGCCTTGTATTCCCATGTATGTGATGTGAAAGATATTATTTTGTAGTTTTATAAAGTAGTATTCCTTTAGCTTTATTTACACATTTACCATTTGTGTTAGTAACCCTTCCTTCTGGAACTTGAATCTTCTATGTGAGATCGTTTTTATTCTACCTGATAAAGAACGTCCTTAATATTTCCCTTAGTGGAAGTCTATAAATGAGTAATTCCCAGCTTACAAATTTCTGAAAATGTCTTTATTACACTTTTATTTCTGAAGGACATTTTCACTGGATATAGAATTTTAAGTTCGTGGTTATTTTCCTTTGGCATAGTTAACATATCATTTTATTCTGACCTTCATTTTTGCTACTGAGAAGGCATTTATTAATTGAGCCATTGTCTCTTTGAGCGTTAAATTGTCTCCCCTGTCCATTTTTGGTTTTTCTTTTTGTCTGCTTTAAAGAACATTTTTGGAAGTTTTTCTATGGTTTGCTTAAAATATATTTATTTTTTTACCTTTCCTGTTTTCTGTTCATAGGGATTATTGTCATTATAACTTAATGCCTTTTTTTAGTTTGGGAAAATTTTTACTAATTTAAAAAATATTGCTTCTGTCACATTCTCTTTTACCTTTAATTCTGGAATTCCACTATCCATATGCTTGTTCTCATTTTATCTTCCATGCCTCTTATACTCTGTTCTGTACTTTCTATCTCGTTGTCTATAATTCATTAGGAATTTTTGGTACCTACATTTTGGTGTATCTACATTTTTTGGTACCTACATTTCTCTGATGTATCTAATTTGCTGTTGAACCCAGTATTTTGTTGTTGTTGTTGTTTTTATTGTGTTTATTGTCTTTTTCAACTCTGAAATTTCAATTTATTTGGTTTTGCTTTTTAATTCCATTTTCCTGTGAAAATTTATAATCTTGCCTTTTATTACCTGGACCATTATAAACATAGTTATCTTATGTCTTTTAGATAACTTCAATATCTGGAACTCCTATGGCTTGTTTCTATTGTTTTTTATTTGTGTAATTGTTTATTCTTTGTGTCTTGTCATTTCATGTGCATGGTTATTTTTGGATGTGTGTCAGTATTTTATTTGTAAGATTGTTAGTGGAAGCCTTTTTACTTCTAGGATTATGTTATCTTCCTTCAGAGGGAATATCTATTTATTTTGCCCATGTGGCTGGAAAAATAGAAATCTTCAATCACCTCTATCCAAATAATTTCTGGAAAGATCCATCATCGAGGGTTTATTCCTTCTAGAGTATGACCCATAAGAATCTTGACTCCAAATGAGGAGGATTTGCCTGAGCCACTCCATTTGTCAGGACTTAATTCTAGTCTTTGTTCCTTTAGTCCAATGAAGCTGTAAAATGTGCTGAACCAGCCCCTCTAAAACTAGGAAAAAAGCAGACCTTAATGTCTGAGACCTAACTTTCTCTCAATCCCAAATTCTCAATTTTTCACAATTTTTCTTTTTGTATTGGTCATATGTAAATCAAGAAAAGTTATTCAACTTTTGTAGTTTTTCTTATCAACAGAGCTGATCCTTTGTGCACAATCTGCCATAACTAGAAGCAAAAGTCTATAAACTTTCATGAGTAAAATAAATGCAATTAATCCAAAAGTGTGCTTAAAGCGATTAAAAAAAAAAAAAAACAAGCCAACATCTATAAAAAAATTAGCAATTATCTTTCTTAATTCATTTTCTGGTATACTCCTAATCTTGTTATACATTCCTACTAAGATTCTAGATGTCAGTAATTGTTCTAACAGTGTTAAAAAACAATCTCCTTTCTTCAGCATTTCCTCCTTCAAATACATCTTCCTCACAGCTACAAAATTATCCATTTAAAATGAAAATTTGACTATGCTACTTCCTTTCTTAAAATGCTTTGATGTCCACAAGAAAAAAAAAAACTCAAACTACTAGAAACAACAAACTAATTCAGCAATGTCACAGGATAAAAGATGAACATAAAAGAAAATTGATTATGTTTCTATATAGTATCAAAAGTAATCAGTGAAATTAAAAAAAGATTTCATCTACAATAGCATTAAAATAATAAAATAATGAAGAATAAATTTAATAGAATACATGCAAGGCTTATGCACTAAAAACTATAAAATATTATGAAGAAAAAATATTCTAAACAGAGAGACAGTCCATGTTCATATTTTGAAAATCCAAGGTTATTAAGATAGCACATGTGCACAGACTGACCTGTTGATTGAGCACAATTCCTATCAAAATGTCAGGTGACTTTTTTTCAGCAAGGAAGAAGGCAGTTCTAAAATTTATATGAAAAGACAAAAGGTCCAGAAAAGCTCAAACAGTATTGAAAAATAACAAAATTGAAGGACTTAAATCACTATTTTCATAACTTATTTAAAAATACAGGAATCAAAAAAGCTTAAGGATAAGCAAATCCTTAAGATAGCTTAAGAATAGACATAAGGAGAGGCACCTAAAAATGGCATAGATGATATAGGCTTTATTCATCCTTCTTGCGACCATATCAAAGTTGGGATGGAAACAGAAAACAGAAAGCAAAATCACCTAGGGTCTAGATGAATATAAGCACTATAACTAAGGAGAGAAATAATTAATCAACCTGACACAGTAGAAGATAGGAGGGGGTGAGAATACGAGGCTGCCTGGTCCCGAGTGGCTGAGTGGGACAGAGACTATGGCAACAACAGCCAGCGGCGGCAGACGTTGTGTCCACAACCAGACATTCAGATGATGGACTTGGCTCTGAGCACCTACACTGGGTGGGCTGCTCAGGGGACACCAGGGACTTACAGGTGGAAAACAAGTTGTTGGAACGAGGGCCAGAAGTGAGGCTTTCTCCCAGGCAGAAGTGCTGGCGGTATCCATTGTTCCTCTGTTGAACCCTCCCCACTCCCGGTGTGCGGACACAGGGCCTTCATAGCTGAGATGTCATCTAACTGGATAATAGGTTGCTCTGCCCAGAGGATTCCCTGAAACTCTGCCTCTTTCAACTCACAGCTCCACCCAAGCCACATTCAGTTATATCCTTGGTGAGTCTGGTGCTCTTTGTTGAGGTAACTTCAAGACTCACACTGGTGACATCTTGCCTTGGTTTCTGGTGTGGTTTCTTGAGGCAACTATAAGCATAGCATCTGTGGATTGCTTGCTGAATTTTAACAGGTGGCTCCAGAGGGAGCATAGGCTGGGGCTAAACTTGGCCTGCAGCTGAACTCCTTTCAGGACTGTGCTGCTGGACACCTACTACAAAAAGCCATGCTAATAAGACCAGGAGACTTAGGAACTTTGCTTTAGTACATAGAAAAAACACAGAAAGGCAGCCAAAATGAGAAGACAAAGAAGCAGAAACCATATGAGAGAACAGAACAGAGATCCAGGAATAATGGAGTCAAGTAATCTAACAGATGCAGAGTTTAAAATACTTGTTATAAAGATGCTCAGGACCTCAAAGAGCCATCTTTACCTCCATGTTCATTGCAGTATTATTCACAATAGTCAAGATATGGAAACAACCTAAGTGTCTGCCAGTGGATGAACAGATAAAGAAAATATGGGATATATGCAATGGAATATTTTTCAGACATGAGAAAGAAAGAAATCCTGACATTTGCAGCAACATGGATGAACTTTGAGAGCATTATGTTAAATGAAATAAGTCAGACATAGACAAACACTGTATGATATTACTTATATGGGGAATTCAAAAAAGTCAAAGTCATAGAAACAGATTGTAGAATGGTGGTTGCCAGGGCCTGGGCAGGTATGGTGTTTGGGAGAATGGGGAGATATTTATTATTGGTCAAATGGTACAAACATCAAGTCATAAGATGAATAATTTCTGGGGAACCTAATGTATAGCATGGTGACTATAGTTAAAATACTATATTATATATTTGAAAATTGTCAAGAGATTATATGAAATGTTCTTAGCACAACAAAGAAATAGTAATTTTTTGAAGCGATAGCCTACATTTTACAATGTGTAAGTGTATTAAATCATCTTGCTGTACATTTTAACCTACACCATGTTATATGTCAATTATATCTCAAGAAATCTGGAAAGCATTAAAATTTTAACATAAGAAAATGAGCCAACTTTTCAAATAGAAGTTCTACCAGTGATGATAAATGAATGTCAATAAGCACATGTAAATACACTCAACACATCTAATCATTATGAATTCCGAATTAAAAGCACAATGAGATTACACTTCACACCCAATACCAAGTGTTAATGATGTAGAGACTCTAGAACTTCCATAAATTGCTAATTGGCATGCAATATGGTATAACCACCATCAAAAGCATTTGGGCAGTTTCCTAAAATAGTTAAGCATAAATTTCATTCTTAGACATCTACCCAAGAGAAATGAAAACATATGTCCACATACAGCCTGTTTACAAATGTGCATAGCAACATTATTCATAATAGCTAAAAATAGAAGCAGCATAAATGTTTCTTCACTGGCATATGGATAAACAAAATATTGCATATCCATGCAATGAAACGCCATTCAGCAATACAATTGAACTACTCATACTACAGCTCAAATAAAGCTGAAAATTATTATGCTAAGTGAAAAAAAGCCAATCACAAAAGATCACAAGTTATATGACTCCATGCATATGAAATATCTAGAAAAGGCAAAGCTAAGGACTGATTAATGGTTGCCTAGGGGTAGAGGTGGGACTATGATGTGATGGCAACTGAGCACTAGGGATCTTTTGGGGGTAAATGGAAATATTCTAAAATTGTATCATGGTGATGATTACACAACTTTATACATTTATGAAACACATGCCATGTACACTTAAAGCAGATGAATTTTATGGTATTTAAATTATTTCTTAATTAAGGTGTTAAAAGAATACCTTTTTATGGTTCCTAGTCATCTAAAACAGTTTTGACTGAAAATAGGAATCCCTCATGGTGCTTGTTGACAATGCATCTTTTCTGAAGATTTCAATTTCCTATTTTTAACAGTCACCTTGGATAATTCACATAGATTTGGAAAACATTAATCTGGAATATAAATTATTAAACGCTTACTATATCTCAAGTCCAACCTCTAATCTGCCTCTTCTCACCTCATATTCTTCCACTCTCTGCCTCATAAATTAAAATACGAGTCAAATTTATTAATTCTGCCTTGTTTCATGTCATTTTATGTATTTTCTTTTCTGAATGCAATGTAATCCTATATCTCCATATCTCCCAAAACTACTAACGTAGTGCTACACCTGGCTCTATCTGCAGTTATCAATTATTAGATGTTTGAAGAGGTTCACCTGAGATTAAAGAAAAACTTAAACTGTGAGCTCCACAGTCATAGGGAGAGCACCTGTCACTTTCACAGAATATTCTCAGATTCGGGCACTGATTGTACCCCTCTGATAAGAAGCAGTGGTAACATGAGACTATAATTTTATCTAGCACGTGAATGGATGATTTTCATCCTGCATTCCTGTCCTCAATGGTTTTACATATTTTCAGAAGACACAGAGCCCTAATCATAAGATTATAATAAAGTAGATATATAATAGACAGACATGTGACTAGTAATATGAAAACACAAAGAATGGGCGTTAGGTTTCCTGAGGGTTCGTTGTACTTACAGAAATAAAAAATACAAATGAAAAATGTTTTTCCCTTCAAGAAATGCTTAGCTTATTTGAGATGACTGATGATTAAACCTGTATTTGTGAGTATATTATATATATATATATATATATATATATATTTTTTTTTTTATATATATATATGATAGAAGCATGACGGTGATAGATGTAGGCAGATAAAGAGCTCAGAGCAGTGGAATGGTGGAAGAGGGGAAACATCTGTTGAGCACATATTCCCAAGTACTACATTAGTTGACTCCTTCAAATATTTTATCCTCAGAGTCCTGAAAGTAATCCCTTTAATTGTATGCTATATATAGTAAGACAAAATCTCAGAAGTTTATTTTCTATTCCAACATTAACCTATGTCAAAAATAAAATTGAAATAGAGATTTCCCTGATTTATTTTATTTTATATTTTATTTTATTTATTGTGGTAAAGACACTTAACATGAGGTTTACCCTCTTAAATTTTAAGTGCACAAAAAACAACACATAATATTGTTAGCTATAGGCACAATGTTATACAGCCAATCTCTAGAACTTATTCATCTTTATAACTGAAACTTTATTCCACTGCACTTTTGCAATACAACCTCTCTTAAAGCATTTAAGATTTGTAGTCAAAGGTAGTCAAAGATATAAGAACAATATTAAACATGTGATACTAGTATTAATTATTTAACCTGAAACTTAATTTAAAAAAATTCTTAAGAATAATGATTCACATGTTAGAAATGGAATTTTGTGTATTTTATCATTATATTAATATTAAATATAATGTATATAATCTTACTATATCAAGAGGTTGCTATATTAATTTATAAAATCTTAGTAATAGATATGTCAAAAGCCCAAGACCAGACATAAATAGGATTTTTTTTTCTGATGCTCTGAGCTGATTTTCAATCCAATTTTTATGACACATATTTTGCTAATTTTCTACACAGTTATGACACATACTTTGCTGATTTTTCACTTTGAGTCACATACTGATTTTGTTCAATTTTGGTTTGTTCTTGCACTTTTCTCATACTGAACTTCCCGCTCTGTGTTAACATGAATTTGTACTTATTTTTAGAAACTATTATGCAATCTTTTTACTCCAAGACGTATTGTCTATAGTTTGTTTAGGAGGTTGTAATTAATTGTTCAGCAATTATTAAATGCCACTTATGTTTAATGTGCTTGAATGTGTATCTCATTCCTGTATATATCATTTGTCCATTTTCATATTTTTACTTTTAATTTCATTCCTTGGCCAGTTGGAATGCAACCATAAGTAAACTTTCTAAGAAGGATATTTCAGTGGTGCTTTATTTTCTGAGTTCTTACATATATGAGTTTCTAATGACTTTCTATATGGTCAAATTCCATGTTATATTTATGTATATTTCACATGTTATGCTTATAACATAGTTATTAATAATTGACTTTCATCTTTTCATCATATATTTTTAAAAAAATTGTTTTAGAACTGCTCTTCATGCACCCTGATACCACTAACTCTCCAGAGTAGTATCAGAAACAGAAATGATAGTTACTGTTTCTGAGTTTGTGTTTCAGACACAGTTTTAAGAATTTCATATACATAACAAACTTAATTCGAACCACCACCCTATGGAGTAGAAGTACTATTATTCTTCCTCTTACAGGTGAGGAAACTAGCATGGAAATGTATTAACTAATCTTCCTTAGGTGTCAAAAGTAGTATATGGCAGAGTTCCAATTCTAATCAAGGTAGTCTGATTTCTGAACTCTCACACTGACCACCAGTCTACATTGGTATACTAATATATGAATGTACAACTTTTAATACTATTTCAAATTTATATATATTTTGAATTAACTGAAATATCCTAAAAGAAAAGGTTAAGATTTTTTTCTGATAATATATTTAAAAAATAAAGTCCTTTTTTAAAACTTGAGGCCTGAAGTCTGAAGACTCTAAACCTTGATGTACAAAGAGAAAGCATTGCCTGTGAAATTTGAAGTTTAGATTTCAAGTTACATCAACCTTGAACTTCTCCTTGCTTCAAGGTTTTCATGTTCAAAGGATTAATGAGGTTCACACCTATAGCCAAGAAAAATCAGCAAAAAAAACTAACTTGCATATTCAAGTACTCCACATTGTTATATAGAGAAAAATTAAAGACATATTGGAAAGTTTTAGTTCCAATCTTAATCCCCCCAGACAGACCAGAGATAACCTTCATTTAACTGCTGGATTCAGGATTCAGATAAGAAAAGAAGAAATCTTGTTGTTTTTTTTTTGTTTTTTTTTTGTTGTTGTTGTTTTTTTTTTTTTTAGCGCTAGCACTGGACCATCAAAGCAACATCCAAAGCAGGACTTCTGAAGGCAAAAATTGAATTTCAGTGAGCTTTGTATCAGTTGTGGCAGTGATGTTAGCATATGGAAGTGGTAATTGCAATGAGAATAGCAATACAAGGAGGGCAGAAGCCACAGAGATGTAATGGTTTAAGCGAAGATGATTGACTCATTTTTGCTGTAATTAAAGAGTACTATTTGAGCACTTAAACATTTCACTGTTTAGTTGATGGTGTCTATTTTTTATTTTAATTGTTTATAATCCTAGGGAAAGCAATGACTATTTTACATCAGAAACTTCTCAAAAGCAAAGTCTGTATCTAATTCAGTTTTGAGTATGCCCAACACTACACATTATTTAGCATGTTGTAACTTTCTTGTAAATTTTGGTGAAAAAGTGTGTTTCATTGAGTTTAAGAGAAAATGAATTGAATAGAGTTAGAGATTTCAAGTATACAGAGCTGTTTCAAGGAAGTTTGCCATAAATACGAAGATAAGAAACAGGTGGCAGTTGATAGGTAAAGTAAAATCAAGAAAAATAGTTCTTTTCTTTTCCTTCCAGACAGAATAACAGAATGTTTTTATTCATTTTGATGGAAAAATGTGGCCTCTACTAGGACCAACTTCAAATTATTATTTTTTTGTTTTATATGATAAAATTTGTGAACTTTCTAAAAGAATTTGGGAAAAAATTTATTTTATTATATTTCAAGTTATACAATTTAATGTACATATTATGTAGAACTATCTTATATTGTTCCTCTAAATTATTACTTAATTTTTGTTCACCTGATTTCATGTGAGCTGAAAAAAGCTGAATTAATTATATAAGCAATTTAATAACATTTTTGTCATTTCTTATAATTATAGAGCTTGTACATTACTGGTCAGGCATAGCAAAATGTCATTTTGAAAATTTTAATAAGTAAAACAATTAACAATCACTGTTAACAATGTCAAATACAACCTTTTTAAAGAAGATATTCTACAAATATTTTAATGTTAAAATTGTTCAAATTTAGAGATAAATGGTTGTAGCCAAACCAAAAGATGACTGGAGATACTCTCATATGAAACTCCTATTTTTCATTTTTTTACTTATATTTGCAGATAGCTCCATTATTTAAAATAAGCAAAGGAATACTAGTTTTCAGTTCTTTAATCTCAGACATTCTAGTTGACAATTTAAGTAAAATTAACAGAAAATATCATTCACAATTTATCTCATTTATAGTCTTGAAGGATAAATGTTCGTTGTTTTACCCTCTAATTTGTGCTTTCAAATATAAAGCACCTTAAGTGTGGAAATTAGCCCATTGTAATATGCAGAACTTTCTCAATGAGCTTGCTTTATAGACAGAAATTCTAGAGTGTCTTTATATTTCATAATTTGCATTACAATAGATGTTTTTGCAAGAACTTAATGTACTCAACTGAAAGCTTTTCAGTGTGTTCAGAGAATTGTACTCTATTAAGCCATGACATGATTTTTTTATGAAGAAGAGTAATTATTTTCTTGGACATGTGGGGGAAGTGTTAGAAATGGAATACCTAGGACAGAATAGGTGAGTATAATGATAGATAAGATTATATCTCATTGATTCCCCCAAGTACCTCAATATGGACAGTTTTTTAGAGTGATACTCTGGTCATTGTTTTCATGAAACAAAGAAAATATTTTTATTTATTAATATTCTTTTAACTTTATATATTTAGGACAAATTATTGGTGTGTCATATATCTTTTCAATTAATTGTCACCATCCATATGAAGCAGCTGGTGTGTGGTCTTTGCTGTGCAATTTCTATAGACTGACAAAGCATATCCTCTTTTTGTTTTATATTCCGTTAACTTGCAAGCAGAAAAGGTATAGTGAACTAAGATATAGTGAAATGTTAATTAAAGGTTTCAAAGGGGTCGCATAGTTAGTGGCATAGTGAAATATGAAACAAGGAACTAAAGGCACATTATATTCATAAACTTTATGTTCCTGAACTTGTTTGCTGGTATGCTTTAACCTATACAGATGTGCGGCTAAACTTTTAATTGAAGCTAGGCACAGGTGACAGAAGGTTGTATCTCAGGCTAGGTTATATTGTTTGGTATTATATATATTGCCAATTGGTATGTAATTCATGTATTTCAGAAATCTAACAGGTTGAAGAGGTAATTAATATACTTTATGCTTCACACTCATGAACCCTAAGAAAAATTTTAAAAGAAATTATATCATGGCAAGCAGCAAGACCTTTAGATAGCATCAGTTGGACAGGTTTTTCAGAACAGAGATCTTCCTTACAAAGGTTAGAATGAGATAATCTGGAAAAATCAATATTAAGATCTGAATTTTGGATAATAATAAAAAAAACTTCCTATGTGGAAACTGAAGTTTGCCCGAGGTAGTGTCCTGATTTGCATTCAAGGAGGCAAGGGGAAGAAATAACATACATATTCCTTAAGAGACTTTGCTGTGGGAAGCTGAAGCTTAATATAGGAGGTAAGATGGGTGCACTTTCATGGTGATCTGTGATATTAGCCAATCCCTTGTTGATAAATGTGGAATTATTTTTAAAATATTTTGAAGGAAACTACAGAGGCATTGTTACCCTTACAAATATACTAGAAAGGTCAATGTTTAGATTTGGGAATAAGGTATATGTGATATACACATGAAAAGAATTCTCATAAAACATGACTTGTTGGGCATTGAATCTTATTCAGAGAAAAATTTATCAGAGGCAGGTTGATATGTACATCATCAAGTTCTTATTGTTGATTGTTGTATACCATCTTCTAATATTTTTAAATGGTTCAAGACCAGTTGATTTTGGGTTAATATTAAACTTAGCTGGAAAGTGGAAGTTGAGGGAGAGTGAAGAGTATGTCACACTGCAGAACTTTGAATTATACTTACACTCTATATTGCATCATGTATATGAAGTTTTGCGTGAAAAAATATTATTTTAGAGATAAATCTGTAGAAAAAGTTTTCTCTGAAAAACTGATGCTTTCTTTTCTAAAAAGTAGGAAGAATTATAAATCACAGGTCTAAACTAGTGACCTACTTTTATCACTAGAGATGTATTTTCATTTTAAAACACATTATTTTAAATGAAAAGATAGTTAATATTTAAGTACTTATATCGGACATTCTGTTATCTCATTGAAATCCTCACAAAACCTTTATGAGGTTGATACTGTTACTACTTTTTTTTCCAGATGAAGCAGAATGATTGTCATGTCTAAGGTCAAACAAAAGTAAATGGTGAAGCCAACACATAGCTCAGGCTGTTGGATCTCAGATCCATTTTTTTTTTAAACCTCCCAAGAGTGATTTAATTACTAAGTTTCAAACTGAGGGTATTTCACATAAAATATACAATTCCAATGTCTCTTAAAACTTGGGTAATCTGGTCAGACGAGAGTTTGCATTTCTTCATACAAGAAATGAATTTCAGCTGAACAGCAATTGGCCCTTTAGAAACATTTCAGCAGGACTAACCAAGTTGTTTTCGCTCATGGGAGTTGTGACCTTGAATGATAAAAGTAATTATGTTCTCCCCTTTGTTTTGATCACCAGGATATTCAGAACTACCTTTGTAATGTTTTTCCTTCTGACATTGAAGTTCACTGTTTTATTGTGTGCATTTTTTAGGCATGTCCAAAGTCTTTGTAAGATGTTTTATTTGACTATTGGGCTAAAATTTCTTCTAAGATTATGTAAAGATCTTGGATTTTTAAATAGTTGTAAATTTTGTTATAAATAGTAGAGTATTAGAACTTCTGTAGTTCAGCTGTGTTTTAAGTATATAAAGTTTATGTAACTAAAAATATATGTGGATAGCATTGTGCCAGTGCTATATCATAAGATTATAAAGAGATAGAATTGCCTTTAGAAAAGACTTGCAGTAAAATAATATTTTTCTAATGGTGAGATTGGTGGGAATATGCTTTGTAAGGCAACCCCCGATTCTTTTGAAATCATGTCCCAAGTATAGCTACCTAATCATTGGGAGATCTTAGAGATCAAATTCAAATTGCTACTTGTGTGCGTGTGTGTGTGTGTGTGTGTGTGTGTGTGTTCATGTGCACTTGTTAACTGGAATGAAGTCAACATGTATTAATAAAACAAATCCTTTGCACAGTTCACTCTACCAGATATAAAAAACAGTAACCACAAGCACTGTCCAACTGGAGCTTATAAATGCACTAAGAAATTTAATACACCTTAGAACACATGCAAAGCAAAACATATGCTGAGAGCAGAACATGGTTAAACAAAATTGATCAGGGGAATTTTTTTAGAAAAAAAGCTGAGATCAACAATGAAAGAATCTCTAGTCTTGGCCCAAACTACACCTGCTTCCCCATTTTACTAGAAGGCCTACACTTTTTCTCTTTATTATAGTACTATTGTAATTTCTAATAGCTGCAGTTAGGCAATAAAAACTGTCATTTTTTCTTGTCTTGGTAGGGTATTATAGTTTATCCATTTCATAATACCTGCCTGTCTGTTGCCTTTTCCAATGAGATTTGAGGCACGATATCTGTCAATTCTAATTTATTTGGTGTTACTACCACACAGAAACAGTTTGTTTTTCTCTGACCAAATAATATTTTATTTTTATGAGCTTTTTTCATTGGTCAGGAATCTTTGTAAGTAACAGAAGTTGATTCTAGCAAACTAAAACCAAAGACAAATTTATTAGAAGTATACAAGACAGTTCAGAATCTCAGAAAGCAAAAGTTAGGTCGAAGAAATAATAGAGACCAAGGAAAATTCAGGAGTGTGAGTAGAAACTAAGAAACATCAATGAGGTGTTTACATTTGAGCAAAAAAAGTACCTCCAATTTTTAAAAATATTTCGGCACTCCGTTCAAAATTTATATTCCCAGGTAAGAGATCTTAGCAGCATAAGTTGAGTCACAGGCCTACACTTTGGCCAGAAGAGGGCTGTACTTTAAAAGGTGGTCCTAGTGTATGTGATGAGGAGAAATACTGTTTCAAGTAAGTTGAGATCTCATTAACAGAGAAGGGGGGGAAATGCTGTGCAGATAAACCAATAGATGGTGCTCCTGCCGGAGTCTTAGTAAATTCTACCTTTTTTTTTAGGCTCTCTGACATGTGTGTAGCTCTAGGCCATATAAGAATGAAGTTAGTATATGTATTTGACATGCAAACCCAAATGTATTTAGTGCCAGTAATTTCAATCGACCCCCCAACCCCCTGCTGATATTTTATAATCAGTAAGTCTTTTACAAGAATAATTTCTCTTCCTAATTAAAGAATCCTGTTGAGAACAAGAATTCTGCACAGAAGAAAGTAACAATTAGGGATTTGATTCTATTAGAAATTTAAGACGTGGGCATATGTAGGCCATGCTTTCTCACCAATTATATCACAAGTTATTTAATAAAAATCATACTTGACTTCTTAAAGAAGAGAAATGTCAGACTATTTTTAAATTGCATTAGGTTTTCTTGAGACTAACTTACTCTAAATATACAGAATGGATACAATTTGTCAATAAAATAAATATCACTCTTTAACTGTAAGAAAATAAAACAAATGTTCTTTCACACCCAATTTTTTATATATTTAAAACCAGGTATTTAAATAAATTAAGCTAAGTATTCATGATGTTATTTATCAAAAACATCCTATTTTAAAAGTTAGTGGGCATACATCCTATTTATAAATGACTTTGTTCCATTAAGGTATAAAGATAAATATACATTTATAAATATATACATATGTTGCATATAACTGTAGGAAAGAACTGAATTTTTATTCAGTGAACCTTTTAAGATCTACAGTTGAATGCTGTTTTCAGTATACATTTAATTAAACTAAGATAGAGATGTTAAGTTAAAAGCTTTAACTCCACCAAATGCATTACTTTGACTTAAATATTTTTTGATGTCATTGGTATTAAAATTTTTTAAAAGAGAAAGAAGAAGTGAAATACAGAGATGAAAATTAGACTTCTATTTAAGGACATTTCCTCAGTAAGGGTTAATCACCACACTGCAAGTTCTTAATGGCAAATAATCAGAAAGCAGTATTAAAATCAGAAACTTGTCTATAAGAAAATTAACATCAGAGTAAGATATGGGCTTTTTAAGGTAAAGTCAGAAACTTTCAAGAAAACAAACAAGAAATGGCTTTGTGTTGGAAAATATGAGTATTTAGATTTAATAGAAGCGTTGAATACAGTTACTCTACATAAACAACAATAACAATAAAGGGCTGAAACCACTAATAAATATTTCTATGAAGGCCGATACTAATTTGAAATGGAGTATTTCGTTCAAACTAATAGAAGTAACAAGATACCATTAGTTTTTTTTGGGTATTCATGAGCAGTGTTATTTTCAAACTACTTTATGACTGCTTACTGATTATCCTTCAAGGATGGTCTGCTCTTCTCCATTCATCAACTTGAACATAAAACACTTTGCATTGGCCATAGTAGAACTGACAATTTATGGAGGATAGTCATCCTGGCAGTAGCTGGCTGTTGCATGTGAGGAAAATATGGCTCACTTGCTTGAAACCATTATCACTATTTCTCTACCCCAAGGTGATAAAATTACAGCTAGAATAAACATCAAGCTAATGCCAGATTGGGAACATGAGTTCTCTGCACATCAGCCAGCTAGCTCTAATCCTTTCACAGTTTTGCCACTGATGGGGTGACATTAAGTTTGGGATATAAACAAATGGAATCCAATATGCAGAAACTGTTCAAACATTTATAGAAGATTTTTTAGTGTATTAAATGAGAAGCCACTTTTCATACATTTTATAACTCTATCCCTGTCTTTCAGCTTCAATGAGATTTTTCCACTGTAGAAATTCTTTAAAATTGAGGAGTTGAACCAGATGACATTTAAAAGCACTTCTGGATTCTTCTGTTTCCCTGTTTTGGGAGTATTGCCCTCAGGCTGAAGAGGAACTGCCTCTCCACTGAGTTTATGTCCACCCCAAGACAAGAATACAAATTGTCTAGTCCCCTTCCCTCAAGGTGCAGCTAACTGTGATGTAATTCCCACTTCAGATTTTCTCAGTGAGATCAATCTGAAGCCTGTCTCCAGTCAATACTGAATTCTTGTTTCATTCTTACCTCTCCTACCAAATTCTGCTTCATCCAATCCCTTCCTCTTGAGAGCACTTCCCCATTGTACTCTTTGCCCAAGAATTCACACCTAGGCTCTGCTTTTATGAAATTTGATCCAAGATACTATTCTAGAATGTAAGGTTAGATGATGTGTCTCCTTTATTCACTGCCGTATTCTCAGCATCCAGGTCAGTATCTGACATTTTTAGGTGCTTAAGTAATTTTGAATGACTGCCTTAGTCTTGAAGGACCTAATTATTTTCTGCAGAGCAACACTCTACATTATTTGAGCACTCATTCTGCCTTGGGTGAAGGCAAGAAAAGAAACAAATAAAAATAAGTGCATCTACTAGCTTTAGCCTCGTCACTTGCAAACATCTTAAAATTCAATAAAAAAGAGTTTCATTAACATAAATATTTACTGTTTTATTTACCAACATTGGATTTTCTGCAGTTCTATGATGATTTAGGCCAGAGGTTAGTGAACTATTACTTGTGGGCCAAATCCAGCCCTATTTTTCATTGTTTACATGATAAGAAGGCTTTTTGTATTTTCAAATCATTGAAAAAGATCAAAAGAAGATTATTATGGAAAGTGTATGAAATTTAAATTTCAGAGTCCATAAATAAGTTGAATTGGAACACAATCATAATTGTTTATTTATGTGTTATTTATAGTTACTTTCATGCTACAAAGGCAGAGTTTCTAAATAGTTGCGACAGAGACTACATATATGGCTCACAAAGCCTAAAACTTTTCTATCTGGCCCACTGTGGGATAAGTTTACTGGTCCCAGACTTAGACTTCCATGTTCTCCCACTATTCCTTAAATTCTTAGAAGCATTACTCCAGATCATGAGATGTCTTTAGTCCAACAAGGCCTGTGACATCATACCTTAACATGTCATCATTTTCTGACTTCTTCCATTTAGGACCAACTGTTCTTCCCTGGTAAGATGTTCACTTTTTTTCTGGTTACCAGCTGCTACTTGCTTAGCTGGTAAAATTTATTAGTTATCTAAAGCATTCACAAATCTGAGTACATTTGCTATCTTTCCCTATAAAACATTCACAGCATAAGTCTTGCTAGTAGAAACAAGAGAAACAAATAGAATACAAATAAAAAACATGCAAACATAACAAGACTCCCACTTGTGACAGTTTTTTCTAAGAAGTCTTTATTTCTTAACAGGTGCAAGTCCCACTGTCCTTCATTCCAGATGAAACTACTTTATCAGCATTCCTTCTAACTTGCATATATTAGATAACAGGCCCCCCTTCCCCAACAAACACTATACAGAAGAGAGAAAGCATGTGTGTATGTGTTGATGCTTTCCCACTAAGAGGTACTTTATTATCTAGTTGAAGAACAGTTAGGTGAAAAATACAATCTCAAATAATAACCATGGATTACACTTGATATTAAAAATAAATGTTTTAGCAGTTTCATAAAATGCTTTATGATTTAATTATTTCAGTTCATAGTTAGGCCATAGTTCTAATGAGCTGAAAAGGATGTTTATTTCCCATAAAGGTAAATCAGCTTTATGCTTTTCTTTGGCAACATAACCTTAATTCAGAGTTTTGCTGGTTCAGCTCTTTGTTGGCACAGAAGATAAGGCAATAGAGGAGATGAAACCAGTAAAATTTAATTATATAGCTTTTATTCACATTCTAGAAGAAACCTTATTTTGTGTAAGATATTTAATTACATTTTAATATTTATGAAACTTGTAATTCTTGATTATGTGTAAATAAACTCCATGGTAAAAGTGAACAATTAGTCATTATCACTAATTAAGGCCATGACAATCAATACTAAAATCGAATGTTTTTGGAACTATATCAGTGTTAAATGTTATTATTTTATTTACTCAATAAACCTATTAAAGATTTATTTTTAAAAATCTGTTAGAGGAAATTTCTCTGGTTCTACCCGAAGTTTTTAATTGAAATGTAAGTTACAAATTTAAAATTTGTACTTCCATACAAATTTTAGAATTATTTTTTCTCTCTGTGAAAGATACCATTGGAATTTTGTTAGAGATAGTCAGTATGGACTTTTTTTCTAACAATATTAATAATTTTGACCCATGGACACAGAATATCTTCCTATTTAATTTATTTTCAGCTAGTTTATTGTTACTGTATAGAAATGCAACTGATTTTTGTATGTTGATTTTTTTTATCCTACAATTTTACTAAATTCATTTGTTAGTTATAACAAGCTATATATATTCTATATATAAAATCATGTCATCAGCAAACAGAGATGATTTTACTTCTTCCTTTCCAATTTAATGCCTTTTAATTCTTTTTCTTGACTTAGAATTACCTGTACTATGTTGAATAGGAGTGGTGAGAGTGGATATCTTTATCTTGTTCTTGATCTTAGAGGAAAAGCTTTAAACTTTTCACCATTGAGTATGATAGCTGTGGGCTTGTCATATATCACCTTTATTATGTTGAGATGTGTTCCATGTTTCCCCTCTTTGCTGAGAGGTTTTACTGTAAAAGGATGTTGAATTTTGTCAAAAATTTTTTTGCATCTATCAACATGATTATGTGATTTTTATCCTTTATTCTATTAATGTGGTGTATCACATTTATTGATTTGTGTAAATTGACATCCTTGAATTACAGGGATAAATCCCACTTTATCAATGTGTATGATCCTTTTA
The DNA here is from genome assembly GCA_004027375.1 of Macroglossus sobrinus. NCBI lineage: Eukaryota > Metazoa > Chordata > Mammalia > Chiroptera > Pteropodidae > Macroglossus > Macroglossus sobrinus. The sequence goes on along the minus strand of PVKZ01001038.1, from coordinate 222,777 downwards.
ATATGCTATAGAATTTGGTTTGCTAGAATTTTGTTGAGAATTTTTGTATCTATATCCATCAGGGATAGTGTCCCATAGTTTTTGTTTTCTTGTTGTGCCCTTATTGGCTTTGGTATCAGGATAATTATGGCCTCATAAAATGAGTTGGGGCATGTTCCCTCCTCTTCAGTTTTCAGTTTGGCATTCATTCTTTTTAGATGTTTGGTAGAATTCACCTGTTAAGACAGAGCCCAAATGGCCAAAATAATCTTGAGAAAGATAACAAAATTGGAGACATTACACTTCCTGATTTCAAATGGTATTACAAAGTTATGGCAATCAAAACTGTATGGTATTGTCTTAAAAACAGACATAAAGACAGATGGAACAGAAATGAGAGCCCTAAAATAAACTTATGTATATATGGTCAACGAATATTTAATAAGGCATTCAATAATAGTCAATGAGGAAAAGATAGATTCTTTAATAAATGTTAATAAAACTACATTCTAATGCAGAAAATGAAATTGTACCCTTATGCTACTCACAAAAATTAACTCAAATGGACTAATGACTTAAATGTGAAATCTGAAACTTTAAAACTTGTAGCACACAGAGGGTGGGGTAAAAACTCTTTGACATTGGCCTTAGCAATGTTTTCATTGTTGTCTGTCTGTTTTTGGATATTGCACCAAAAAACACAAGCAACAAAATCAAAAATAAATAAGCAGGACTATAGTAAACTGAAAAATTTACAAAGCAAATAAAACTATCAAGAAAATGAAAAGAAAACCTACAGAAGAAAATATTTTTTAAACTATATATCTGATAAAGGGTTAATGTCCAAAATATATAAGTAACTTGTAAACTCAGCTGCAGAGAATAAACAATCTGGCTTAAAAATGGACAAAGGACCTGAATAGACATTTTTCAAAATCAGAAATAACAAATGGCTAACAAGTACATGAATAGGTACTTAACATCACTAAGCATCAGAGAAATGCAAGTCAAAAACAAAGTGATGTATCACCTCACACCTGTTAGAATAATTTTTATTAAAAAGACAAGCAATAACAGGTGTTGTCAAGGATGTGGAGAAAAGAGAACCCTTGTGCATTATTGGAGGAAATATAATTTTATATAACCATCATGAATAATTGCATGAAAGTTCCTCAACAAATTAAAAATAAAATTACCATATGATTCACCAATCTTTTTTTCTGGGTATACATCCAAAGAAGATGAAATCACTATCTGAAAGAGATGTCTGCATCTCATGTTTATTATATTCACAATAGCCAAGACATGAAAAAAGTTGTGTTCACTGACAAATGAATGGAATAAAGAAAAGGTGGCATGCATATAATATAATATTATTTAGCCAAAAGAAGCAGGAAATCCTGACATTTGTGATAATATGGGTGAACACTGAGGGAAATATGCTAAGTGAAAGAAGTTAGACAAAGACAAATCTACATGATCTCACTTATATGTAGAATCTAAAAAAGATGTATTAATAGAAACAAGTAGATTGGTGGTTACCAGGGGCTAGGGGCAAAGGGAAATAGTAAATGTTGGTTAAAGGGTATACAAACTTTGGAGAATAAGATAAATAACTTCTGGGATTTTAATGTATAGTATAGTAACTATAGGTACTAATACTATATTGTATACTTGAAATTTGCTAAAAGAGTATCTTAAGGGTTTTCACACACAAAAAAAAGCTATGTGAGGTGATAGATGTGTTAGCTAACCTTATTGTGGTAATCATTTTACAATATATATGTATATCAAATCATCATGTTGTATACCTTAAATTTACACAATGTCATTTGTCATTTATACTTCAATAAAGTTAGAAAAAATTAAAATCTGTATATCAAATATATATCAAAGTTAGTCACATGTAATGAGCTATGACTTGATAATATACTAAATTGTTTTAAATTATTTATTTCTAATTAGTAAAATAATATAAGGTAAAATGAGATTAAAGGTGTATGGGCCATTAGCCTCTCTCTTAAATTCCTGTGAATTATATATTTTTGTCACTAATTGTTCATTTGTTTTTATATAATTTCGATTTCCTTGCCTATGTTTTTTATATACAACTTGCAAAGCATTAATTATTACTTAAATTATAAATGTGTTTTTCATTATTCATCCTAGCATTGAAGTTTATGTTCATAAAGTCTTTAAACAAACATTGTATTCTTATTAATGTTATTGCCTTCACCTGAATGTTAATTTTTTGAAAAACTAAGAAAAATCACACATTTGACCATCTCCTAATTGGCCCCTACCCAGTAGCTTTTCTTCACCTGAGACGTGAATATAAAATCATCTGAGAAAACGTAGTCTTATTTATTACCCCCATTTAAAAGAAAAAAGTCCCCTACGTAAAACTTATGGTAAAACATGAGTTTAAGAACCTGTATCAGATTCAGCTATTAATATGTATTAATTAATAAGCAGTAGATTCAGCTATAATTAAGTTCTCTTAATATTGGTAAAAGGGAGGCATAGATACATCAAGAGAAAGAATTTACAGTCTTATCAAATGTATAGAAAGTATTCTTAGTATTTGAGCCCTATATAGAAATTGTGTTATATCTATGGTCTGTTGAATATACTACGAAATTATCTGCATATATGTACCAGGAGTTTTGTGCCATCTTGTAAGATTAAGGCCAAGGAACACTTTTATTTCTTTGACAATTTGACCTTCTATTTTCTGCCAAATTAATAATAAGAATAATGACAGAGAAATTTGTAAACAGACTTTTCATTACCATGTATCAATCATTTATAGATATTTATAAAATCCTTCATCATTACCTCTGAAAAATGGTAAGTGTTGGTATGTGCTCTTGGCAGTCCATGCCAAGAGTTAATGTATGTTTCTTTGTCCATTGCTTTTGTTTTCATAAAATAATACCAACTTATATTTCTCTTGCTTCATTGTTAAAGTCAAAGGATCTTTTCTTATCTAAGTACAATGTCTCTATGAGCTCTAGCATGTATCTTTTATGAATCCTGTATTTGTAAAACATAACATTGTCCTGGAATATTGTCTGAAGGATATTCAGACCCATTTCTTCAGATTCTATATTCTAATTATTTTTTTTATTCAAACAATATAATTTCTTTCTCATCTTTCCAGCCTCTAAATGTTAACATATATCAAGGTTGGTCCTTTGTCTTCTCTCTCTGAGTGGACTCAGAGTGAGTTCATACAGTCTCATGGTATTAAATATAGTTCACAATGTGACAACTCTTAAATTTCATATCCAGCTAGTAACTCTTTCTCAAGGAGGACTCACTTCTGCAACTAGTTATTCAATAGCTCCCATTTGACACTGAACAGGATTCTAAATATAACATATCTGTAACTCAAACACCTGATTTTTACTCCCAGATACCCCCAAAATTGCTCACACAATTGCCTTTCACATCTTTAAGAGATTCCATTTTTTAAGTTACCTAGGCCAAGAATTTGAAATCATCCAATATTTAATTTATTTTTTCTCACACACACATCCAAACCAGCACATAATCTTCTTGGTTCTACTTTCAATATATAGAAATGTATGTGTGTATATATGAAGATACACACACACACACACACACACACACACACACACACACTTACATACATGTTTCCTATTTTATCTCTGCCCCATCTATATCTTTGACCCATACCATTTTCCATTTTCTTTTCTTCTCTCCAATCTCGTTGGCACTCTGGATGTTCCTCAGAACTCTTCCTAGAATGGTTTTCTCCCAAAGATCTACATGGATCACTCTTCATTTAATTTAAATCTTTGCTCAAACGTCATCCTATTCTTGAGGTCTACCCCATCATCCTATAAAATGACTTCCCCACCTTTGACTTTTTCATCCACATCACTATTGCTGACAAATTATTTGTTACTTATCACTTTTATCTAGAATATAAGCTTCATAAGAGCAGAGATTTTGTTTTATTCTTTGCTCTTTTCCCCAGTGGCTAGAACAGTAATGGACACATAGTAAGCATTCAATAAATTTGATGCATAAAATTGAGCTGAGAGCTAAATTAGACAGCAGGAAACTTTGTGACAATGACATGCTATAGAAGAAGTACATGGGCAAGCCCATGACACACGACTAACACATTAGGATTTTCAGAAATTGCTAGGAGTAATTGAAATTGTGATGCTATAGAATTGTAGAAGTTAGCCTTGATGAATCAAGAAAATGCTTTCTCTGTGGCTTTCATTATGACTGTTATAACTTTAGACTATGGAAGTTGGGGAAAAGTATAAGTTATATGAAGCAGTAGAGCATGTAATGTAGAACTGTAGGCCTGGCATTATATCTGGTTCTGCTACTCTTAGCTATGTGACCTTGAGCAAGTATCCTAATATTCTGATGTATCAATTTTCTTATCTGTCAAATATAAATACATCTAGTACTAATGTCATAAATTTTCTATGAAGATTAAATGAATTAATACACTTAAAGTTTTTAGCATACAATCAGTCTTCAAAATAGCTCTGTTATTATTTATGACATTTTAAAATAAATTTATACCAAAATATTGAAGGGAACCATAGAAATACTAATCATGGCCATGTCACACTCATGTGGAATTTGACTTGTTATTAAGTTCTATTATGCACAAAAAAAGAACAAGAAAATAAAAGAAGTTAATCCAGAAATAGACTCCAGCCCTAGCTTAGAGAATAATGAGTTTATGACAAAGGCAAACTTTACTCAGTGGGATTCTAGCTATACCATTGCTTCATCACTTTTCTCAGAGATGTGGTTGAAAATATCAAAGCATTTAAGGAAATCTTAGGCACTGATGAGATGACAGCTTTATGATCCAAGTGAAAAGCAATGAGCTCAATTTGAACTATAAAAACAGTGATGTCCAACTAAAAAGCCCTTTGTGTTATTGTGAGAACCAGAGGGATGGGGTTGAGTCATTCAGTAAGGCACCTGTTAAATCACGATGTTTCAACAAACTGCATCTAACTTCAGAATATGTTTGAGAGTGGGTTGTTCATTAGTCATGACTGAAAACATTATGCAGTACTGAAATGCAACCTAAAGACACATAATCTCTATAAAATACTTAACTTATTACTAAACCCCTACTCTAAGTTTCTAAGTCTGCTTAGAAGTTTAGGTAGCCCTGCTGTTAATGAATGTCTTTATAAACCAAAATTAAAGTCAGTTGAGAAAGACACATTAGAAATTAAGAGATTTTGCAATTTTTGCCCTATACAGAAACAATGTTGTTTGTAAGTTTCTCTTTGTGATCTAAGCTCTCTGTACCAGACTATTATAATGGTACATTTATATAAGCCTTAACACATTCAAACTTGCTAAGCAATTTCTCTGATAGTATTTGTAGATTTTTGCTGAATATTAAAGATGAAAGTGAGACCAATATATAGCATGCGCATGTGTGATGTGTGTTATATGTACATTGTGTATATATACATGTGTGTGTAATTTTCATAGTCTTGGGGATAAAGTAGAACTTTTAAGACTTGATACTGAAAATAAAAATTCTGGATAATAAACAGATTTGACTATAAAATAGCTAAAGATAAACATACAATAAAATACATATGAAAAATTGGAAAAATATTTACAACTGAGTTATTTGACTAAGTACATTAAATGTTTTTAATATATGAATAGATCTTAGAAACCAATGAAAAAGATAAAATTTCCAATAGAAAAAAATTCCAAAGGCAATAAACAATTTTTTTTTCAGAAAGGAATGATATATCCTCCCCTATTGAACTGGCAAATATTCATAATTTCAGTATTGCCAAGAGTATGGAGAAATAGTCACTTTTACAGGATTTGAAACTGGTAAAACTTTTCTGAAGAACAGTATAGCAATATGAGTTAAAATTCTAAATGTGGCTTTTTCACATTAATGGCGGGAGGCGGCTGCTGCCACAGGAAGGTCTCTCTCCCTCCCCCTTTCCTCTCTCCACCAGTGTCTGACCTCGCCAGCCAGTCCGTGGTGCTGCCCAATCGCTCGCAGACCCCGCTGGCCCCAGGAGCGGGGGTCAACCAGTTTGGTAACAAGTACATCTAGTGGGCCAAGCCTTGGAGCGTACAATCAACCTGTACCCTCTCATCAAATATACTTTTGATATAGAAGAGCCCCTCTTTGAGAAGGACAGCTCTCTTGCAGCCAGATTTTAGCGCATGAGGGAGAGATTTGATAAAATTGTAATGAAGAGGACTATAGAAGGGGTTCTGATTGTACATGAGCACCCCCCCCCCCAGGTGCTACTGCTACAGCAGAGACCAACTTTCTTAAAATTACCTGGTGGTGAACTTAACCCAGGAGAAGATGAAGTTGGAGGACTGAAATGTTTAATGACAGAGAACTGGTCATCAAGATGAAGTCCTGCAAGACTGGGTCATTGATGATGCGTTGGTAACTGGAGGAGACCAAATTTTGAACCTCCTCAGTATCCCTATATGCCTACTCTTATTACAAAATCTAAGGAATATAAGAAATCATTTTTGGTTCAACTTCAAGAGAAAACCTTGTTTGCATTTCTAAAAATTACAAGCTGGTAGCTGCACCATTGTTTGAGTTGTATGACAATGCCCCTGGGTAATAGACCCATCATTTCTAATCTCCCTCAGCTTTTGAGCAGGTTCAATTTTATATACAACTGAAACCCTGTGCAGTGAAGTTAAAGCAGTCATCTCTGTGAGCACAGCTCTACAGAAGTAGATTAAACATGGTGGAAAAGTTTTTTTGGTTTTATTTCTTTCCCAATTCTTAAATTGCTCCTTGCTTTCTATTGTTTGAATAGAAAAGCTAATACGAAGAACTAGATAGTGGTGTAAACAAAAGTGATAACATATAATTTGTTTTTGTTTCTACTCATACGTTTTTATACAACATTAATGAAAGTGGACTTCTAAAAAAAATTTTAATGTGGATACTTTTATTTACTTAGCATTTTAACTTATGAGATTATCTGGAGGAACTAATCAGACAAGCATTCAAATATCTAAATACAAAGCTGTGAATTAAAATACTATTTGTAATAGTAAAGAATGATACTAATCTAAGTATCCAACAATAGAGAATTTAATAACAAAGTGTAGTATATTCATTTGATAGTAAACCATGTAACCATTAAAAATATGCTGCAGAGATATGCTTTTGGACTTTGAAAGTGAGAGTATATACTGTCCGTTTGTTAATAGTAGTTTGTCAATGGCAGTGGGCAAGCCAATAGGTTTCTGCTCCAATGAAATGTATGTTTCACAAAGGAAGGTCCAACAATAAGCAATTAAGCACATAAAAATACATTCAAATTTGATAGTTGGCCTAAGAAAAAGAAAGAAAGAAATTTTGTATTATGGAAAATGATGAGCACTTAAAAGAGAACTTTGGAAAAATGCCTTTGAAATAGCAATGTTCGAAAGTGAGACCTAAATAGAAAGGAGCTAGTTGTGAGGACTGAGGGGCAAAGATTCCTGGGCCAACATATGCTTACAGGGCTGGAACAAGAAGAACCTTTGTAATGAAGAGACCTGAGTAATGAGAAGGGTACAAGAGAAAATCTGAGATACTTATAGTAATAAGGGCCCTGGTGAGCCATGAGAGTTTAATAAATAAATAAAGTATATTTTAATCTTAGTGTAATGTATGAATTAAGCAAGATTTAATTTTATAGTTACAATAATAATGAAACATTTTTATTCTGCAAATTACCTTGCCTTGAAAGTAAAAATTAAGTTAGAATCTTTAGTATTGATTTCCTAAAACAACACTGTCTGCCTTCCCTAACAGCTTAATTTAACAGGTAATCAGGTTCATTGAATCACAGTTAATTATAAAGCTTTCAAAATTAGCAGAAATCTTCCATTAAGGCCTCAGTGATTACGTTTATTAGTATTTGTAGCCTGATTTGTTATTAGGTAAAGAATGCTATTATAGTGTCATCTCATGCATTTTAACAGCTCTGTTATTCCCAATCATTCAAAGAAGGCTGTAAACTGAGTCTCTTTTATTAACAGATATTCCCTAAACACAGGAGATAGTAACAATCCATTTTATTTTAAGACTTTTCACAGAAATTAGTGTTACTGTATAATTAGTTTAATGTTATCGAAGGCCACTGTTGATTCATGTTAACTCAGCTAAACAAATTATTTATAATTTTTATACAAGTAATAATTTTATCAAAATACTTCAGAATACTTTTTGTATGAGGTTTATTGACTTAGAAAAATTTCTAAATATATTTTTCTTAATTTTACAGCAAATCATGGCCAGGTCCCCAAATCTCTAGTTTAGTTTTGACACATAGATATTGACCATTTTAATTCATTTTCAATTTGATTTCTAGATTATATTGTCATTCTCTATACTTTTTATTTTCTAAAATTAAAAAATAAAGATAATCACAACAAATACATTGCTATACATTTCTGATGTTTATTTTGATTTTATCTTTAGTTTTAACATATATAAACTGCTATTGGAAATCAGTCAATTTAAAGGAAGGACATTATACATGAATTGGAAAATGAAAGCATTTTTGTACATTAATTTTTTAAGGATGTGAAAAATAACAAAGTAATATAATAAATAACCTAATTGAAAAATAGAGACGGTCATAAAACTCTCCACTAGAGCAGTACAATACTGTAGAAGCTTTACAGATTTAATTTAAATTATAAAATATTGTTTCTCTAGGTGAAACCACACTTAAAAAAATGCTCAATACTTTCATACATGTATAAGAAAATATTTCTGTGTTACATAATGTTAAACTTTTATGGCTTTTACTTAAACCACATTTTTTTGTAGAGAGGATTTTAAGGGTTCAGTGTTGAATAATCTCTAATCTTCTAATTTGGTGCCGTCTGTTCCTGGAGAATAGTATTAACTTGTTTGTAAACCTTTTAGAACAGTACTGTCCAATAGATAGCTGAATATGGAGTTGAAAATTTTCTAGAAGTCACACTTAAAAACAGAAAAAGAAATAATAATGCATTCTATTTAAACCAATATATCGAAAATAGTATCATTTCAACATGTGTCAATGCCCATGTTTCAAGTGCTCAGTTAACACCTGTGCTGGCAGTTTCAAATTGGTGGAGCTTTGAAACATGCACTTTATCACTTAGAAGTGTCCCTGTAAACTATAGTTTCTGCAAAAGATAAACTACTTTTTAGTTAACAAGCATGATTAAGACAGTAGGAAAAAGTTAAACAATTGATTAGACTATATTATGTCATGACAAGACAGCCAACTGTATCACCTTATTTGGCTCGTGTCTTTGCATTTTTACCTTTCTGTGGGATGACTTTGCTCTGGGTGGGCAAAGTCTTGTTCCAAGAACCTGCTGCATTCACTTAGACTGCTTTGCATTCCATACTGTACAAATACCCTGTTTTTGTTTTTGTTTTTGTTTTTGTTTTGTTTTCATGACTATGACTTTGAACAGGTCATTCTTTCTATCTGGAATAAGCTTCTCTCTTTTTATGTACAGCCAAACTCGACTTATACTCAAGGCCTGGCACAAATGGCACATCCTCTGTAAATTCATCTCAGAATCTCCCAGGCAAAATTAGTTGAATTCTCAGTGGCAGGGCTTCCATAGCATTGTGTTTATGTCTTTTCTATACCATTTGTTGAAGGGCATATAGATTTGGCACTTACATGATTTTCTTCCTTCCCTCTCCCTCCAATTGAACTACGGACAGAAACTCTGTGAGTAGGTACTATGTGTTACTCATTTTTGACAATTTATACCAGCTAGATGATAGACATAAGGTAGGTGTTTAGTAAATGTTTATATATAATATTTATATAGCTACCCCAAAGTATTATGCACTTTGAATTTTTTTAGATAATCACAATTCTGAATTTTTCTTATGTTATTTGTGTCTATTTAAAATTCCCAAAGTATGGGGACATATATATGTAACTTGATTCTGCTACTTTTGTGGGATCTGTATTGTCCCTTATTTCATCTCATCTCATTGGAGCTCACTTTTTGGAGAGCCATGGATGTTCGAGAACATTGTCATCAAAGGGACTCATTTGTTGTCATTAAGTTTTATTAAACATTTTGCAGTAATTTTTTACATAATGAAATCACTTTATATATTCTTTTCATGTTGCTTTGTGAATTTAAACCTTAGATCTTCAAGATTATAACCTTATTTTAAGAGTAAAGGCTATATATTTTGTTGTTGTTTTTATTTTTATTTTCTTTTATTTTTTAAATGTTTAAATACAGTTGACATTTAATATTATTTCATATTAGTTTTAAGAGTACAGTATAGTGGTTAGATATTTATATAACTTACATAGTGATTCCCCCAAGAAGTCTGGCACCTACATGGCATCATACATAGTTATTATAATATTATTGAGTATATTCTCTATACTGTACTTTACATCTCTGTGACTAATTTGTAACTACCAATTTATTTATTTTTATTCTCCTCTCCCCATAATACCAAGCAGTGCTTTGGCCATAGAGTAGGTATTATGTTCCATAAAAACAATGAACTTATAATATTTCTGCATAAAATTATGTCTAATATTAAAAGTTATGAAATAGCAATATAGTTAATTTTTTATATTGTAAAATTTATAATAAACCCTACTTAATTATGTAGGTGTATGTTGAATACATATTTCATACTGGAGTATATTCATTCGATTCATTCATCATATTGAGTATTACAAATCCAGCAAATATGTTAGAGACTGAGCATGCATTAATAAACACAAGAATCAAGATCCTACTCTTGTGTACCATGTAATAAAAAATACATGTTGGTCCAGTGTCCACTTATAGATGATTGGATGAAGAAGATGTGGTACATATGTAAAATGGAATATTACTTGGCCATAAAATGGAATGAAATCTTACCACTTGTCACAACATGAATGGATCCAGAGAGTATTATGCTAAGTGAAATAAGTCAGACAGAGAAAGACAAATGCCATATCATTTTACTTATATGTGGATTCTGAAAAAAAAAAATGAACAAACAAACAGAAACAGACTCATAGATACAGAGAACAAACTGATGGTTGCTTGCTAGATGGGTTAGGGGTTGCAGGAGACTGGTTGGAAAATTTGAAGGGATTAAGAAGTACAAATTGATAGTTACAAAATAGTCACAGGGATGTAAAGTACAGTATAGAGAATATAATATTGTAATAAGCATATATGATATCAGGTGGGTACTAGACCTATTGGGGGATCACTTTGTATGTTATATAAATGTCTAACCACTATGTTGTACACCTGAAAATAATATAATATTGAATATTGACTATAATTGACAAAAAAAATTTTTTAAAGAAAGAATTGTGTGAAGAGCGGGAGAAAGAGCATTCCCGGAGAGGGGACAGCATGTGTAAGACAAAGAATGATGCATACTGGATTTAAAAGATGGGCAGTGCAGCTAGATCCTGGTAAGCCAGTGAGAGTGGCAGGAAATAAAGGTGGAGGGGTAGGCAAGGCACAGGATGAAACTGAGATTTGTAGGCCATAATAAGGAATTTTTGTTTTACTTAAAAGATTTTGAATAGTGAAGGGCATAATTTATCTTTAACATATGAAAGTACAGAAGCAAGTGGAGGAGTGCTGGAGGGCAAATGGAGTAAAATAAGAGGTACATTGTAAGAGTTTTTGCGATAGAAGATAGTGGCTTGAGCCAGAGTTGTAGCTGTGGTGATGAGTAAAATATGACATATTTTGAATTGATTTGGAGAATACTTACTGAGGATTGAGGAAGGGTGAAGAATAACTAGTTTTTCTGGTTTGTAATTTGTAGATGTTAGAACTTTTGTTGTTGTTAGATGGGAAGGCTGAGAAATAATGGGGTTAGGGCTTCAAAATATAAATATGGGGAAAGCACAAACATTCAGTCCACAACTGTCATTTAGAGTTTTTCTTTTTAGCTTCTAGAATTTAATGAATTGCAATTATTAAAAACAAAGTTTATAAATAAAAACATTAAAATTTTTTTCTACAAAAGTAACAGAGGATTTGAGCGAATTAATTGTGAGAGTTTTAATAGAAAGCAGGCTTTAATATTAAAACTGTATAGTAATTACATAATATTTCAACAAGATCAGCTTCCCTGGAGTGGTGCTATTTGAAGACAGACTGTAGTGGACTGGGTAATACAGTGGAGGAAACCAGTGGAGACGTTAAAAGTCTGTCCGTGGCAAGAGAGAAACAGAAAAGTTTGGCTGTCAGTGGCAAGAGATAGTAGTAGCTGGGAAAGAAAATGGACTAGTCAAAGATACATTTAGACTGAGACATGCTAAAGCACATTTTTATATTGAATGGAGTGTCTGTACAGAACTACATCAGCTTGCAAAATCTGGACTAGAGTGTGGCACTAGACAAGAGTAGCCATTATGGTGGGGGCGAGTCTCAGAAAGAGAAGCTACATCTGGGTGTTTGCCATTCACCCTATTTTTTTCTGGTTGCTTTATAGGAACAAATGATAGGAAATTCCTGCTTACATCCCACGTTTTCTCTCACTTTCACTAGTTACCAGACTGCAGTTTTTACTCTTTCCTTACTTACCCAACTCTTTTAAATCTAAGCCTCTGGTTACTTTTTCTTTTCTCTTTTTGCCATCCCATATAATATGTAACTTACTCTTATGAGGTTAATTGAATTTTTTTAAAAAAGAGTTCAGTCCAGAGTTTCAGAACAGTTATGTGACCAATGAAATGACACATATGTAATTAGCCTCTATTTAGATTGTTTTAATGAAGAACCACATTACCATTTTTACAACATACTGAATGAGAGAATTGTAGACTATTAGGCAATGATTAATATTTATTTATTGAAGACTATGTTTCATAAACTGGTATAAGTACTTTATGTGAAATGTGCCATGTAAATTTCACATAACCCATTTACTCAGCTGTTATTTTTATCCTCATTTTATAGATGAAGAAGGAGGTTAAGTAATTCAATTAAGATTATGCATTTTGAAAGTCTTGGAGCCAGTATCTGAATCCAAATAGTCTGACACAGAGACTAGGCTCTAAGCCCTAACTTCTACTGGCTGAGGCATCAAAAAATGGTATGGATGATGTCCTAATAGAGTTCCAGCATCATGTGATTTCATGTGATTCCTTTGAGATGAATTTCTTCTAATGCTTTCTAAATACTTGTACCAGTTTCATCCAAGCCCTGAAAGAAGGGGACCACACTCTAACTAACACATATAAGCAGTAGTAATAGCAGCAGGAACAGCAGCCTCACTTAAGACATGACCTGCATTGAATGGTGACTAAATGCTAGGCACTGTGCCAACCACTTTACTTGTAACATTTCATTTACTCTTCCCATGATGATGCTCATCTCACAGATGAGAGAAGTGCAACTCACTGTGACTAAGTCATTTGCCACCTAGTCCAAAAGTGCAGGAGGAGACAATATTACTTCAGAGTCTAAGCTGTCAATCTGAAAATTTTGAACACTTTTGCTTATTCAAAATTCTTATGGAATTTGGCCACTTTTGCATAGTCCACCTCTGCCTTATCTTCCAAACCTTTTAATCCCAATTTGGGAGGAACTTGTAGGTGACATTTTATTTATTTCTAATATATATAAAATATAGAAATCAGATACTTTGGGCATTCTCAGTGAAGTTTATTTCCACTAAAGATTTTTGTTTTTACCCAATTTTTATATCTAACTAATCTGTTTAGTTATCATGGATTTTTTCTTCTCTGTTGTCTTTATTGGTAATTGTTCTCTGACATATTTCTGTGGCATTTTTTAGCCATTGCTTTACCTTTTAAATCATTTTCAATACTATACGCAGTCAAAACATAAATTCAAACATGATGCACAATGCCAGAAGTGGAACTAGTAATCTTTTATATAGTGACATAAAATTGTTTTAAAACATATGTCCCAGAAATATATGCTTTGGAATGTGCCAAAGCAAAAACAAAAACAAACAAACAACTTAATGTCAGATACTTCCATAATTGATCATTCTAACCTGATTTGAATTGAAAGAATATATTTTCCCATCTCTTAGTTGTGTCCAGTGAGTGCCCATCATATGTAGATATTGATCCAGGTGCCTGGATTTTGAGCAGTGAACAGAACAAAGTCTTGCCCTCGAGAAAATGTGCTGAGTTGTGAGGGAGAGAGACAATGTGAGTACATTTTGTAAGAGTTCCTATTGATCAATTTTTTTCATTTTACTAAAGAGAACCCACGTTGCCATGCAGATTCTAGGTTAATGTTATTACTAAAAAGTAGTATAAATTGTCCTCCTTTGAATAATGTAAATCTATATCCAATAGTGTTATATAATTATGAACATATTTTTCAGCTGAAGTGGCCTAGAAAACTCTTCATAATTATAAATACGATTTGTTTAATTTATCTTCTTTTTTTTTTCTTTTCCAAACTAATTGAATATATCTCCTTAGTCTGAGCTGAGAGTTGTTGCAAGGGAAAATAATTGTTAACTAGAATAAATAATTATATTTTGTAAACCAGTTTTTAAATAATTTAGCATAATTTGCTATAACTTATTATATGGTATAACTTTTAGTGAATCAGAATAGCCTGAAGGCCTTAAAAATGATTTACTGAGAATTTATCTCATTCATAGTGTACACTTTCTGATAAGACCTTAATTGAGAGAGAAGGGAAAAGATATCTTCCTTTATTATGTTTGATTTAGGACACAAGGAATTAATTTAAATTTAGAAATTCAGAGGAAAATTGACATTTTCTACATTAGTGTTCCACTTTTTTCATTAGATAACGTCTTTCTATGATTCATTTCAATTACAAAATGATGCTAGATTCATAATAGACCCAGATTAAAGATGAAAATCTTTAACATGCAAAAGAAAAAAACTTAATTCTCAAGAGAAAACCTCAAGGTCAAAAGGTAGAATTCTATTTACTTGTAAGTGTATGAGGTTTAAGGATAAAAGAATATCTTTCATCTAGTGGAGAAGAACAGAGATATCAAATAGGTCAGGACTAACTGAATTCCATTTTAACAAGTTAACATTTTGTTGCCTATTTTCAAAAAACTGATAAAAAAATCTTTAATTCCTTTCCTGAGAGAAGAGTTCATGACATGACTTAAAAAATTGCTTGATCAAAAATAAACTCTGAAGAAATAAAAATATAATAATATGTATAATAATCAAAAACTTTTGCTGAAGTCATTATATACAAGACTTCAAGAGAACTTGCTTTATCATAAGTCCCAATTAAACCTGTAAAAATATTGTGAGATCTGTTAACTTTGGTTTATGATTCTGCCTCATAGGAGAAGCCAGGTTGCTTCACAGTTTTGTAAATCCAATAAACAAGGTTTAAAAACGCAAATATGCAATATGTCAGTCTTTTTCCTTACTATTCACTCAGTCACAATGTCTCCTGATGAAATTGTGCTACCATGTAACCGGATTATGAGAGTGGAGAGCTTGCAGGCCATACACCTGGCAGAACTGAAAAACCAGATTATTTTTCCCTCTACCAGTATGTATGTAAAATTTAAAGCAAAACACATCAAAACATTATTTCAATGACTACTACTGCTGCTACTATTGTTATACAGCTAACTTTCTTTGTATTTTCTATGTACAGTCATTTACTTTCCCAACAACCATGTGAGACATGCGCTATTATTATACGAGTTTTATATATGAGGCAATAAGCACAGACATGTTAAGTAACTAGTCCAAGGTTACATATCTGATCAGTGGCAAAGTCAAGAATTGAACCTAGGTATCCTGGCTCTAAAGCTTGGATTTCTAACTAAGCTATAAAACCTCATATATTAATGCTAACATTAAAGTACACAACATAACCACAATATGCTGAAATTAAATTATCTTCTTTGTTGTTATTCTGATTGCAAAGTTCAGAATAAATTCCTCTCTTATTGGGGTGGGGGGACCTGTTTGTTCAGACAATTATATAACAGTACTGGGAATTAGAAATGAGGTCAGAGTGTTGCCTAAGGAAACTAGAGTTGGGGAACATAAAATGCAAAGCCATTTAGAAGAAGCAGGAATCAACTGATGTGTAGTGGTGATCATCTGAGCAGAAAGCTAAGGTTTCTAAAGAAGACTTATATTTATATTTTTGGCTGAGATGTGTGTATGTATGCAGAGTGAGGCTAGATTTGTAAATGCTCATATAAAGGGGATTTTTTTATATGGAATTTAAAGAATATCTTATATCCCTTAGAATATCTCCCCAAAAGGATGCTTTAAATTGCCTTATTTATTACTAAAGCACTACTTAGAAATGAATTGGATAGGATATGTTCATATTTTTATTATGTGGTCAGACATTGAATGAAGGGTATTTTTAATCTATGTTATAAAATATCTCAGGTTAAAAATAAAGTATGAGTCATCTGCTATGATGGTATATTCAGCAGCTAAAAGTCACAGAGCTTTTTAAATATTCTTTGTCAATTTTAACAAGTCATTCATACATAATTGAAAAGAAATTGCTTTTTCTTTATAGAATTTTATATCATAAATAATAATTATATGACTTTGAAGTATCAAAACTCAACCTCATTGTAATCACCACAAAAATGTTTTCTTAGAAATTTAAGATAGTTGGTAATATGATAATAACTATGTATGGTGTCAGATGGCTACTAGACTTATTAGGGTGGTCATTTTGTACGTTATATAAATGTCTAATCACTGTTGTCACCTGAAACTAATATAATATTATATGTCAATTATAATTGAAAAATAAAAAAAATATTGAAAGAAAAAAAGAAATTTAAGGATTCTTAAATATTTAAGAATGGCCAAGACAAAGAAAATATGTGTAGAAGAAAAACATATTGTGAGCTATGTATACTGATAATGATCAACAATGCAGGCAATAAATGATTATGTATATTTTTCCCCAACATTACTTTGCGTTTAGAAATAGAGTTATAAAATGCATGAAAATCAGAACAGAAAATGATGATTTCTTTTATGGATATATTGGTAAAAAAAAAAGTTTAACCCTGTGAAATACTTTTATTTTATATAGAGCCTTATATGGTGAATATACAAAATTGAGTGATAGATTAGAAATGTGTGATATTTGAGTTTAGTTGCTGTATTCTTTCCTGTGTAAATTACACAGTGTTGTGAACCTCAAAATTTACTAGCTTAAAACCACTGCATTTGTTACCTTACAGTAACTCTGGGTAGGAATTCTGTGCAGTTTACCTGGGTTCTCAGACTCATGGTCCCTCACAAAACTGCAATGTAAGCATTAGCTACGGCTGCAGTCATCTCAGGCTCAAAGAGGAGAGGAACAGCTTCTAAGTTCACTTACATGAGCTTAGCAAGCTTCAGTTCCTGGCTGATTATTGTCATGAAACATTTGTTTCTTGTCTCATGGTCCTTCCCATAGGGATACTCACAATGTGTTAGCTTCTCCTGAGGGTTCTGAGAGAGAGAGAAAGATAAATAGGTGTCATGGTTTTTTGCAACCTAATCTCAGAAGTGACATCTCGTCATTTTGGTCATATTTTTATTAAGTCTAGCCCACGTGCAAGGGTAGGGAGTACATACAAAAAGGGCATGAATTCCAAGAGATATAATCATTGAGAGCCATTTTAGAGCCTTCCAACCACAGTTTCCAAAAACATCTTTTACAATATTATAAAAAAAGATAAAATGTGTTTTTTTTCTTTTTCTCTTTTTGATAATTTTATCCCCTATGGAATTTTCTCTTTGGGTGTTACTTCTGATCTGAAATGACTCATTTCTTTTCCATGACTGATTAAAATTTGCTTTGAGCTATCATCTATCAATAGGTATTTGCTGAAGTAATCTAATTTTATGTGCAAGACATTTGGCAAATGCAATGCAGACAAAAAGAGAATGAATAACTTAATGTAGTTCTTCCCAGTGGGTTTACACTGGAGGTGCTTAAGATTGAGTAGAATCTGCTGGAGTGATTCACTTGGTGTTTGTGACTAATTCCAATATGTGTTATCTTTTAATTATGCCTAAAGTTTCAGTGCCTTAGAAAAGAATAATGTATAATGGTAGAATTTCAGATAGTAGGATCTGAAATGGGATACTTGTTGGCAGAGGCCTTAGAAATGCCTTGCTTCTGCCATACAAGCAACTGCCCACTCCAAGCATCCTTCTATGGTTTTGGGGTTTTTGAATCAACATATTTATTGGGAGCCTATAGAACACAGAGAGGTATAGATAAATCTCTGCTAAGGGAATAAGAATTTATATGGAAAGAAAACACATAGAATGATAATATAAGGCAATATATACATGAAAATAAATATAATGCAAATTTAGTGACTAGAGAGGTCAATCCTGGCTGGACTGATCAAGAAAATGTTTGTTTTGAATTTGAGGTATCCTTATAGTTTCTAGATTCAGGCCAACCCTGCTCTAGCTTACCTTTTTAATATTCCTCTGTGGTAGAATGAATAATGATCTGTCAAAGATGTCCATATTTTAATACCTAGAACCTGTGGATGTGTTACCTTATATTGTTAAAGGGACTTTGAAGGTATGTTTAAGGTTGTTGAGGTGGGAAGAATATAATCATAAGGATCCTTATAAGAGGGAAGCAAGAAGGTTAGAGTCAGAAAAAAGGGGATGTGAAGATGAAACCACAAATAGGAGTGATGTTCTTTGAAGATGGAGATTGGGTCCATGAGCCAAGGAATATAGGCAGCCTCTAGAAGAAGGAAAAGAAGTAGGAAATGTGTCTTTTTCTTCTCTCTCTCTTTTTGATAGAAGTCTCCAGAAGGAATAAAGCCCTGGCAACCCTATATTTTAGACTCTTGACCTTCAGAACTGTAAGAATAAAATTATGTTGTTTTAAGCCATTAAATTTATAGTAATTTATTAAAGCAGTAATAAGAAATTAATATACTTCTAATCTTCTGGGATTCTACTCATCTACTAAAGACTAGGTTGTTTAACCCTTCTTGGGTCAACTACCCTTCAAGATACACTCTCCATGGGTAGCCCAAATATGGTGCTCAGGAATGTGTAGCGTGGTGTGTGTGTGTATTTTGGGGTTGAGTGGAAAACATAGACATGCTTTGGTACCCATGTCTGAAGATGCTGAAAAGCAACAGTGCCTCTGTACTTTGTATAAGGAAGACAACAAACATTAGTGAATGCATGGAAAAAATTGGGACCCTTATACCAGGGATCTCCAACCTCCAGGCAATGGACTAGTACTGGTCTGTGGCTTGTTAGGAACTGGGCCACACAGCAGGAGGTGAGTAGCGGGCAAGCGAGTGAAGCTTCATCTATATTTGCAGCCACTCCCCAGAGCTAGCATCACCACCTCAGCTCCACTTCAGATCATAAGGCATTAGATTCTCATAGGAGCACGGGTCCCTGATGCCAAAAAGGTTGGGCACCACTGCTTTATACACTGTTGATGGGAATGCAGAATGGCGTAGCCCTTTTGGAAAACATTATGGAGACTCAGCAAAAACTTAACAATTGAAGTGCCATATGATCCATTAATCCTTCTTCTGGGTATTTATTCATAAGAAATCGAGATATCAAAAAGATACTAACACTCCCATATTAACAACGATACTGTTTATAATAGCTGAGATGTGGAAAAGACCTAAATAGATGACTGAATAAAGAAAATGTGGTATGCACACACACACATGCGCGCACGCACACACACACACACATACTATATGTATATATGTATATACATATATACATACATACACACACACACAAAATACACACACACTTTTCCCGTTAAAAAGAGGGGAATCTTGCCAAATGCAACTATATAATGAATCTTGAAGACGTTATACTAAGTGAAATAAGCCAGTCACTGGACAAATTCAGCATGATTCCACTTAACATGAGATATACAAAATAGAAAAAAGGCTTATAAGCAGGGAGTAGTCGTTTCCAGGGACTATGGAAAGGAGGAAATAAGGAGTTGGTAATCAATGTAAGTTCTAGAGACCTTCTGTTTTACATTATATCTATAATTAATAATACTGTATTGTACACTTAAAAAATTGTTAAGAGGATAGATCCCATGTTGTGTTTCTCTCTCTTCCTTTGTCTGTATGTTTATGTATATATATTTCCTATTAAATATGCCAAGAATGCCCCCATTAAGAGAAGATGCTTATCAATTCTGGCTGAACTTTTTTTTTTTTTTTTTTTACAATATGGCCTGGTGTAGCTCATTTCTTGAGAATGTGGAGATGTTTGTCACCATAGCATTGTTCTCAGCCTTTGGGCCAAACTAAAATTGAAGAAGTTTTCAATTTTAATATTGTATTACACATTCAGGATTTACAGTCTAGTTTGGGGGGTGCTAGAGGCAAAGGAATAAAGACTGACCTACTATTAAAAAAACCTGCAAGAAATCCTTACTTTGCATGGTACTGTGTTACTTGAAACTGGTGCATATCAGAACCAAGAGGAACTGTGTGCTTGTTTTACACAGTAAGCGGAACTGAGTTACCATGTTACAATGCAAAACCAAGACCTGATTCTTGTATTTACCAGTTTTGGTTAATGCTTTGCTTTGCAAAGTGAGGACTGTCTGCATTTTCTATCTGGGTGGCCTCAAGCTAGACAAATGTTCAAACTTCTCTGTGACTGCTCTAATTTCAACTCAGCATTCTATGCACTTTGGAATTCTTACCTGACTGTGTGGCTCAGTTGAATGATCTCAGTTATATTTGGGAAGAATAATAAATAGTGAAAAATGTGTTCCAGAAATATTAAGGAAAGGAGAGATTTGAATATAAAATATTCTAAAATAATCTTAGTAAATCAGAGCATATTATAAAGTTTGGAGCTTGGTTTTGGTTGTTTTGGGGGGAACTTGATGAGATGCATAGAAGAAAACAAGACTGTCTATCCAGCATATATATACTGACTATAGGACATTCTGTTTTTGACTCTAAATCTCCAGGTTGGAAGACTCTTGCATTATGTGATAGTCTCAATTAGTTTAACAGCATAGCACCAGTGCATTTTATGCTCTGATTTCAGTCAGCTTCATTTCCTTTCATTTAATAGTATTTTGAGAATGTGATATTAATATTGCAAACATTAATTCATATCAGAATCCTGGTAGCATCAATTCAAACAGAACTGCCAGAAGAAAAATAGAGAAATCATATGTCCTGTTGCTATTTCTGATTACCATTATAATCTTCATTCATCATTTCAAAAACAGAAGGAATAAGAAATTAATTCAAGATTTACTTTTTATGACTTAGAACTTGGTAATCTTTTCCCCAAAGATAATAACAATATAAAGGGAATGTGTCTGCATATCCTTTACATTCAAATTAGACTTCTTATTGAATTTTTGTGTATCCAATTTTAGATAGGGCTACTAATTACTGTTTTTCAAGTTCTCATCTCAGCCCACCAGCTCTGATTCTTTGATGGCTGTTATTTCCAAAATTAAAGTATGAGCATGAAATTCTTAATATTTAGGTGAAAATCCCATGGCAAATTTCTCTGAAAGTGTGAATTAATGAATTGGAAAATATTTTATCTGCTTTCTTACCAGCCTCTTATAATTACCTGAAAAAACTATTTATGTTAATTGGCTTAATACCTAAAATCCAGTAGGAGAGAGATATAGTTAGATATTTATTTGAAATTTCTATTTAATATACATACATATTTTAACAAACTATTTGTTTTTGTTTTCAGTTCACAAGCATTTCTACCTTGCAGTTATTTGTAAACCAAAATGATAAATGGCTTTAGGGTACTATATTGAGTGAAACTGCTGATAATAATAGCTGGAAAATACAGACATTTTAACATTTTCTCTTATAAAACATCAGCTCAGATAAGATAATCTCCAGTTCATTTTTTTCTAACCAAGTAAATATTTTAGGCTATTATTTACTGAGTTAAAAAATAAAAACTGATTTTTTAAAAAGAGTAGTTATTTACTATATTTTTTCTTAGTTATTTACTGGTATTTTGTATCAGATAGGGGATGATTAAGTATCATATAATTAGAGGTTTGACTGTAAATTAAGATCACAGTAACTGAGTCTCTTATTCTCAACTGACGAAGCCGGATAAATCTCCCAGAAATTATGTGTATCTAGGATTATAACATTGATATTCTCTCTTAAATGTTACAGGCTTCCTTTCAGTTGCTATAGCACATTTCAAACAGGCTTAAAAGCTGCCCACCATAGCGCACAAACATGTGATATCAGACACATACGGAAAGAGGAATAAATTGTGTATAGATTCATACTATGAATTTTATCCAATAAATAATTTTTACAATGCAGCAAAAAGATTGTCTATTTTTTAGTCAGAAAAATAAAAATTATATATTTTTAAATGACAGTTAAAAATTTATAATAATCAATGTCTTAGAAATACATAGAACTTATAGGGCTAATTGAGGAGATAAAATATGAAACAGTATTTCTTACCTTTCAGGGAAAACACGTAGAATTCTAATGGGCATTTAAACCTAAAATTAAACTATATCTGGGTCTTATATACAAGTGTTCTAATGAATATCAGTCTTAACACATATTATTATGTAATCTGTGTTCATAGCCTACCTTTATATATGTATAATTTAATCTATGCCTATGCATGATTCTGTGGATAGTAATAGTCAATACTAATTGAAAAATCACTATAAGTTATCAATAAGTAACTTTCCATGAACTATCATAATTAATATTGTAAGATCTCCTAAAGTAGGTACTAGGACATAGATTGACTTATTTTATATGAAGAACATAAAGCAGTTGGCCCAAGCTCACATGGTGAGTAGTGAAGCCAGGCTTGAACCTGTTCTCTTGATCACTACCATATTTTTTCTTGCATGTGTGTTGCATCTTGCAGGCTTGAGGTGAAACTGAAGGACTGCTAGCTACCCCTCAATCAGGCAGGGTCTCTTGGGGTGGTACCTCTGTTATGTCAAATATATGTATATCTCATCATTCATTTTGCCATCCAGATTTAAATTTCTTCAGTAAACTCAAAGATAATTAGCTTCTCAATGACTAACACACCCAAATGTAATCAGAATGGAAATCTGTTAATATAGGATAATGCATATTTCAAAGTGGTCTAAAGTACTAATGTCAGCCAGTCACCTCATTCTTTCCCTGTACGAGGAGTTCATAGGAAGCTAAATTCAACATTAATTTGTTTCATTTCTTTAACAGTTATTGGTTATTATTTGTGATGACTTCTGAGGTTACAGTGACGATAAGTGCAACACTGAGTTGCTTAGCCCTTAAATAATTGGGGAAGACAGAGGAGTAAAATGAGATTTATAAAAAGGTGTAGTAAGAATCATGAAAGAGTTATGTTCAAGATCCTGTGGAAGTAAAGTAGAACCATTACTCTAGTCTGAGGGACTCAAGAAAGTCTCTTGAGAAGAAGTAGTGCCTGGGATGACTCTCAAAGGGTAAGATTTATCCAGAGAAGAGGGGTGACTTTCTAGGCAGAAGGATCTGTGGTGCAGAAGCATAGAAGCAAGAAAACACTTAACATAGAAAAAGAAATACAGGGTTCGTTATGGTAAGAGTATAAAGGTTCTTCTGAGGAAGTGGTGGAGGATGAAATGAGAAAAGTAGTCCACGACTGTGTAATGAAAGACCTCATGCATAAAGATATTCGATATTTTTTTTTTCCTAAGAATGGAAACCTTATGATGAATTTTGAATATAGGAGTTACCTGTACATATTTACATTTAGAATCCATCATTCTGGAGCAGTGCTTCACAAACATTAGCCTGCATTAGACTCACTTGGAGGATTTGTCAAATACATAGTTTCTTTTGGTCTGGGGTAAGACCCAAGAAAATTCATTTCCAAGTTCCCAGGTGACACTGATGCCATTGGTCCACAGGCCACACTCCAAGAAACATTTTTCTGTATGAGGGTGCAAGTGTAATAATAACTCAGAAATATCTCACAAAAGACATTATTTTTGGGAAAGCCACAGATGGAGGAAAATAAAATAAGGCTTTGAACTAAGGTAGTGAATGCAATGGATCTTGAAAGAAGAGGATAGATTGGGCTTAACATATATTTAGAAAGAAAAATGGACTGTCTTGGTGTATGGATGCCAGATTGAGGGAAAACTCTGTTGACCTATAGAAATCTAGATTGAGTGACTGATTGTTTATTGAAAATACCAACAAAGATAAGTGCTGGGAGAAGAAATTGGATGGGAGGCAGCTGGCCAAAATAGTGGCAGAGGAGGAGATGAAATGACATCTGATTTGGATATACTGAGTTTGAGATAACAAGGATGCATGAATGTATAAAAGCTGGCAAAGAGGAGCTGAATGAAATCGAGTCAGGAATTAGCAAAAGGCTCCTTTTATCACCTCAGCCATACAGAAAGGAATAGACAGAATGAAAGCAATTCAAAAATTTCATAAAGGAAAGTGCTTCTAAGAGGGAACTCCAAGAAAAAAACAGAATCTTAAATCTCTTTGGCACTTTCTTCAGAATACCCTATTGCATGCAACACTGACACAATTGTGTCTTTGTTATATATTGGATTTCCTATTTAGTTATGACTTTCAGAATACTTTGAAATTATAAATATATAACAAAAATATTTGGAATTTTACTTTTTGCTAAGTCTAGTAGCATTAACTCTCACATCTGTAGGTCAAACAAGGATATTCTTTTTCCCATTAGAAAAACTTCTACAATTTCATTCATTTCTCTACAAATATGGAATAAATATGTTTTCTCTCAAGGCATTATGTGACATTGCAAGAAACCCTTGTCCTCCCTTTTTTCATACCTCAATTTATTTAAGAGAGCACAATTGTTAAAAATAATTGCCTGTAGAGTCAGCCTGCTTACATTTGAACATCTATTAACTGTGAGATGTTTGTCAAATCATTTAAACCCTTGAAGACTCAGTTTCATCATCTTGAAAGTGATGAAAATAATAATGGGTAAAAGAGCTAGGCTACTCTTTAATGAGGCAGTAGAGCTCTACACAGGGTGACTAGTACAGTAAATGCTCAATAAATGTTAATTATTATGTTACCCAAACAAGTTCCTAGGACAGCCTTACTCCATATACATTAAAAAATTAAATATAGTTCTGGCAATATGAAATACTTGAACTTGTGTACACTCTATAAAATGTAGCCCTCAACCTGTTATAATATTAACACTTTATTTATCAGAATTCTTCTTTATGTTGTTTTGCAGATGGACATACTCTTAGACTGAAAGATCCTTGAAGTCAGTATCTCATAGACTGTAGCTTTCCATGCACCAGATTCAGTGTGGCACCTTGAGCTTATTGTGTGTACACTCTATGTCAACTAAGCCTGCGAGACTTTGAACCCTCTGAAAGCTGTGACCTTGACATATTCATCATGTTTTCTGTGTCCAGCACAGTGCCTCAGTCACCTTAGAGGCTCAACTATTCTTTTTTTGAAGGAATTATTTGTGTAGCTCAAGGAAAATTCAGATTTGAGCTAAACTGTGCTCAATGCAAAAGTGTAGTTATTTTTCTTTTCTTTTTTCTTTTTTTTTTTTTTAATTTTAAAGAGTGACTAAATAGGGCTCTGTCTGGCTTCCTAAGGAAAGATTTATAAAATTGGTCGTGTGTGTTTTTTTCTGTTTCTTCTCTGCCTCCCAGGAAATTTACCCTGTAAAGTTGCCAAGGAAACACTAACAGCTCAAGTCTGGTAGAAGAGGAAGATGCCTCATTAACAAATTCAGCTTCATTATTTGGATGCTTGCCTCAAGGAACTGGTGTTCTGTGATGAAGGATTGTTTCTATTAAGTATTATGTGGAAAGCCAGATGATTTTTTTAAAGAAATTTTGTTTTTTGACTCACTCATTCCCAGTGCTGAGAACCCACATATTATGAAATATTACATAAAAATAAACTATTAATTTTTAGTCTGATGGATTTGACCTGTGTATTAGTACTAAGCACATATGTTAAACTAAGTTTTCAAGTACTGATTTATTTATTGTATAATGATTAAGTTATCAAGTCTTTAATCTGAAGTATTGGCAGTATTATTTCACTAGATGATAAATTTAATGTATTGTTTACTGCCTATTAAATTATTTTGTATATTTTTCTTCTTATGAATTAGAAACTCTGGGATATATAGAAATTTATCGCCCTAAGATGAGATAATGCAGAATTGAGTGCATTTTGCTTTAGGAGGAAATCTCATTAGTGATGTGTAATGAAATAAAAAGTGCACTGGGTTTGGGGTTATAGCACTTGGAGTTTCAAAGCTTCTTTCCAGCATTCACCAGCTGTGTGATCTTGGGCAAGTCATTCATTAGTTTGTTTATTCAGGCATTGCATAACGATTTGTGTAATCACTGTTGCCTTAAGCTATACCCTCAACATGATACATTTATACAAAAATGAGAACTACATCATTTATATATTCTGAGCTTAAGTTTTTTTATGTATAAAAATGATATTATGTGCTTTATTCATTTAATCAGTCAGTCATCCATTCAAAAACTATTTATTGAGCTTCCACTGGGTGGCGAGCTTTTCTAGAGGCTGATGAGAGGTGTTCAACCCTTATTCAGCTTTTGACAGCATTATTCTTTTATTTTACTACTTTGGACTTAGGGGAGGTTATAACTTCCATCTGTTTCCAGTCACCTGTGCGTCACCATTCCTCTGGATCTACAAAACCATCCATACTATCGTCCTTTTTTAAAAAAAATGCTCTTTTAACATGATTTTGAGTTTGCCATTTGTTTCCATGTGGAACCTTCACTGATTTAGATAGGGAAAGTCTGTATGAGATTTTGGCATTTAACATGAGATCTGAATAGAGTTAACAAGGATGGTAACTAAGGAATGAGCATCCGTAGCAGCAGGAAAAGCATGTGCAAAGGCCCAGAGATAGGTCCCATATTCGAACTGTTTTTGAAACAGCAAAGGGGCCAGTGTGACTGGGTGGCAGGAGAGAAAAGGATAATGGCAAAAAATAGGATCAGTGTTATGGCCAGAGCCAGATCACCACAGGGCATAGCCTGACATAGTAACAAGTTTCCATTTCATTCTAAGAATAATGCGAGACTCTTGGGAGATTTGGGTCAGGGGAGTAATCTGATCTAACCTGAATAAATAGTTCTCACTGCCATGTGGAGAATATATGGGGTCAGGGGAAATAAGAACAGACAGAGGGACAACAGGAAGCAAGCTATTTCTCTAGTCCAAGGGAGAAATTGTTAATATGATATAAAGGATTACGATAGAAGAAATGTAGATGATAATGAATAGTCAAATTTAAGCCATATTTTAAATATAAAATTGGCAGGATTTGCTGATGGATTTGGATCTGAGAAACTTGGTGAATGGTGATGTCATTCACCATTGGAGGAGGGATTGAAGTGGAAACAAGTTTGATTTTGCATTATTAAGTTTTAGATGACTGTACTACTTCCAAGTGGAGATCGGAATAGGCAGTGTGGATCACAAAGGATAAGTTGAGATTGAAGTTATAAATTCAGAATTCACTAATATACATAGTTTAAAGCCATGGTACTAAATAAAATCTTATAGAGGATGAAACTAAATGGAAACCAAGACAGAAAAGAATTTCAAAAAGGATGGAATGGCCTACTGTGCCAAATATGACTTAGAGATCAAGAAAAATGATGATGAAACAATGACAACTGATTCAACCAATAGGATGTCATTGGCAACCTTGATAAAATAGGTTACAGTGATGTAGTGGGCACAAAAGCATGTGCAAGAGGTAATAAGAGATGAGAGATATTTTAAAGAATTTCTCTATAAAAGGGATGAGAGAAGTGCTTGATTTTGATATTTTGAATACATGAATTTTATAAACTTATCTACAAACATAAAAAAACCTCATAATCAAATGTTTTTAAAGACCTTGAAATAAGTTTTAAATACATTCAATAAAAATTATTGATATTTTACAATATTGTATTGATTTCACTGTATTGATATATTTTTGGTAGATTTTTAATGTACTAAATTGTATTCTATTTTGAAATATAATCACTTTACCTCCAAAGAATTTCTAAAATAGTCTCAAATTATAAATATGCATAAATCAAATTTTAAAATACTCATAGCTGGTAATAATATTGTGATGCTTTAAGTGTTTTTATGTTATATAAAGTGACTTTTTGAAAGAGTAATACTTGAAAATTTAACATTAACTTTAAATGCAAGGATCAGATTTTAAGATGTGCTGGGTCTTATGGCATATTCAATATTAGATTCAATTAACTGCTTAGAATTTTTATTCTTCATTTTTAATGTATTTTACACCCAAACTACTTCAATATCTTTTTCTTGACCATAACTGGATAATCTTATGGGACAAAAAAAAGGATCCAGCAGTAACTCTAAAGAAGACCTCAAATCCCAATCTCTTCCTTTTTTTCCCACCTCCATACTGAGGGAGCAGGGCTTAGAGTATCTGAACGTAATGAATTGAACTGAAAACTACACAATCTATATAGCTTCATTATTTCAATTGTCTGTTAAGGAGAAAAATATGTTGACTCTGGAACCTAAGACCACGGGGAGGGGGTGCAGTTGAGAAACCAACAGCATCAGTACAGCACAATGTAGAATTCATTTTAAACCTGTGCCGAGTTGATACCCATGCTCCAGGATGCCCTCAAGTCTCACTGTACTTAGAGCATTGATGCTGATTGCCTCACTTCACCCATAGATCAACCTTTCTAAGCTTTAAGACTTCTGATTCATGGTTTAGCCTTGGATTATCAGGTTTCCATTCCAGGAACAGAGAGCTTCTTAATACTAAGAAACCAACTCTACACAGTTTGTGTCAGAGCCTGGGTAATAACCACACTTAGGTAACTGACACGTTAGAAAAGGAAGTGAAACTTTCATTACTTAAAATTTTTCTTCAAGAAATAAAATTGATTATATAATTAATAGATCTTAGTTTGTTTTATTCTGTGTGGATGAAAGCAATTGAGGCTATGTAATAGGCAGCAAGCAGTCCTTGAGCAGCAGCACATGGGCAGATACTAGGTTGGCTTGCCACAGATTCCACCGGGAAGAATACAATGAGTCCAGATGCATTTAAAGAGTTTATTACATATACAACAAACAAAGTCACTATGGTGTCAGCTCTCCACATTTCTAGAAGGGCCAGGACTAGGATGAGACAAGTAAGGTACTTAGGGCACAAAGTTTAAGGAGTCACTCACTCCCCGGATTGTACAACTGCCCACCCTGCTCTTGCAGAACTCTAAGAATGAGGTTGCTGGGGCACAAAACTTAAGGAGGCATTTACTCTTGGGGTCCTTCAAATACAGGGTCAGCACTTGTATAACCCTTAGAATGAGTGCTTCCTTAAAACTGGTACTCTCAACATATCATTTGCCTCACTCTAGTTCTGGCCCCAGTCCCTAGTTGTACAGAACAACTTAGATGTGTCAGATGATAGATAATAAGAGTGGTAGGCTTTTCTGTTGACAGTAGCCAATTCCATATCACACCTAAGCAGTTTTATAGCCTACAGGTGGATCTGGGATGGGAAGGAGTGATGTAGAAAAAATTCCATTCCTCATTGATGCCAGGTAGAGAATGATAAGCAGCCATGTGGAAGTTCTTCATAAGACAGCCTGCTTTGTTATGTTCTTGGAAGATTCACAGGACATTCCACTAAGACTTAGGCCAGCCTATGGGTTAGCCTTATCTAATGGCCTGTGTGGATATATGCAAGATCACCAGAATGCCAGGAAGAAACTGTTTCTTTATAGCTGGTATTAAAAACACAGGTTTGGAGTCATACAAAAAATATGTTTTATAACTCTACTTCTCATAACTGTGATATTGGGTAAGTTTTATAAAATTTTAGCCTGTTACATCAAAAAAGAAATAATTGACTTATAAGGCTACTATAACTACTTTATAAGTCTGTTTATAATGTGTATAAAGCATTTAATGAATGCCTGGCATCTAGTAAATGTTTTAATCATTTTACTACCAAATCTTATTTGTTCATTCATCTCATGAATTCCAAAACCATTTTTTAAATTATATTTTATCTTCAGATTTAAAAGAAATATTAATTTTGTTTGCCAATTTATGTTTTATGCTTTACTTTTATTATATAAGGATAGAGTTTACTCAGATGACAACAAGAATATTTAAGAACATGTAAAAGAAAATAATTTAGGTAATTTGGTTATTTAGGGTGTGCATTGTGTTGGAATAAAGCGTTTCAACAGGGTGGAGGAGAGCCTTTAAAAAATAGACAACAATGTAGATGCATTCATTAGGATTCTTTCAGGTTTTGAGAGCCAGGAATTATTTTATTTGAAGGCAGGAAGAACACCTAGTTTGAAACATTGCTCAAATGTTAGACTCAAGGATTTAGACTCTAACACTGTATCGTCTAGAATATAAATTGCCTTAATTTTCCATCAGGTTCCTACAACATTTGAAGCAATTTTTGGAAGCCATTTTTGG
Source organism: Macroglossus sobrinus (assembly GCA_004027375.1). Classification (NCBI taxonomy): domain Eukaryota; kingdom Metazoa; phylum Chordata; class Mammalia; order Chiroptera; family Pteropodidae; genus Macroglossus; species Macroglossus sobrinus. The sequence goes on along the minus strand of PVKZ01001038.1, from coordinate 192,248 downwards.
AGCTAGAATGGGGAGTGGGGTGGAGAAGGAGAAGTTCCTCAACAGGATGCTGGATAGAGAAAAGTACCATATACAATGTATCTTTTATAGAGGAGACAACTTAATAATTTTCTTGCCAAGAATCCCTTGTGATTTTCTTACCATTTGTGGTCCTAATGAAAAATCCATGTAGAAATTCATCACCCATTGAGTTTTCATTCAAAGTCAGCTTCTTCAAATGGAAACTTTAATCACACCATCTCTACCTTCTCCCCTGCCTTACCTTTAATGTTCTCTTCACATGCTCATTTCAGCCCCATATTTATGTTAAGATTCCCCATTTTTTTGAGATATCAGGAAAATGATGTGATTAAATCCCAAGTAAAGTGGCATAAATCTTCTTAATATCACAAGGGATCATTGGCTGTTTCTCTGATCATAGGTATCTACTTTTATTTTCCTTCTATCTTTACTCAGTTATTTTCCATATTTGATTTCTTACTGTAACTATGTTTCCCCAGGTTCCTCAACCCTATACTTACAATGAGATGCAAACTGATAAGAAGTGACCAGGGTCACAAGAAAGAAACTTTTTAGCAAAAAGTATAACTCTTCTTTGTAGCCCCAAACTCCTATCCAGCAGGCTTTGAGAAAACTGGTTTTGTTTTTTCATTTTGGCGGTGGGGGGCAGGGGGATGTAGGAAAATGATTTAAAAATTAAGACAATTGCGAACATTAAAATCCTGAGAGATTTTGCTCAAAAATCTGGAGTTCTAGGTTCTTTTGAAGAAGTCATATAGTTAGTATGAACCAAAGCCTATAGCCAGTCAGGCTGAGCTCTAGTAAAAAGGGCATGCGCTCTCCAGTGTGTCAAGCGTCACCCATTTCCCCATTTATGATACCTTTGACAATTATAAACAGTACTCAGGCATGATCTGCTGTGGTTACTGATTCAAAATTAGAAATTGATCCTTATAAAAGAATAGCTCATCTACCTATCTGTATATATTTTATTTTTCTGTATATAGTAACAGAGTGGATTATAGCTAATTGAAATTTTTTCTGAGTTCAGCCTTTTCCATGGGATTAATATTCTTGCTACTAATATGTTAAATTGTGGTTTATTAAATTTTCGTTTTTTCTTTTCTGCCCTCACTTTAGCTTCTTAGAGAACAAAACATCTGCTCTCCCACCTAGAGCTATTTTCTTGCATATTTTAGGAATAATTAGTCTATTTATATATTTTTTTTACAGATCGTACAGAGTTTGAGAAAATATTCAAATTTATAGATAGAGGCTAGTTGTATAGCATTTGTGTAGCAAGATTGTTTAAAAACGAAACAAAACAAAACAAATACAGCTGAGTACCCTAAGTTTGTAGCTTAAAGAAAATATTACACTGTGGGACTGGGAAATTCTCCATGCCATTGAGTAGCATTTTACAATCAACACCTCTCCCCTTTTCAGGATATCGAATCCCTAACAGGAAGTCTGACTGGTTCTAAGGGGGCTGATCCACCGGTAAGTTAGCTTCTTCATTAAATTTAACTATTGACGAATTGAATTATGTACACACCAGATCATCAGACAGTTACTTGTATACAATTTGTCATATAGGTTACTTTTTGAAATATGTAGCTACTGCAGTAACTAATGCAAAAGTGTGAAGTTGCTTTGTGGTGTCATTTGGTGTTTTAAAAAGTTTTAATAACTCATAAAATTCATCTCTATGTATCACTCTAAAAATAAGAATAAAGGCTTCCTTAGGCTATATAAATGTTTTTATGTCCTACTGATGGGCTACATCAAAAGTTAAAACCTTTTGGGACTTGTGAGTCCATTTAATCAACAGCATTGATCCTTGATATTGCTCTTCTTTCCTTTTTTAACCAAGAAGCTTCTAGAAAATTTGAAAAAGTGTTCCAAAGTTTCAAAGGATTAACATTTTAAAACAATAAGAAGTGATTGTATTGGAACATCTTGGTCTTTTTCGTGATGTCTGATTTCAGAAAATATTAAAATAATATTCCTATGATTTTATGTTTGAAGTACAAACATGAATTCATTCTATATACCTAAAGTAATAAGATTAAATTTTTTTCAATGAATAGTCAATATATTAATTTTAATCACAGTTTTCTTTTTACTTAGCATTGTGTGGTTTAATGGGGAAAACACTGAGCCCAATGTTATCAGTTTTTTGCTATACTTCATCTAGACATACAGACAAAGAACGATATTACATTAAAATACTAGTAAAAATAACTTCCAACTGTAGCTCTTTCTCTACTGTCTCTCTCTCTCTCCTGTCTCATGGTATTATCTAATCTTTACCATATTGCTCCTAAAGTAGGCTAAGCAACCCAGTCCTTTCTTTTTTATTGTTATTGTCTGAATTTATGTAGGAATATTTTTCTAAGTATTGTCTTCAGATAGCTACTTATATTAAGGTCCCAAACCCATTACATTTTAGTATAAGACAAGATAAAATGGAAGTGACCCCAGTAAATATATTGTGTCAGTATTTATGGCCAGCCCTGTACGCAAGTATAGGCTACTGCTTGTGTGATGTAATTTCACCCTGCTGCCTTACACAGTGTTTGAAAATGGCATCCAACTTTTATTAGAAAAGTAAATCTATTTCCTTCAAAATACCTCCCTCACCTGTTCACAGATTCCTGAAAGAATTCTATAATAAGGAATCAGTTTGTTTAAAAAACAACTAAACACCTCTCTTCTATAAGTGGTGATAAAACTCTTACTGATTATTTACATGTTAAATAATTTAGTTTTTCATATTCTTTTAAGAAAGCACCTTTCAAGCAGGAAAGATTGTGCACAAAGCGTAGTTACTGAAAGAGGCCCCTTGCAGGGGAAAAGCGTCAGAGAAAAGAAAGATAGTGTCCTAAAGTCAAACTTAACTTCATTCCCATTGGCTAAAAGTGAAGTGAAGTGTGTGTATGTGTGTGTGTGTGTGTGTGTGTGTGTGTGTGTGTGTGTGTGTGTACATGTATGTATGTTATTTTTCTTTGGACATAATTTATAATATTGTGAAGATAGAGATTCTCTCTTGGCCATGCCCAGCCACAATGGTAAGTATTTAATACTGCCGCCTACATTTTCTGAAATTTAATAATTATACTTTATAACTTTTTGCAGGGTGGAAAATTTTATGCAAATTTCAGAGTACATGATAGTTTAGGAAGTCAGGGTAGGGGATGCAAGTAAAAGTACACATAAATTTAGTGTCTCCCATTGTTAAAGAACAATCTATAGCACATTATCAAGAGCTATGTAATATTATTATTTTTAGTTCTCCTTAAAGCTTTTATAAAGTATGTCAAGGTAAAATGATAATAGTATCCTAGGGTCACTTCAGTCATTTAAAAATAAGGCTTTCATTTCTTTTTGCTCCTAAATTAGAAAACTAATAGATTAGATTATGTATAACTTAAATCTATTTAAAGTTCTGTGGAGTTTTTTTTTTTCTTTCTTTAAAAATGTCTTGGGAATAGATCATCTAAACAATATGATCCATTATCCATTTCTAAAGTTGTGTCTTTGTATAAATATTTACACTGTATATCTAAACCCCTTTTATGATGAAACTTTTATTGGTAAAACATTCAGGGTGCTATAATTTTCATTCATTGAGCAGAATATGTAAGGTGCTGAATGAATAGACTTAACGGAAATGTGTAGCTGTGGATTCATTTCTTTACCAGTTTAATAGAAATCTCAGATACATCTTTAAATGTAAATGGTATATTTAAAAATTAAGAAATTTTCTGTCCATAATCATAAATATTATTTCTGAACAGTACAAAAAGGTGAATTTTGAACTTTTCAAATAGCAAGCATGTATAAACATTGTATCAGAATTTGCAAATGTAATTATAAGTAAATTTACATATCTATTAAGAATAAATTTGAGAAACTCCAGGGATATAGTTTGCATTAATATTTTAAACAATAAATGCTAAGTAGCTATTTTAAAAATTCAAGTAGTCTCAGTTTTAATGCCAATAATGAAAGAATCACCCATTTATGATTTTCAGGGGCAATTCAGAAAGTTTTATAATGTGTTCCTTCTGAAAAGGATTTCAAGAGGCATGTTTTTAATTCAGAAACTAGAATTAGTTACTGCAGCAAATAAAACTTGTAGATTTTTCTAAATCACATAGTTATCATAGAAAATATATTATTTTATCAGTGAGAAAAATATTATCTGTCAAATGTTAACTTTGCATTGGCATTGAAAAATTGTATCAGATTGTCTACATATGACATATGGTTTTTATTAAAAAAACTGGATCACAAATTAACCTCCAGTATAAAAACATAGCATATATTTACACATAAAAATAAAGGGAAAGAACATAGATAATGAAAATCTAAAGGACAAAATATTATTAAGTATTGCATTTTTAAATATACATTTTTCTATAGTGTTTTAAATTTTAAGTGTTAATGATTTTAAAATGTGTAAAACTTATGAACTATAAGGCATCTAGGGTGTCCCAGGTGATCAGATTGTCATCCAGCCTTTAGGAAGGCCTATGTAAGGTCTAAGCAACTTAGCTTCAGATGGCCAAGAGAATTTTGAATACCAAGAAACTAGAGTACAATGCATAAACACTCTTATTCGGCTGTAATAGTTGTACCTGGTATCTGGAGAGCTGTAGAATTGCAGGGCCATGTGGTACCAGTACTGTGACAAATCATTGTCTTGTCTTTAACCAGTGAGCCAGTGACATAGCCTCTGGCCAGGATCCAGGATGTGTCCCAGACTGTGGGCTAGCTTTAAATCTACCTGTAAGATTTAGAAGCTCAGCTTCACCACAAATATCAAGTTTAGTGATAGAGACCCAAGCAGACTAACATACACAAGGAGGAGAATTTCTTTTTTTTTTTTTAATTTGGTTTAAGAAACATTCTGATTTTTAAATAGCTATTTATTTTCTTATCATTTCTGATTCATTTAAGGGTTAATATAGACAAAATCTACTAAGGAGTAATGGAGCGAAGTCCTAGACTGCATGAAACACATTGGTCAAATGTGGAAGCGTGATGTTTTAGAGTGCTGTTATCTGTGTTTGAATTAAGTTTACCTCATTGCCTCATCCAGAACTTACAGCAAGAATGCCCGTAGGGGTAGTCAGTTCTTTTCCTGTTTTTCTTTCTTTTTTTTCTTTTCTTTTTTTTTTTTTTACTTTGGAGTAATAAGTCCTATAAATTTTCTTTCTTCATAACTTAGTACTTTAAATTGTTTGAAGTTTCCTTTATCCAAATGCTAATGGTTCTCTTTATTTCTAGAGTGTGGTTAAAAAGTGAATCCCTACCTAATTCCTGTCCTTGAGCTTGATATATACACACTGTCCTGAACATTCTCCAGCTCTCTTAATTTTTTTCCCCTCTGAGAAACCAGAATCGTACATCCCATTTTTTTGTACTTTTTGTTCTTATTTTAATGGCCTTCCTTGTGGTTCTTAGGAATTTCAGTAAACACTTCACAGAATTTAAAAACAGTTTAATTTCCTGAGGGTGCTGTTTAGACCAGATTATATATTTTTTTTAATTTTAGATAATCTTAAAATTTAAAAGTTTCCAAAACTGATTTAAATTTGCTTATTTAAAAAATGCCAGTGTTCTACTCATTTGCTTCAAAAGATAAGGGAGTAAAAAATGTGAATCTGAATCATGACCTAATTTAATTTATTTCAACTTGAACACTTCATTTTTATATTACTTTCCTTCATTCTCTTTTTTAAAGTCAGAATTTAGTGTATATTTGAATATACACAATGTATTAGACATTTTGTTAGGTTTTAGAGATACAATGGTAAATAATAATATAGTTTCTCATTTCAGAATCTTACAATATATTGAAGTAGACAGTAAAAAACCAGTTGCAATACAATGTAAGTACAGGGTAAGAGGATTATGTAATCTAATTGGTGAGGATAAAAAGGAGCTGAAGAATCAAGGAAGGTAAATAAAAGGAAATAAAAGGATGTATTGAAGTTTGCCAGCTGAGGAAGGTGGAGCATGATATTTTAAGCAGAGGAAATAGTATCTGTATAGGTAAAAAAAAAAATGAGAAAATAATGTAGTGTGGCTATAGAGTATGAGATAAGCTAGAGGACAGAAAATAGTGGTGAGATAGAAGGTAGAAGGTTGTCAGGGCAAGAAATAAGATATTTCATGGAAGAAATTTGTACTCTGTACTAAGGACCATGTGGACTTATTAAGAATTTTAAACAGGCAGGTCATTTAATCAGCTCTCTCCTTTAGAAACCTTTTCTTGGCTCTAGTTGGGGAGTGATTTGAGAAAAGACTAAAGCAAAGTGACTAGTAAAAAATCTCTTGTAATCATCCAAAGCAGAGACAGATGAAAGAATAATGGTAACTTATTTACTTATTTATTTTTGGTCCATCCACTGTATTATAAAGCTAATCAAGGGTAATATTACAAGAGAAACTCAATATTCTATTTCGAGTACAACACTAAATTATTAATATGAGCCTATAGAGTAACAGTGTAGAGAGAAGTAGGCTGATTCATGAGACATTAAGGACATAGTGAATACATAAGAATTGATGGTTGTTTAAAGGGAAGAGAATGAGACTTATTGAAAAGTCAAGGCTGATTTTTAAACTTTCTGGTTTGGCAACTGATTGGATGAGGATGCCCTACATAGAGATAAGAGTCCCTTGAGATAGAGAATTTGGGGAAAGGAGCTGATGAGTGCAGTTTTGGACACATTAAATTGAGTTGACAGAGTTGGGAACATATAAATAATTTTGGAATTTAAAGGTGAGATCTTGTTTATAGCTATTGATTTGAACTTGTAGAATAGTTCATTGAACCTATTGAAGTTGATGAAATCACCCTTACCCCTCAAAAAATGTATTCTGAATGAGAAGATAAAAGAGTTCTTCCCTGAGGAAGAAAAGCATTAAATAAAGAAAGAGAAAGAAAAGAGGAAGTGTATGCTTTACAAAAGATAACATAAAGATGGATACAAGGAATACCAAGAAAATATGAAATCATGAATGCCAGGGTCAAGAGAGGATGGTAAAAGGGTTTATTAGGAGTTTCATAATGTTGAGAGTTCGAAAACAAAGTACCCATTGAAATTTTGAAATTTAGCCATAAGAAGATAAAAGGTGATCTAGGAGAGAGTAATTTTAGTGGAGTAATTAAGGAAAATCAAGTTTTCATTGACCTGAAGATTAAATGGAAAGTAAGAATTGGATTCAGTGGCTATTGAAAACAATTTCAAAGAGCTTAATTATATAAGTGAGGGGTCCAAAAAGAGGGTGGAGGAGAGGAGGAAAAAGGTGGACTCTGAGCCTTGGCCCCATTTATTTAAGTGGCTGGCCAGTGGAGCCCCATATTTTTAGTTATGGAAGTGCTAATTCCTATTATTAACGAGCTCCAAGAGGTAGACACCAACATCACCCAGTTGCCTCCGATTGGTGGTGGGAATACAGAGCAGTGGGAAAAGCTCAGTACTAGAAAGTCCAGTGGAGAGGGACCTGCTTCTCAGTGGGGCTGGCATTGTCACCCAGAGACTTCTCATTCTGCAGCTGGTCCATGTTTCAATTGAATAAACCAAAACAACAGGAGCAGAAAATGGGGTTAAAGTGGAAGAAAGGGGTAAATTTCTTCACACACACAAAAATAAGCTTTACAAGGATTTTTTTTGATGAAATTTGACAAGAACTTGAGATAGAAAGGATTTCAGGAAATAATAAGAAAGTAAGCCCAGAACCAATTCATCTTAAGATTTTTTTCACCCAACATTTTCAATTTTACACTTATGGATTTGCCAGGAATGACCAAGGTTTGCCTATAGGTGATCAGCCTGAGGCCATTGAGCTTCTAATCATTATCAGTAATCCAAATTCCATTATCCTCTCTGTCACTGCTGCTAAAACAATTATGGCAATATAAGAGCACTTAAAATTTCAAGAGAGGTAGACCCAGAGGGTTGCAGAATTCTAGATGTAATCACTAAACTTGACCTCATGAATGCAGGTACTGATGCCATGGAAGTATAAATGGCCGGGGTTCTACCAGTCAGACTTGGAATAGCTGGAGTTGGTTTAGAAGAGCCAGCTAAATATTAACAGTAAGAAGAGTGCAACTGATTCAATCTATGATCAATATGCTTTTATTCAAAAGAAATACCCACCTCTGGCTAATGGAAATGGAACAGTGTTTCTGAATAAGGTTACTGATGCATCACATCAAAGACTGCTTACCAGCACTGAAAACAAAAATAAATGTTCTAGCTGCTCAATAACAGTCTCTTCTAAATAGCTATGGTGAACTTGTGAATGATAAAAGTGCTGCTTTACTCCAGCTTATTACCAATTTGCCAAAGAATATTGTAACCCTTTTGAAAGAACTGCAAAATATGTTAGAAGTTCGGAGCTATGCAATGGTGCTAGAATCTGTTATATTTTCCGTGATACTTTTGGGCAAACCTAAGAATCTGTTTACTCACTAGGTGACCTTAATGCTCCTGACATTTTGACTGCCATTAGAAATGCTACCAGTCCTCATCCAGCTTTGTTTGTGCCTGAAGTTTCAAATGTCTGGAAAAGCCCAGCCTCTGTACGTGTAACTGGTTCATGAGGAAATGGAAAGGATCATTCATCACAGTAGCAATTACAGTACATTGGAGTTATTGCAGTTTCCTAAACTGCATAATGCCATAGTCAAAGTAGTAACTTGTCTTCTTTGTAAATGGTTGCTGGTTACAAATGAAATTGTTCATAACTTAGTGGCAATTGAGTTGACTTATGTGAACATAAAACATCCCAATCAGCTGATGCTTGAGGGCCAATGAACAACAAGACAGAGAAACAAAGAAGAAATAGGCTAGCAAGAGAGTTACCTTCAGCTGCCTCCCTAGACAAGTCTAAAGTTCCAAGTTCTTTGGCACCTGCCTCCCAGGAGCCCTCCTCTGCTGCTTCTGCTGAGGCTGATGGCAAGTTAATTCAGAACAGCAGGAGAGAAACTGAAAATGTTGCATCTGGAGGTGGTGGGATTGGAGACACTGTTCAAGAATCAACAGGCAACTGGAGGGAAGTGCTGAAAACTTCAAAAGCTGAAGAATTATTAGCTGAGGAAACATCAAAACTAATTCAAATTATGCCAGGCAGTCCACAAAAAGGCCATGCTGTGAATCTGCTTCAAGTACTGGTTCCTGTTTCACAAAAACTATCTGCCTGTGAATAGAGTGATTGTGAGGTTATTGAATGGCTCATCAAATCATACTTTATTATTGTCAGAAAGAATATTCAAGACAGTGTACCAAAGGCAGTCATGCGGTTTTTGGTTAGTCATGTGAAAGATACTCTTCAGAGTGAATTAGTAGGACAGCTATATAAATCATCCTTATTGGATGATCTTTTTACTGAATCTACAGACAAGGTACTGCCTACTCAAGTAGAATTTTGTTTATGAACTCGTGTGTATTGCAGTGATATGAATCTGCTCATGTGAAGACTAGCTATAGACTGAAAATTGTATGCTATTACAAAATGAATCACACATTTAGTCCAAATAATAAATGGCTATTTCAAAAGTTTCCCAGTATATATAAAATTAAAGAGAAGTAGGAAGGAATAATAGCCACTATAGGATATGTTTTAAGAGAGAATTATTTTCAAGAGAAAAAATTGGAGTGCATTGAAACATATGGAAAGTATATACAGAGGGAGAAAATTTACTGAGGAAAAGAAAGTTAATTGATAGAACACCAGATGATGCAGAAAAGAATGATCTCCAGGGCATTTTATATAGAAAGAGCAATGTCTCTTTAAATTTGAAATAAAAGTAGGAAAAAAAAGGGTGAAAGCTGATGCAAGCATATTTATAGGCAGGGATCTTACAAAGATGAAAGGTTTCATTTAATGGCTTCCATTTTCCCCCCCCCCAAAAAAACTGGCTGACAGTGGCAGGGGAGATGATAGGATAAGATATTTCAAGAATATGAAGATTTATCTAGCATGATGGATTATGGGAGAACTATGTAAATCATAGATGGATTAGTGGCAAGTGGTAAGGGCCCACTTGTGGTTCTAGGCAGTGAATTTATGGTCACTATAAATGACTCAAAGGTGTGATTTTTTTCCTCCTCTAACAGCTTTATCACAGATATAGGAGAGAAGAATATCTATGGCCATTTTGATGTTAGGTTGTTGTTCTGCAGACCATTGCTATGGAAGGCTAATGGGGAAAGATAATTGAGAATATTCTGAAGAATGTCATAAAGTCTAAACTGAATAAGAATTGCAGCGAAGATAGGAAGTGATCAATGAAGTATTTAAGTTTGAATAAATTTGAAAAACAGGAGTAGTAAATATAGGAAGAAGGATAAAAAATAATAGTGAGAGAGTAGAATGCTTGATTTAAGCATTTCAAAGCCAAAATATTAATGGTCAGAAGAAATGAAAGTCATTGGAATTGATGATGACAAGGAACTACAAGTTGGACTGATAATTTATGTGAGCCCTGTAATTTTTCCTACCCATATTTCCATTCATTTGATAATCACACACTGTTTTACAACTTAAGTGCCATCTAGATACTGATAAATGAAAAGTGTATAGTTCTAGACTTTATCACTCCCTTAAAATTTAGACTCCTGTATCTAACTAAATACTTGACACATTCACTTGTATATCCAATAGAAATTTAAAGTTAAAAAGTGAGCTTCTGATCTTCTTTGCCACTTTCCACAGATCTATAGTTTTCCCCATAGCAGCTAATGACTCCTTCATGCTACTGTTTCCAGAAGTCAAAACCTTAGAGTCTTCTTGTGGGTTCTATCTTCATAATTTATCCAGAATTCAACTAATTCTTACCATCCTGATTAAAGCCACCATCCTCTCTCACATGTCCACTCTCAGTGAACCAAGCAGGATCAATTTCTTAAAATATCAATCAGATTATGTCACAGCTAAGCTTAAATCTTTGTTGGATTTCTATCAGAAAAAAAAAAAAAAATCCCGAAGTCCATGAAGTGGTTTCTAAGATACTTCATGACTTTTCTCTTTACAATGCCTCTAGAAACTCATCTTCTACCTTCATTTCCTAGCTCATTCCAGTTTGGTTGCACTAACGCTTTTGCTATTCCTTTACTCAGGCAAGAACTTGCTATTATTTCTTCTACATGGTTTATTCCCTCACTTTCTCTAGGTCTCAATTCAAATGCTGCTTTAACAGAGAGATCATCCATGAACAATCAATATTCTTTCCCCTGTTTCTATCTGTTTATTGCTTGTTTTCTTCTACTAGAATATAAGCTCCACATGGTTAGGGACTTTGTCTTTTTTGTTCACTATTATATTTCAAAGGCCTAGAATAATACATGTCATATGAATTTCTCAGTATATATTTGCTGAATGAATGAATGAGAAATATTCTTAAGCACATGATTTATATAATCATATTTGTGGCTGAAAATGATAACACTAGCAGAATACAGCATGAAGAAACAGATTGAAGCTGTTACAGTAATTCTGAAATGAGATTACATGGATGTACTTCAGTTATGGTAGCAGTAGTAAGAATTAAAAATGCAGAGAATAAAAAGCTTACAAAAACAGTAGTAAAAGAATTTTATAGTGGGGAAAGAAATAGGACTCAAGGATAACTTCAAATATTGGCCACGGGAAAAATAACAGCAATGTAAAATCAACAGGATATAATTTGGATTTTTTATTTATACATTATGTTTAATATCACTAGATATAAACCCCTTGAAAGCAGAAATTTCTGTCTAGTTTACACCTGAACTCCCAATGCTCTGAACAATGCCTAGCACACAGTAAGCCTTTAATAAATATTTAATGAGCAAATAAATGAACCAAGAATGATAATACTAATAGGTCTTCAGATGGAAAAAAATGTGAATGAGGTATTGAAAACTTTAATAAATTCAAGAGTAAAAGATGTGAAATGGAACTTCCATTATTGATTCAGAATTTTCTTTAAAGGCTTAAAGCATAAGTCCATTGGTGATAAGTATTCTTATATCTGTGAAGTGCTAGACATATTCACCACAGACTTACTAAGTAATAACTGCAGTAGTAACAATCCTGCCAGTGTGAACCACCTTTAGCCTCTTTAAAAGAAGACCAGAAAGGGCTCATTAGCAGAATTTCAGCTGGTGGGGAGTCCTGCAGGATTTTTACTCCAAAGAAAAATAAGGAAGGACCGAAAACAGTGACTCATAGAAGGAGGAAGTGGTATCCCTGTGTTTGGAAACTTATTCAACAGCTCAATCAGCATGTGATTCCATGGAATAGATATGAGGAGAAAGAAATAATGTGTATCACTTGAAGTTTGGAGACATGCATAAAACTGAACCAGATATTTGCTTCCTGTATACCAGTGTGAATAGCGAGGATAGGTAAGAAAAAAAAAATCAACAACTTCATTATTAATTATTAATGTTTTAACTTGTCAAAATATGTTGGTAGCATGAATGTTTAGTCAAAATAATGAAAGATAGTTTATATGTAGGAATTTTATCATGAGAGAAGCTTAGCATATATGATAACAAAAGATATTCACATTAGGTGTTTTCCTACTCTTTATTGTGTTACTGATTAGAACTATTTAAACATCTATATTTTAACACAACCAAACTGCTTAATTGAAGGACACATTAGAATGTGGTTTTCTATATTCAAAATTTAAATTGTGCTAAATATGAAAGTGAGTAAAGAAATTTGAATTATAGGTTGACACCTGAAAGGTGTAGAATAACACTAAAGGTGGGAAGCAATTTTGAGATCTCTCAGCATATTATTTCACTGATGATCAATGTAATAGGAAACATTTTAGAAATGATTTTTTTAGTATATGTCCAGTTATTTGGGAAGCTCAGAGTAACAATACAACCCCTTATTAGAAATAGAATCTTACTTGTTATTTACTGTTTATTTCTAGTCAGTCTATAAGAATAAAAATATTTAATTTTTTGAGGGAAAACCAATATGTTAATGAAAAGGGACAAATAAAATAAATCAAGAACTCGCATTATTGCAAATATATGTTATTTTTGTTAATAATAATAAAACATTGAAGTATGTATTAAGATGTATTCAATTTCTTGATCATGTAAAGTTCTATATGAATTATTTTAATTTATATCTCATTGTTCCCCAAAATACCTATCATAATTTTTTTCCAAAATAATAGTATAATTTCAACTACAGGTATTGTACATAACTGCAGTTCTTTTTTTATCTTCTTTTCTATTTCTATTTAATTGTATTATACATAAATTTATTTGTTGTATGTGTATATGTATTTATATATATCATATGTAAACACATAAATATATAAAAAATCTATGATACACACACATTTATTTACATATATTTTCTCTTTAAAAAAAAACAGGACAGATTTTTTAGTATCTTAAGTCCTTAACTAAACGAAGGGGTGGTTTCTAATTAGACTGTTCTTATCTAATGCAATAAAGTGGAACTATTTTTATTCTTAATTAAAGATGTATATAATTTAGGGTGTTTATCTGAAAAGACGAATGGATACAGCTTTATATATACAATTGCTCATTAAAATGTAAAACGTATAAAGTAAAAATAAAGATTTATTTAGAAAGCATATTTGTAATGCCTATTGTGTACTTAGTACTATTCCTGACACTTTAGAAATAAATTAAAAATATCAACTGAGTGCTATAGATTTTTACGCTCTAACTGATTAACAACTTTTTTTAATTATTAAAAAGCGTAAAAAGGGTGGAGAGATAATTACTTTTTTGGTTTATGGAAATAGTGATGGTAAGTGTGTTTTGGGGAACACGCTTTACTTTTATTTTTTACGGAGACTTATTTTGAGAGGTGAATATTGAACCAGATTTTGAAGAGCTCATTTGTATCAAATTAAAATCTTTATTCTGAATGGAAGGAAATCAAGAGTTTTTCTTTCCATGATATCCAAAAGTAGTTAAATTCTATAAGGTTTAGCAACTATTAGTGATCCTCCCACTTTCCCTTATTTTCCCTCGGCTTTCAGAGGAGACAGCATTATGGCTTCCTTGCCCTCTAGCTCTAGTTGGCTGCTACAACCTGTTTATAATATGTCTGTTTGAATTTGATAGCCAAAGTTGTTTAGAATATAAAATTATAACTGGTCTTTAGATATCTGTTAAAAAGTATATATAGGTTTAAAGCACTAAACACCTTCTATGTACTTGTGCTGTTTAACAGCTAAGCATCTATTCAGCCTCAGTGAGATTAGACTACTGGCGATGCTTGCCCCACCATTCTAGAAAGGAGTTTTGATTGTACCCAGCTGGTACTCTAAGAAGGAGGGACTGTTGGGCAATTCCAGCATAGCCCGAGGCAACAGGACCTGCACAGATCCTGGTCTGGGGCTTTTGCTTTTCCAGGGATCCCAAAGAGGTGATGCTCTATATCCTTTAGCAAGATGAGAAAGTTTTCTGAAGGTTTGCCCTTTTCACCATTCTTTTCATCATAGTTTGGCTGGGTAAAAAACTAAAATTTCTTTGGCTAGTGATCCTCCCACTTTCCCTTATTTTCCCTCAGCTTTCAGAGGAGACAGCATTATGGCTTCCTTGCCCTCTAGCTCTATCCAGGAACTCGGGTCTCTCTGTGAAGGAGCAGTTATCTGGAGAGAAAACAACTTGCTCTAGCTAATTCTCTGTAACTAGACTGTCTTTTTCAAATGAATGCAATAAGGGAAACATGAGTCAGCAAAATATAAGTTCTTGAACTTGCATGCATTTTTTTTTCACTTAACCACTACTGACACTTTAAAAAAGAATCTGATTATATATTCATAATAAATTAAAATTGAGATTCTGCAGAATTCTTATTTTTAATTAAAATTTGTGTCGATTCAAGAAAACCACATAATCAGGATCTGCCCTAAAGATTTTATGATAGGCTATTAAAATATTTTCCAAGAAGATATTTGAAGCTATTGAAGTTTTTTAGGAAATTATAAATCTCAAAGTAAAAGTAGAAGAATTATAATACTAAAAATTTAATATTTTAGCAAAAGAGTTCACCAAGGTCATCTGAATGTTGCTAAAACATCTTCTGGTTACAAAACAAATTCTCTAGTATTTGTATATTTTCCTCACAAGAATCATTTATATTTTTATTGGAGTATGGTGACAAGTTTTGTGGTAATGGTAGTTATTATGTCTACTTTTCCTTTTCATTTTATAGATTAAAATGGGTAATCCACATGAATGATTGCTTTTCTTTTATGGACAACTCTTTCTGCAAAAATGTTTTAAAAACCTGTTAGTATGCCTATTCAAAACCACTGGGTTACATTTAATTTATATCGCCATTCTCAAAAAGGCCAAGAAATCAACTAAAATTTGACATTACAAAAAACATCATTGTTCTAACTTTTAAATAACGGTATATAAGTAAATGTGTTAAATGAAAGTGGAAAAATAATGTGAGATAAAGATTGTCTGCATGAATTTTTAAAAACTACATAGTTTATAATATAAATCTAAAATATGAGAATAAAGAAAGGTTGAAATAAAATGATAGAAAATATATACCATGTAATACTAAGTAAGAAAAGAAAGTATTATCTTTCAGGAAAAACAACAACAAGGACATAAAAAACTAAATTTAAAAAGAGAGAAACTTAAATATAAAATTTGATGTACCTGGAAGATAGGAATTTTAAGTGAGTATGCATCTAATAGCAAACACTTAAATATAGAAAACAAAAATTAACAGAAATGGAAGGAGAATAAAAATGCTCTCAATCATAGTAGAACATGTTAATACTTCTCTTAGCACCTGACTAAACAAGAAAATAAATTCTGTAAAGATGATGATAATTTCAGCATTAATAAACAAGCTTGTCTTCAGTGATATATAGAGAATCCTGTACATTATTTCTCCAAATTGACCAATGAGCCAGATAGAAAGATTCAACAAATTTTAAAGAATTGAAATCATTGCAGAATGTGTTTTGTTACAACAGAATTCAGCTAGAAATTAATTTAAAAAATAAAATAAAAAAAATAGAAAGTACTGAAGTTTTGGGAAAGTATGGCATATACTTCTAATTAACTTTTTGGTCAGAGAAGAATTTAAAATAAAAATAAGAAAAAAATTGAATTCAATGATATTGAAATACTACATACTGAAACATGCAGCAGACAGTTAAAGGCCCCTTAGAGAAAAAATTATAGCATTAATATAATAGTAGAAAAAATAAAGGCTAAAAACCTAATGATATAAGCATTCCTAGAAGCTAGAAAGAAAGAAGAAGCTAGAAAATAAGAGAGCAATAATAACCAAGGGTATATAGAAAGAAGGAAATAATGAAGCTAGTAGCAAAAATTAATAAATGGAAAATTTTAATATAGCACATAAACAAATCTAAAAGTTGATTTTTAAAAAATAGATAATTCTCCACTGGGTTGATAAAATAAACAAGTGAGACAGTATAAATACATTAAAATAATAAGAAAATTATTTGAACACAGTTTATGCTGATGAATTTCAAACTGTAGATTAAATAGAGAAGTTCCTAAGAAAACACACCTTAACCAAGTTAATACAAGATATAAAAAAATGCAAATAATATTTTACATTAAGGAAATGGAAACTTCAATTAAAATCTTACAAAGAAAACTCCATGACTAGATAGCTTCACTAGTGACGTTTACAATTTTTTTAAGGAAGGAATTATATCAATTATTAAAATCTCTAAAAGATGATTTAAAAGAAGCAGCATTTCCAAAATGTTTTATGAGGTGTATTAGTTTTCTATTGCTTGGTAACAAATTATCATAACCTTTGAGGCTTAAAGCAGCACACTTATTATCTCATTTTCTGTGACTCAGGTGTCTGGGAATAGCTTCAGTGGACCTACTATTCAAGGTTTAACTGGTGGCAATCAAGGTATGGGCTAGGCTGCATTTTGATCTGCAACTTGAGATCCCCTTCCAAACTCACATGATTATTGCTATACATATCTACACACATACATATATAATGATGGGAATAAGATCTCATAACCTTTACTGTAAGCTATGTAGTTAGAAGTAAATCACATAAACATGGGGACTATTTTAGGCTCTGTCTACCACTTGAGGCCAGAAGAATCTTAAAGCCAAGTCTGAAATACTAAACTAAAATTTTAGCTAATTAAATGAAGTAATACATAAGGATATGACATCAGAATCTAGTTGGGTTCATTCCAGAAATGCAAGATCAGTATAATTTTCACAATTCAATAAAAATAATTCATCATGTTAATAAGGAAAAATTTATGATCATCTACATAGATATAGACAAAATGTAAATTAAAATTCAACATTTATTTATGATATACTTTTATATCATATAACAATCATATAATTATTAACTTTTGTAATGATTTAATATCATTATATATTAATGATACAATAATTATTTTACTGTTGAAATCTCTCCATGCTATAAATAGAAGTGAACTTTCTTATTAATTAGTCAATGTCATCATTTTATTTAAATTGAGTAACTATTATGCTGGAAACTCAACTGTTTTTGTGTTCATGTGCACTCATGAGGATCTCTTGCTTTAAAATATTGGCAGCTCTCCATCTGCATTCACGATACAGAGAAGATTACATTAATCCAAGTACATATACATCGCAAGTACATACTAAATACTCTATACTTATCAAAATGCATAGCTGGATTTATTTCTATTTAATAAGAAACATCTTTTTTTTCTCTCACTCTTCCTTATTTCCTTCCTTTTTGTTCAACCAATCACAGTATCTCTTCCAGATCTTTCCATATTTAACCGCTGTAGTTGTCTCCAATTTTAAAACTTCATTTAATATAATTACTCCCTGTTAATAACTAGATCACATACACTTATTTTCTGGCTAACCTTACTAATTAATGAAATAAAAAATCTTTAAGGAAATGTGACTTTCACTCTAGTTTGAATGTTTTAAAAGTGAAAAGATGGATTAAAAAGCAACCTAATCAAAAAGAGACTCACAAATACAGAGGACAAGCTGATGACTGCCAGAGGGGAGAGGATTGGAGGGCTGGGAGAAAGGGGTGAAGGGTTAAAGAACTACAAATTAGTGGTTGCGAGATGGTCTTGGGAATGGGGAGCACAGCATAGGGAATGTAGTCAGCAGTAATGTAATGACTATATGTAGAGCCAGATAGAGTAATCGGGAGGATCATTTCATAAACTATATATTTCAATGCACTATGTACTTGAAACTAATAAAATAAAATGCAAAAAGGTTATGAAAAAAGATGGATTATTATAAATAAATTATGTAATATTTTGTACTTCCCAGAGAATTACTAATGTAAACATTTTTGCAAACATAAATATATTTATATATATTTAAAATTGTTATGGAAAAAATATTTTTAAAGTATGTTATATCCAATATATAGAAAGATAACCAGTCACAGAATTAGGATTTAAAAAGTAATACTTTTGTTTTGCTCCTCTGTGCAGAACTTTAATTCTAAAAACAAATCACCAAAGTGCATACATTATTACTCATATTAAATAGGGGTTTATATTACAATGTGTTTAAAATATTAATAAACATCAGGAACTTGTTTCTTGTAATTATGTTTTGTTTATAATATCAGGACTTAAAATCTCTCAGCCTAAAAAATATTTTTTCAATATAAAATAGTCTTTACCTTGTGTTGTTTTTGATATTAAGCTAAAAGAGTACAGTTAATATGAATTATGTGATAAGATTCTCTCCTTCCCTTTCTTCCTTTCTTCCTTCCTTCCTTCCTTCCTTCTTTCCTTTCTTTCTTTTTACTCCCTTTAAAATTCTTACTTATGGATCAATTTCTTTTGGGGCACTAATTAGCTCTTTGCATTGGATTATCTGGCAGTCTTGACTTGCTTATCTAAACTAGATGATGTTGGATATCATCAGAAACATAGGAACAATGCATGTTGTAGCCCTTAAGAAATATAACTTTGAAATTGTCAAGACATTAACTTAAGTTCACATCTTTTAATGCTATTCAAACAATTTTAGATATTTATTTACACATAAAGAAACTCCATTTTCAAGATAAAGTAAGAATTGCTGCAGATACTCGAAAATAAGTTTTATTTATATTAATGTTGAAGATGTGCCAAGAATTCAAAAGTATTGTATTTCCAAAATGTAACTATAAAAATACAGGTTTCACTAAAGTATATCAAGGTTTTATTTTGATATCACATCAAGCAGAGTATTCATAGCCACTCATCTAACTCTCATTGTTGTCAAGGTCGAAATTAATAGGAGTGACTGAGAAGGCTACTTACTTTCCTTCCTTTTCCTTTTATAAGATACTATTGCCTTTGGCAAGCCAGGTTTTTGGGTTTTTTGAAACCAAAAAAAAAAAAAAGTTCATTTTTGCTCATCCTACCAGTGAACTCTATAATCCTTATACTCTGATTAGTAGAATGACAATTTTATGTTTAATTTTTTAGAACTTTAGATGTTTTTTTCTCATATAATACAAAGTATTATTACCTTTGCCTTCCCTTTTCTTTTCCATTATTTTCTTACTTTTTGTCACTGATACCAGTTTAGGTTTACAGATATTTCTGTTCATTTTCTTTTCTTCTTAAGTTGTACTCTTCATTCTCAAGTAATTTTGTTATTTTTCTCTATTCCTTAAATATGCCAGAGTTTCTTGCTAACTTCCATTGAGTATGTGCTATGACAAAGTTAAATTAAAAATTGTCCCATATTTCTTAACTGATCAGACAGTGTGTACATGTGGATACACACACATAAACACATTACTATATGTATATTTTACATTTACATATTCATATTTCATCTGTAAATATCTATATCTGTCTATCTATAGATATCATATGTTACATATAAAGTATATCACTGAAGTTACACACACTTGACTGGTGACAAGGAAACAATGGGAGCTTTAATAGAATGCAAGACAAAGTCAAAGACACTCTCCCAGAGGAAGTAACTTCAAAAAGATGAACCATATGAAGAGTAGATGATGAATGATCTGCAAAGATATAATAAGTACAGTGCATTGAATAGTGTCCCCCCAAAATCATGTTTATCCAGAACCTTGAAATATGACCTTATTTGAAAATATAGTCAATGCAATTAGTTTAGGATCTTTAGATGAAATAATCCTGGACTTAAGGTGGGCTCTAAATCCAATGGCTAGTATCATTATGAGAGGCAGAGAGAACATGAAATGCTCAGAAGTGATAATGGGGAAGGAGATTGGAGTCATGTGTCTACATGCCAAAGAGTGTCAAAGATTGCTGACAACCACCAGAAGCTAGGAGAGGCACAGAACAGATTCTCCTTCAGAATTTCCAGAAAGAACCAAACCTGCCTGACAATTGATTTAAAACTTCTGGCATCTCGAACTATGAGTGAATAAATTTCTACCTGAAAGTGTCTGGTTTTATGGGATTTTTGTTTGTTTTCTTGCAATTAGTAATTGAATACCAAACATTGTGTGGAAAAAGAAGAAAAACAGGTAAATAATATTATGTCCACAAATGGTCACCTCTCTTTATTAGGCCATTAATTTGAGGATTCAGTTGGTAGTCAGTAGTTGGTTTGAGCTTTAGTGACATTTTTAGTGCAACACAAGCTTAAACTTACTCTATTTTTGAACTGCACCTATGTTGGATTTCATATGAGTTTTGCAGTGCTAAAGGATTTGTCTAAGTATTCCCATTCCACCCTCGACTTTCCAAAGATTCTGCATGCCTATGCTATAGAAGGAGTAGGGGAGGTCTCTGCATTCTTGCACCTTTTCTAGCAATAGACTACTGTTGCTTTTACTCATTGCAAGGCTCATGGTAGGAGCCGGGAGAATGGGAGACTGGAACTTCATAATTCTACTCCCCTAGCTTTAGTCTTAAGCAGAGTCTGTGCACCAAACCCTAGGACTTCACCTTTCTCCATTTTTCTACCCTTTCCCTAGTGGGTCTTGAGTTTTCTACCTGTTCTTCAAGGCAGCTGACCCCTGGTCTTAAATCAGCAGGTGTTGCAACAAGCGATTTTTCTGTTCTTCTCCTACAGCAATAGACTACTTCTTTATAACATTGAAGAGTCCTGGGTTTCTTGCACCTCTCTCAATGACAGATGATTTTTTTCCTATTAGCATATCTGATTAGAGGAGGTAGATTTCTAATCCATTACCAGTAGCAGCTAACCTTGGCTTGAGAACAAGAAAGGAGTAAGAAGATTTCCTGTACTACCCTACCTAGAGCACTGCCAACCTTGACCTTGGAGTTATGTAGGGTTTCCTTTCTATCTCACAGATAGAAGATATTTCTTATCAAGCAGGACCAGATGTTAGGTGTTGGAAGAATTGTTTCCCTTCCCCCAGATGCAGATATATTTTTCCTTTTCATACCAATCTCCAGCAGCAGCTGAGCCCATCTTGTAAGAGAACTGGTAGTCGAGCAGATGAAGACTCCCCCTTGGGTGTGGAGCTTCCAAGAATTCTTCCCTCAGGATAGCCCACTCTAGGCTTTTAAGAATTTCTTAAAATGTAAGTTTATTTCTTCTTACCCACTTTTATGGCTTTTCACTTTTCTCCTATGTTCTGCAAGTAATTAAACAATTGTGTATCCTCTCTTTCCTCAACAGGGCTTGCAAATCTTGGGAATTTGGTTCATCTGAATGCCTTACGTCCTCAGCTCTTTGACCATTAAATTAAAATGTATTATTATTATTTTTTTACCACCTGTTTCTTTCTCGTTAGCATCACAGCAATGTTCTCTAAACACTTTCTATATTCGAAATGGAAGTAGAATTCCTAATTCAATTAATTTTTCCCATTATTGGAAAAAAAGAATATATTATTCTTCCTTTGGTTAGTTAATACATAAACTTTTTGGCTTATGCTGAGTGATATGAACAAATAATGTAAAACTCTGAGCACTAGAATGGGCCTCAGGAAGCTGAGATGCAATACTCTGAGAGACTTGGGAGAACTGAAGCCACTGAAGAAATAGCAGATTCAAATTTCCTACCTCATAATCAATGAATAAGATCCTTGAGAGAAATGGTGGATAATCACTATCATTTGATTTCTTCTTTTGTTTATTTCTCTCCTTTCCCTTTTTTCTATTTCTCTCTCTTTCCTTTTTTTCCCTCTCTCCTTCTCTTCTCTAGTAGCTGAATTCAAGTAAATATAATGTGCTTTATATGTGACTCTTCCGTACTTTGCTTAATATTAGTCTTTTAAGACAGTATTTCTATGCTATATTCTAGTTTCCCTCTCTTTCCAAAAGAACATCTGTACAAATTTATCTTCATACTACACTTTTTTTCTTGTTTTTGCGTATGACTAGAATGTGTTTTCCTATTCAGATTTCAATCCTGAATTTTTAAAACCTCTAAATTTTCAGTAACTGAATTGCTACCGAACTTATTTGTACTTCTGGCATTTTTAAAATAAAAAAACAAAATTTTAATTCAATAACTGAAATGAGATGATCAATAAAGATAAATTTTAAGTGACAAGCATGCTATCACTGCTTATTTGATCATTTGCAGTATCATGTCATTGAGAACTATGCAAATATAGAACAAAACTGTTTTCTGATATCTTTTTAAAATAAAGAGCACCACCTTGTGGGAGTACATGCTTATATGAAATGAAACACAGGAATATCAAAGAAATAATTCATTTTAAAATACTTGTATTTTATACTATAATAAATTATTAGTGTAAAAAATTATACTTTTTCTTAAAGAAAATTAAAAGATAGAAAGGTAGAATTAGAAAATTTTTATTATGCAATTATATGCCAGGTTTTTAAAATATTTTATGAAAAATAAAAATCTTTCAGAAAATTGTAATTGTTAATGATTATTTTATACAATTATTTTTGGAACTTATTTTTAGTATAAAACAATAAATAGCATTTTAAAGAACTATGAATTTAATCTTATCCCCAAAAATCCTTATTTTAAAAATAAGGAAACCAAAATTGAGGGTATATTTAATGTATCCACCAACTTATATAGAACAAATGCTGGGCTATGTATGTTCATAGAAACATCATCACTGTTTGCCTGACTAGTTTACTTTTACTATTTTTAAAATTTTTTTTATTAAATTCATTGGGGTGACATTGGTTAATAAAATTACATAAGTTTCAAGTATACAATTCAATAATATGTCATGTATGTATTGCGCTGTGTATTCACTACCCAAAGTCAAATGTCCTTCTGTCACCATGTATTTGACCTCATTTACCTTTATCTACCTCCTCCTTACCTCTCTTTTCCCTCTGTAACCACTAAACTATGGTCCATGTCCATGAGTCTCTGCTTGTTTGTTATGTTTGTTATGTTCGTTTTGTTGCTTTTAGTTTTATATTCCACAAATGAATGAAATCATATGGTTCTCAACTTTTTCTATGTGACTTATTTTGCTTAGCATGATAATCTTGAGATCCATCCATGTTGTCACAAAGGGCAATATTTCATCTTTTCTTATGGCTGAGTAGTATTCCTTTGTATATACATACCACATCTTCTTTATTTGGTCATCTATCAAAGAGCACTTCAGTTGTTTCCATGTCTTGGCCACTGTGAAAAATGCTGCTATGAACATCATGGTGCATATATCTTTATGAATAAATGTTTTCAAATTTTTCAGATAGATATCCAGAAGAAGAATTGCTGGATTGTATAGTAATTCTATATTTAATTTTTTCAGGAAACTTCATACTGTTTTCCATTATGGCTGTACCAATTTATATTCCCACCAGCAATATATAAGGGTTCCTTTCTCCCCATAACCTCTCCAACACTTGTTATTACTTGTCTGTTTGCCTGACTACTTTTTGAACAATTGTAAGACACTAGAATATAGTAAGGTTTCATTGACCTGCACTGGGGAATAGATTACTTAACAAAAGTTAATTTTATCATAATAAAGCAGTGTGTAACATATAATATTGTTTTTAAAAAATCACTTTTCTAAAATTTGTGATGCATTGCCCTTATTTTAACAGTGGATAATGAATGTGCCTAATGTTTCATGGAATTTAATTTGAAAAAAAGAAACATTTTTACTGATTAAAGTATTGCTATTTCTTTTAAAAGTTCCAGATTTGACATTGTTTCATCCCAATTATCTTTCAAAAGCTGTACTAAAGTTTATTGATATTTTTCTTACAATGGAGATACCAGGGCTAGAAAGTAGTCCTCCTTTCAAATTGAAAAAGAATGTAGGTTTTATCATTTTGCAATATTAAACACTGTACTTAAACTTTGGAACACCAAGTTACCTTACTACTTTTTAATAATAAGGCATATCACTTCTATATTGAAACTACAGAAGAATAAAAACTTCTTTTGTTTTTGTTTCTGTAATTGTTTATTGTTTAAACATGTAATCTTAAGCCAGGTTTTTCCCACATTTTTCTATGTTTGAGGTGGGCAATTATTTTTACCAAGGTTAAGCAATCTAGTCTTGATTCATCTAGTTTGTTGGAACCTTTATAAATCCTGATCTGTACTTTGCTCTTTGTTTCCCTAAATTTGAGTGAGAAAAATATTTGTAAATGTACCCTTGAGTCTTCATGTACAACAACAAATTATAAAGAGTCAATTTAAAAAAAAATGAATTTTGCTTCTGGTAACCTATACTTGGTAATTCCCAGTCCAGTTATTCATTCTAAGAAATCATCTCACCATCACAATGTCCAGCCTGCATGTTCCTATCTTTTCTCCAAAAGCATCAGTGCAGATAATTATACTCACCAGGATTATTGGGCTGTGCAATATTTATCTCTCTATTCTTATAGCCAAATATAATTCAAACAAATCTTGTACCTATTTATGTTCACAATTTATTGCATCTAATAAAAGTGTGACTCTGAAGAACTAGAAGTCACCGATTTAATTGACTTTGCATGATTTTCAGAAATCATACAGAGTAATTCATAGAACCTTTAGGACAAGAGTCTGTGAAAACATTTTTATGTTTGAGAGATCTTTGATGTTTATCTTTCAGACTTTACATAGATATACTTCTTATGGTATATTTATTGGAATCCTATCTTTCAGGGAGATGGCATGTGCAAATAAATTATTTTGAATAAACTTCAAATCATAATCCCTTTGCATTTGAATCAATCTGAATATCATGCTGACTGATAAGTATATTGAATTTTCATAATGGCATTTTAAATAATTTGGATATGTATGTTTCAAGAATGTATATACACATGTACATAAAGCCCTTAGTACTATCTCTGGCACATAGGAGGAGTTGAATATGTTTGCAGTTTTTATTAACATTTCATTATCAGGTCCCCAGGAAAGTCTTATAGCAAATAGAAGAATCAGAAGGCTATAAGTGTTGTACAGATATAAAAACTAAGGTCATGGAAATAAATTAACCTATATAAATTCTTATATAATTCTCTATAGAAATTATTCTATATAGTGCTTATTTATTTTTCTATCATTTTTGGTTGTAGCTCTTTAACTCTTAGTTATTTAAGCAATTTTCATTTTAGTCTCATTATAAAAGAATTTGTGATAAAATTAATATATATCAAAAAATATATTATCAGAATCATCTCCAGTATTTGAAATAACAAGCCTAACATAACTGCAATAATGTCTTATCAAAAAGGTAAAAGATGCCAATGAATTTAGTTGATATGACATTATTATAAGAAAATTATATAGAAATGTGAAAATATTATGCAAATATAAAAGTGGAGAAATAGTTAAGTAGATCAGTTTGACTAGACCAGAGTTTTCATAAATGAACAGGCTATATTTTAATGCATGACACAGTGTTTTAAAAAACAGTAACCATTTAGTTAGCCTACTCTTCTATGGGATGGCAACTGGGGTGGGCTCTAAAGGGCAGCTCTGCTGATGTGTGTTATGCTCAGTTGAGCTGGCTGGGCTTGTTCATGTGACTGTGGTCAACTGTCAGGTCAAGGGAACTGGCTGGTTTAAGATGGTTGAGCTGGGATGGTTCATCTTGTGTTACGTCCCATCTTACAGCTGGCTGGACCAGTTGTGTTCAGTAGGCAGAAGTGACAGAGGTGTTGAGAGAGAGCAGAAGTATGAAAAATTTCTTGATACTTTGATTCAGAACTCATACAACTTGATTTCTAGAGCATTTTATAGTCCACAGTAAATCACAAGCTAGCCCAAATTCAAGGAGTGGATTGCAGAAGAGTAGGATTCTAACAGGTGGTGATGATGGTAATGATTGGAAACAGAACAAAAATTTAGTGCCTGTTAGAATCCTACTCTTCTGCAATCCACTTGTTAGTGGGGGGACTTGTAAAGAATTCTAGTCACTTTTGTAATATACCACAATTGTAGCCATGAAAATGGAACTGGTATATACTGTGAGATAATGATCAATGGGACTTGGAATCAGAGAAATAAATTAAAAAGGGAGAAGAGTCAAGTTGAATTATTGAACTAAGTGACTTAGTTAATGAAAAGCAACATAATTTATGTGGTTTAATATTTGCAGTAATGTTAATTTGGATTAAAAATGCATTCAGTTTTACCACCAATTCCCATCCCTAAAAAGTGGCCTTAGGCATGTCATTTATTTCTTTAAGTTTTCATATAATTCTTCTTTTGCAACAAAAGCTGGAAATGATAATAGCTACCTCATTAGGTAATTGGGATGATTAAATGTCATGCAAGAAAAGTACACAACTGTATGTTTAACATAGTAAAGGCTCAAAAAATTCGATAATTAATTTTTTTGTAGAATATATTTTTCTTAGTAGTATTATGAATATTATTCTGGTTATAACAAAAACACATTTCAGAAAGAAAATTAACTTGAAAGTAATTTTCTTTTGAGCAAGATTTGATTGCATTATCAATGGAAATATTTGTTGGGGCATTGAAAATTTTAAATTGGAGCTTTGGGTGGAAATCACAGATAGTGATGTCTGTGATGATAGTAGAAACCATGAGAATGAAGGAAATCTAGAGCAAAACTCTGTGCAAGAAAAAGAGTGGACAGCCAAAAGTAAATATTTATGAATTTAGAAGATTAGATTATGATTAATTTGGCATGTTTGATTAAGTATATATGATAATATGGTATTTTTATGTTGTTTGCTTCTCTGGCACTAAATTTTTGTTCTGTTTCTAATCATTACCATCATCACCACCTGTTAGAATCCTACTCTTTTGCAAAGATTTATTTCATACATCCACTGCTTTCTGTGCTTAATGATCTCAGCCTGAAGTATAGTGAAGGTAAAAATAACAATTCAATAAATATTTTAATTGAATAAAAAGAAGATGCAAGTTATAGTATAAATAAGATTACAGGATTTTGTGATAATCCTTCAAATATCACCTACATATTAAATTTAAACATATCTAACCATATATATATATATACATTAAAGAATCACCAATCACAGCTAAGCTTTCCCTAAATTTAAATATTAAGAAACAATTAATTGTTCTTCCTGATGGTTGAGTGTAAAATACTACAAGTAAAAATGGAAATACCTAATTGCAATTGAGATAGGGAACTGCGGAAACTGGTTCCTTCAAAAGAGACTTTACATTCTTTTTTTTTTTTTTTTTAAAAATGACTCACCACAGGACAAAGCATTGTCCAGATTATCAACAATTTTGGCCACAATTGTATAATCGAGTATTATTAACTTAGAGTGAACTCTTTATGAAATATTACATTATTTTTTCAGTTCTATTTCATAGACATTTACTTAGCATATATTATGTGAAGGATGTTCTTGTTTATCTATTAAGAAAACATCTATAATCTTTGTGCAAAACACATGTATTTTAACTTTTTTAGTTTAAATCCAAAACAAACAAACACCTAACATTTCAGCATTGATAGAACCTGTTGTGACTACATATTATATTTCATTATTGACTTTAGGAAAACTAAAATTTTCAACTGAGTAGACATTCTTAGTAAGTGTGGTTAAGGGAAATGTATGTGTTTGAGTCATGCTGGAGGTGGGAGGGGATGTGGGTGGTTGTGTTTTATTTTTCTAGGCTAGAGGTGGTATTTTGTTATGTTCGGTGTATTTTAAGGTTTGGGAGTGAACGTTCTATTGTAGTTTCTATTTTCTTTTTTCAGAGATGCACTGCATGTTGTTTTTGTTGCAGGTGGTATTTGGAAATTTGTTCCAGAGGAACATGTTTTAATAGAAAGAAAGTGGGGGGAAATTGATACCAGTCAAATAGACTCCTACACTACTCATCTGGTAGTTGTTATTGCTTTTGTAGTTATACTTTGTTTCTTCATAAGACAGATACTGAGCGATGAACAAAATTGTTGGCTTTCATATTTGACACACTACGGGTTTTGACAATTTCCTTAGTAACAAGTACTTCTTTCAAAAGAGAGAAGAGACAAGCAATAGGAAACTCAATAAGAAATATGAGAAAGAGGCTCCAAATGTATTAAAGTGGGAAAGAAAATTTAGGACAAAAAGAAAAAAATAAGAAAAACAGATTGCTATTAATATTTACTATATCAAATATGAAGATCTAAGAAATCCTTGTATAGAGACTTTAAATTTATAAAATGATTATTATCCTGTAGTGATTTTACATGGATAAAAATCAATTAGAAAAACATTGTTTCAAAATTCATTCTTAGGTTTCTACTTTCTCTCTCCATAAAGTCATCCAAACTTGTGACTCCAAGTACAGCTATAAAATTTATCTATAATTTTAATGATAAATTTCTCTCACCATACAGATACTTCTATTTATTACTTAAGTTTTCTCTGATTTCTAGATCCACTTTATAATTTAAATGTCATATAAGCACTTGAAGTACAAATTCAGAATGATCCTCATTTTTTTCTATGTATATTTTATTTTAGTAAATGGCCTACCAAGTCAGGTGCTCCTGTTCAAAATTTGGATATCATTCTTAAATCTTTCTTCTCCATGAACTATTCTTTCATCACAACTTTTATCAATTAAATTCCAGTTTCCAACAGTTCAATCTTTAAAATACAGCTCAAACCTAAACATTTCTCTTTTTTTCCACTTTCACAACCCTTGTCCCAATCGCTGCTATCTCTCAATTGGATCTCTACAACAGCCTTATCATTAGATTCCTGACACACAGCTTTACCCGCTCAAATAATTCTCTGAACTTTATACTAAGTGGCCCTGTGCTATGTGAGTTAGAATACAGGAGATGTAAGTACTTAGAATCTTGAAACTGAGCTTAGTAATTCATGCTGTTACTGATGGTGACAAAATAAAGGTATAGCCATGACCGAGGGTGTCAGAGATTAACTAAAGGAGGTGAGGAAACTGAAAAACTGAAAAAGCAAGTTGTTGAATAAATTTCCTGTGATTTTTCAAGCTATTAAGAATTATGATAGGGACAGGTAGAGAACTTGAACTTCTGCTTCCACCTGGAATTAATGAGGCTGCACTCCTCTACAACCACTGGAGTAGTCAATGGAGACCTGCTAAATCATAAGATTTAAATAAGGTCCAGGATTCAAAACATAATGCCTAAAATGTCCATGTTCAATAGGAAATTACTAGCGTACCAAGAAGTAGGAAGAGCTCAAACTGAATGAGCAATGACAATCAGTAGACATCAATCCTGTGATGGCACAATTGCTGGGATTATTTGACAAGGGTTTTAAAGCAATCATCATAAAAATGCTTCATTAGGAACTGTAAACATGCTTGAAACAAATAAAAAATAAAGTCTTAGCAAAAAAAAAAATGAGAATGTTAGCAAAGTAATAGAGAATATAATGGAGATTTTAGAACTAAAATGTATAATAACAAAAATAAAAACTCAATGACTGGACAACATCAGAATGGAGAAGGCAGAGGAAAGAATCATTAAACTTGGAGACAAAAAAAATAGAGATTGCCTAATTTGAAAAACAGAGTAAATAAACAGAAAAATAAAAGAGAGTATCACACATATGTGGAACTAAAACACAATCTCTATCATTTATGTAAATGGAGTTCAAGAAGGAAAGAAGAAAGAGGATATTCTGTAAAAGTATTCTAAGAAATAATGTCTGAAAAATTTCCATGTGGGGGCATACTCCGAATGGAATAAATTCAAACAAATCTTTACCCAGACACATCATAGTCAGATTTCCAAAATCAAAGACAAAGAAAAAATGTTAAAAAATAACCAGAGAGAAATGACACATTATCTATAGCAGAAAAATCAATTTGAGTGACAGCAGAATTTTATCAAAAACTTTACATGTCAGAAGAAAGTGGTACACTATTAAGTGCTAAAAGAAAAGAACTGTCAACATAGATTCTTATATCTAGTGAAATATCCTTTCAAAATGCAGGATATAAGATATTTTCAGTTGAGAGCAAAATAAGAGAATGTGGTACCCAGAAACCTACTTTAAATGACTGTCAAAAGAAAATTCTCTAAACAGAAAGGAAATGATAGAAAAAAAATTTAAAATCTTGGAACATCAGAAAGGAAGAAAAATATGAAAAGTACAAAAATATAGACTTTTCTTGTCTTCTTAAGTTTTCAAAATTATGTTTAATGATTGAAACAAAAGTTATTGCACTGTCTAATGTGGTTCTCAAAACTAATTATGATAACAAGTAATTTATATGAAAATTGTGTTATACTGTGCAGCATGTTCTTTTGAAGAAAAAAAATCTACTTTTCTTCACAAGGGAGCAATGCAAAAGCCTCTGGGGGAAGGAACTGGTTTTAACCATGGAGAACTAATGTGTAAGACAGGAAAATGACTCAATTTCAGAAAGTTATTAACAGCCTTCCCAGCTCTAGGGAACATCAAAATTACAATTGGATTGGGCCACATCATTTATTCACCTGAAGGCTAGAAATATTTCCTCTGCTCTAAAGAATACAAAACAAAAAGATTAAACATTTTTCATTTCACAAAATATACTTAGAGAAATCCTTCTGGTTTTATTGAAAATGAGATTAGTCAGTTACATAAGGAACACTCAAAGAAAGAATGAAGACTTCTTGCCTTATCCACAATTTAAACCCTTAGTTATAAAATTAATATTGTAAGCTACAAAAAGATGCTAACCTTCAAACCAACACTTTATATAGAGTAGCTCATGGTGAATAAAAGAAAAAAAAAACAGCTATTGCAAAGGTTACAGACATCTCTAGAAATAAAAAATCTCTTTGCTTTCGTATTTTGTGTGGCAGGGCACAAAAAATGCTTTACTAAAAAAAGTCAAATGGTAGTATTTTACTTATATACCAACCATTTCTGAAGTGAACATTTACTTAACACATGGAGTAACCTCGAGTAGATATTTTACTTCAAAGTTTCCCCAGAGTCCAACAGAGTTTTAAGTATCTGGTTGTCTTATTTTTGGCATATATTTTCCTGAGTTCCTGATAAAAATATAAACAGCCTCTCTAATACTCTCCCCCACACAAAACAAAAATAAAATCACTTTTGATATCATTCTAATTGAGAGATTATGTCTAATTTTATACTCTCCTATCTCGTTTAATTGTTTCATTTAGTCTCATTATCTTTTTATATTAAATTATGCAGGGTTTTTTGTATAAATGTGTGTTCCTTAGTTTATTAAACTCTTTCCTTAGCTCATAAATTTCCTCTGGCCTGAAAGACCCTATTCCTGTATCTCCCATATCTTCTCTACTGGAAAGCTCTTTTTCAGCTTTCAAGAACAAATCTAAGAGTCATTGCCTCTGGGAAATCTCTGCAGTTTTGTTTGTTTGTTTGTTTGTTTGTTTGTTTTTTGCTGTCCTAGGGGAGGAAGTAAAGAACCTTAATCATGATTATAGTACTAGTTCTCTGAGTTCCCAGGTGATCTCTAGAATATCTTGTATCCCATTGAATGAGTTATTTACATATCTGTTTTCCACAGGTCCTCAGAAACTGAAAGGTGGAGACCATGAGAAATTTTCACTAATTTCCTACATCTAACCCAATACCTAGCACAGGACTCCATTGTCTGATTTATTAAATATTTCCTAAGGAAAAATAAACAATTTTTGCTTAATCATCCTAAGTCTTTGTAGAGATTATTCTTTTACCTTTCACATTAAAAAGAGGGAAAGAGAGATCCCAGGTGCATTCAAAGTATGTGGAATTGGAAAGTGTTTTCTTTTCCTAGAATTCTATTAAGGCAGAAGAGCACTATAATAAAAATAGCTACATTCTCAGATTTTGGAGTCAGACAAGCACCTCATTCATTACTTACTAGATGTGGGATCATGATCAAGTTTTCTACCCTCTGTTTTTCTTATTAATATATTTATTACTTCAAAAGAGTTGTAATGAATATAAAATGTGATAAACCAAGTAAATGTAATATTTAAAGTTCTTCACATAGCAGAAGGAATCATTACGCTTTGTAGTCAGACAAAAAGATTCTAGTTTTGTTTCCAGTGACACTGAAAATCAGAGTGCCAAGAACTTTGATAGTCAGTTGTCCTGGGCCCACATGCTGGGACCAGAAAAGAAGAATGCAGCATTTCAGAGGCAACCTTGGGCCACATAGGCCCTAAGGCACAGAAAACAATGGGGCCTCTCATACATGTCAAGTTTGCTCCTCTTTGCCTCACAGTCGAAAAGGGTCTGCATTTGCAGCTTGAAGATTCCCATTCTTATCCCTGTAACAAGGAATAAAACTTACAATATAGTTCATATTTTCAGTTAAAGAAAGCTAATGACAAAGCAAGGGAATGGGAAAGGCAAAGAGAGCATGAATAAAAAATAGCAACTTAGTTTGATATAGTCTCATTCATTTATTTTTGCTTTTACTTTCCTTGTTACTAGATGACTGGATAAAGAAGAAGTGATACATATATACAATGGAATATTACTCGGTCGTAATAAAAGATGAAATATTGCCATTTGTGTGTACATGGATAGATCTTGAGGTTATTATGTTAAGCTAGATAAGTCAGAAAAGTTGAGAACCATATGATTTCATTCATGTGGGATATAAAACTGAAAGTAACAAACAAACATGACAATCAGAACATAGACAGCGGATTAGTGGTTACCAGAGAGAAGGTAGCTAGGGGTCAAGGGGTCAAATATTTTGTGATGGAAGGAAATTTAATTTGGGGCAATGAACAGACAATGCAATATACATATGATGTATTATTGAATTGTACACTTGAAAACTATTTGATTCTATTAACCAATGTCACCCCAATAATTTTAATTAAAAAAAGATTAAAGGACAAGTTTTTTAAAAAAGAATGAAGTAGTTAAGAAATTTAGACCAATGTAGTGCTTTTCTTTCCATATAGCAATTGTATTTTTGTATTGCCTTGATCTCTTTGTTATTTTTTGCGTTTTTAACAATTTTAGTGTAATGTGCATTTAAACACTTCCAAATAGGAGATATTTGTGTGTGTATGTATGTGTATATATATACATACATATGCTCACATACACATGCTCACACACACATGTGTGTGTGTCTGTGGATTTATTACATGTTTTTCAAATGATGTAAAGTTGATCTTTAAGAGAAATTAGATAATTTCATCTGCCAAATGTTAGTAGAATGATTTTATGTGATATTTGTCATTACTGTAATGAAAACAAAAAAAAAACAGATAACCTTGGTTCATGAATTAGTAGATGCCTTTCATTTTGAGAGCACATTCTTACTCTGTATTTCCTGTTAATGAATGCTTTCAAGAGTTATATTTTGATAAAAAATTACTTTAGCACTATATAAAAAATCATGTACAAAAGATGATTCTAAGAGTGCTAGTCATATATGTGAATAAGATAGTGCTATTTCAGTGAAAACCCATGTTCACCACACTGGTATATAGAATACATTATGTTAAGATGTGTATAAAACATATCTTTAAGATAAAAATATTTTAAAACACTTTTTTGTACATTTTAATGGCATAAAACACTGGAAACATATGGACTAAGTGAACATAGTATGTGTCCCTAAAAATGGACACAAATATTATTCACTCAGTATGTTTTTGACTTGCCCATGATTTATCATTACTCATACTAATAACATGTATTGAGTAGTTATTTTTGCGCCAGATAATATGCCAATTACTAAAGCATTATGTCATGCCACTAAGTCATATTACTAAACTATGAGATAAATACTATGATGATTACAGTTTTGCACATGAAGAGCATTGTTTGGAGATTTTAACCAGAACAGGTCAGAGCCATAATTGAAATCAGGTCTACTGGTAATGAAAGCTTTGCTCTATAACACAGCTCCACACTGTTTAAATGTTTGGGAGCCATTGTAAAGCAGCGTTGAGATGAAAGTGTTTACAGAAGAATAAACACTGAATAGCAGACATTGTGGTAATTATGCTGTAACTTAGTTGAGGTGGTATCTTCCAAATTTAAGGTTCAACAATTAACAAGTTAAATCTCTTATATTTATCACCAGAAAAATGTTGAAAAATAATGAAAAACTTTATTTTGAATTTTGCCTTTTGCCTCTGTATTTCTACATAACAATTTTACAATTTCAGACATTGGCAATTGTATTCTCACCACTTAAACCCATCATCAGTCCATTGTGTAAGGAGAGGTAGATTAGCCAAAGCAACTAGGCTCAGAAAGAATTGTTTTCACAAGACCAGTCATTCATTCAATAATTTTATTATAAATAGTGTCCAGAATTTATCCTGACTCTTAAGTCAGCATGATTTTTGGCCAGATAACACTGACAAATTCAATTATATAAATTTTATATTCACTACAATAACTAGAAATGTGTACTTTAAAGTAAATATTGCTAGTAGCATTGATGTTAATTTCTAATCATATGAATTAGCTTAAAAAAATTCTACAGCCTTTTCATAGCAGTGTTTATATAAGAATATGATGGAGCCTAGCAGCATGATTTTTTTTTAAGAAAGAAAGTGTTGTACAAATATGTAGAAGAAAATATTTTTTATTTTATGATGTGTCTGAAATAGCTATAGGTTGACTACAGTAGGAATTTTCTTTTATCTCTGGACAGTTAAATTAATACTCTTAGATTTTTAAGTTTTATGATTTTACTTTGTGCTATTGAAAGTAGTAATTTAGGAATGAATGAAGATAATCGATTAAAAAGTCACTGGGCTCTTTAAATTCTAGTTAAAATGAAGAGTTCAGTAAATGCTGTGCTTGTCTCCTCTCACGACCACATCAAAATTGCAACTAAACTACAGAAAAACCATTATTGAAAATCACGTGAAGTTTAGCTGAACATAAGTCCTAAAACTCAGGATAAACGGAAGAAGCCACGTAGAGACTGGCAAGACAGGTGGAGACATAGAACAAGCAGGTTCTACCTCATGTATGGTGGTTAAAAATCAGGAAGAATATCTAGGTCCCCCCTGAGGAACAAGGGGTCCCAGCCCAATAGTAGGCTCACCAGCCAGGAAGAGCAGTCTCCATAACTTCCAGTTGTGGAAAGCAGCAAAGATTGTGGATAAGTGGGAGAGAAAGCTGCAGGCCCTCCTCCTAAAGGGCCCCATGTATGGTCTTACTTGCTGATGGACTCACTTTCTCTGGCTCCAGCTCTGGGGCAGCATCATAAAAGATGCCAGGGAAATACAGAGAGAAACAGTTGTCTGGCTTCAAGATGAGACTTGCAGGGGAAGCTTTCTCCCACACAGAAGTGCTGGCATAAACCACTGTTCTTTTGTTGAACTATCCCCCTCTCCAGGGTACGAAGACAGGTGGCCACCATATCTGAGTCTTCATCAACCTGGCTAACACTGTTGGCCCTGTCTAGAAGATTTCCTGAGTCTCCATCCCACCCAACTTTCAGGCACACCCAAGCTAATTCTAGTGGCCTCATACCTTTTGCAAGTCAACCCTAAGCCCAGCACTAGTGGCAGCCTGCCTCAGTTCACAGCTTAGCCTTTCCCAGGCACCTCCAAGTCCAGCACAGAGGGCAACCATCTATAAATCACCTTGTAGTTCATACCAAGTGGCCCTCGGCAGGGCATAGGCAGCAGCTGAACTTAGCTTACAATAGAACCCTTCCTAAGAAGTCGCAAAACTAACACACCTGGTGGCCACCTTTAGACCACACTAGAGTACCACCCAACCACCTCTACAAACAACACACACAAAAGACAGACTGGGCAGGCACCAGAACTCTGCTAAAGCCAATCGTGCTCCATAGGGTTAGCTTTTGCACAACAGCTTCTCTACTGTAGTCAGGTCTATTCTCACAACAAATCAGCCTGAGGGTCAATCCCTTCCATTGACATGCAAACAACAACCAAGGCTCAACTGCACAAGCAACCTACATGGAACACTCTTGGAGAACCCAGCTCAGGTGACCAGAGAGACTATGCCACTGAGCCCCTATAGGACATCTACTACATAAGGCCACTCCACTAAGACTGGAAGATATAGCAGCTCTACCTAATACATAGAAGCAAACACAAAGAGGCAGCCAAAATGGGGAGACAAAGAAACATGTCCCAAATGAAAGAACAGAACAAAGCTCCAGAATAAGAGCTAAACAAAATGTAGACAAGCAATCTACCAGATGCAAAGTTCAAAACACTGATTATAATGATACTCAATGATCTCAGCAAAAACTTCAACAAAGAGATAGGAAATATAAAAATGGAGATAGAAAACATAAAAAATAGCCAATCAGAAAGGAAGAATTTAATAACTAAAGTAAAGAATATATTACAGAGAATGAATAGTAAATTAGATGAAAAAAATTGAATCAGTGATTTGGAAGATAAGGTAGAAGAAAGCACTGAATCAGAACAGCAACAAGATAAAAGAATCCAAAAAAATGAGAATAGTTTAAGAGGCCTCTGGAACAACATGAAAAGTACTAACATTCACACTGTAGTGACCCCAGAAAGAGAAAAGAGAAAGGAATTGAAAATGTTTTTGAAGAAATAATGATGGAAACTTCCCTAATGTGATGAAGGAAATAGACATATAAGCCCCAAAAGCTCAGAGTCCTAAACAAGATGAACCTAAAGAGGCCCACACCAAAGCACATCATAAATAAAATGCCAAAGGTTAAAGACAGAGAGAGAATCTTAAAATCAGCTAGAGAAAAACAGGTAGTTACCTATAAGGGAGCTTCTATAAGACTGTCAGCTGATTTCTCAACAGAAACTTTGTGAGTCAGAAGGGACTGGCACAAAAATTCAAAGTGATGAAAAGCAAGGACCTACGATGATGATTACTCTACTCAGCAAAACTATCATTTAGAATCAAAGGACAGGGAAAGAGCTTCCCAGATAAGAAAAAACAAAGAAGTTCATGTCACCACCAAATCAGTTTACAAGAAATGTTAAAAGAGAATTCTTTAAGAAGAAGAAAGGGGAAAAGAAGAGATTAAAAATATGAATAATAAAATGAGAGTAACTACATATCTCTAAACAATTACTTTAAATGTGCACGGATTAATTCTTGTGGTTCAATCAAAAGACCTAGTGTGACTGAATGGATAAGAAAACAAGATCCTTACATATACCCTGCATATAAGAGAACCCACTTGAGATTGAAAGACATACACAGACTGAAAGTAAAGAAATGGAAAAAGATACTTCATAAAAATGAAACAAAATATAAGCTGGTGTAGCAATACGTATATCAAACAAAATAGATTTTAAAACAAAGACTATAATAAGAGACAAAGAAGGACCCAGCAATTTCACTTCCAGATATTGATCTGAAGCACTATGAAGAGACATATGCATTCATATGTTCATTGCATCATTATTTACAATAGCCAAGATATGGAGGCTATCAATAGATGAATAGATAAAGAAGAGGTGGTACATTATATACAATGGAATATTCTTCAGCCATAAAAAAGAATGAAATCTTGCCTATTGTACCGTGGGTGAACCTAGAGGGTATTGTGCTAAATGGAGTAAGTCAGGAAGAGAAAGACAGATGTTATATGATTCACTTATGTGCAGAATCTAGAGAACAATATTAAGGAGCAAACAAAACAGAAACAAGCTCATAGATACAGAGAGCATTTTGATGGTTGGTGGCCTTGGGGAGTAGTTGGGGCTTGAGAGGTACAAATTGATATTACAAAAGAGACATGGGAATATAGAGTATAGCATAGGGAACATAGTTGTATTGTAATAACTATGTATGATGTCAGATGGGTACTAGATTTATCGAGATGATTACTTTGTAAGTTTTACAAATGTCTACTCACTCTGTTGTATACCTGAAACTGATATAATATTGTATGTCAACTGTAATTGAAAGATTAAAAATATTTTTTAAATGTCATCAGCACTCGCACATCATGCTGTCAAAAGCAATTTGATGATGACATAGTCTAAGTAATAATAATAATAATAATAATAATAATAATAATAATAATAATATGACCATAGAAGATATTTGTTCTTTCTTTGAGTTTCCCAGCACCTGAAACTCTTTTCTATGCTTGGGGAATTCCTTGACCACATAGTTCTTCCCCAACCCAGTTTTATTGAGATAAAATTGACATATAGCATTTTATAAGTTTATGTGTATATTGTGAAATGATTACTACAATAAGTTTAGTTAACATCAATCATCTCTTATAGTTACAATTATTTTTCCTTGTAATGAGAACTTTTAAGACCTTTCTTAGCAACTTTTATATAGTACAGTACTGTTAACTATAGTCACCATGCTATACATTACATTCCCAGAAATTATTTATTTTAGAACCAGAAGGTTTTACCCTTCGATCACCTTCACCCATTTTCCCCACTCCTCAACCTGTGCCTCTGGCAATCATCAATTTGTTCTCTATATCTATGAGTACTCTTTTTTAATTCCACATATGGGTGAGATCATACATTATTAGTC
The DNA here is from genome assembly GCA_004027375.1 of Macroglossus sobrinus. Lineage (NCBI taxonomy): Eukaryota > Metazoa > Chordata > Mammalia > Chiroptera > Pteropodidae > Macroglossus > Macroglossus sobrinus. The sequence goes on along the minus strand of PVKZ01001038.1, from coordinate 153,373 downwards.
TCTTTCTCTGTCAGTCTTATTTCACTTATCATAATGCCCTCCAATTTTATCCATGTTGTCAAAATGGCAGGGTTTTCCGTTTTATGACTGAAAAATCGTGTGTGTGTTGCAGGGGTGGGGGAGAGTATGTCACAATTTCTTTCTTGATCTCTCAATAGACATAGTTTGTTTCCATTTCTTAGCTATTGCAAATCATGCTGCAATGAAAATTTGCAGGGGGAAGGGGAATAGATGTCTCTTTGAGATAGTGATTTAATTTCTATCAGATATATACCCAGAAGTGAAATTGCTGGGTTTTGTGTTAGGTCTATAATTTAATTTTTGAGGAAACTCCATATTGTTTTCTATGGTGGATGCACCAATTTAGATTCCCACCAACAATGCGCAAGCGTTCCCTTTTCTCCAGGTCCTTGCCAACACTCATTATCTCTTGTCTTTTTGATAATAGCCATTCTAACAGATGTGAGTTGATACTTCCTTGGAGTTTTAATCTGCATTTTCCCGACAACTAGTGATGTGTAATACCTTTTCGTGTTTCAACTCGCCACTTTAATATCTTTGGAAAAATGCCATGAACTTTGTCCATTTAAAAATTGGATTACTTAGGTTTTTGTTATTTGTTTGTTTGTTTATTTTTTATTATTGAGGTGTAACAGCTCCTTACATATTTTGGATATTAACCCCTTACCAGATATGTAGTTGGCAAATATTTTTTTTTCCCATTCCATAAGTTGGCTGTTTCTTTTTATGTGCAGAAGGTTTTAGTTGATATAGACCTACCTGTTTATTTTTACTTTTGCTACTTGTCTCCCTATATATTTCAGGGGGAAGAAGAGCCTAAATACCCTATAGAAGCCATGAAAATATTGGCTTTTTAGGCTCTGATGTGATTGGGAAGTAGCTGTAGTCTCTGGACCTGGCAAGTCTGATATACCCAACCAGGACTGGAATTGAGAACTAGTGGTCAAAAAAGCATCTACATTAGGGGATTATATTTGCTTCCCACTGCTACTATAACAGATTACCACAAATTTAGTAGATTAAAAAAATACAAATTTATTATCTTACTTTTCTAGAGGTCGGAAGTCTGAAATTAGTCTTACTGAGCCAAAATCAAGGTGTCACCCTGGCTGTATTCCTTTCTGGAGGCTCTAAGAACGAGCCTACTTCCTTGTCTTTTCCAGCTTCGGAGTCCACCTGCATTCCTTGGCAGCTCACAGCCCCTTCCTCCTTCTCCAAGCCAGCAGTGTATCCTGTTCAAATTGCTCTTTTATCCTTATACTCTGCTTCCCTCTTTTAATGACCTTTTTAATTACATTTGGGGCCACTGAATGATCCGGGATAATTTTTCCATCTCAAAATCCTTAAATTAATCACATCTGTAAAGCCCTTTTGGCCATGTAAAGCAACATATTCATAGATTTTAAAGTTTAAGATGTGGACATCTTTGGGCAGCCATTATTCCTCCTATAACAAGAATCCTTTTTGGTAGCTCACCAAAAGCAACAATATTATTTTGTAGGAGCAGCTGTGACCGAGATCCTTTAGAGCCCAGTGGAAGCTGTAAAATGGAATCTGTAAATTTAGTGGCATTCAGTGTTTGATGATGTTATTTGATGGATCCTAAATTGGAAGTTTAATATTTGGTGTGTTCCCAGATGCTACCAAGCCTCTGGTCTTTCTTTGCATTTTCCAGGCGCCTCAGTTTTTGTTTTTGTGTTTTGGTTTTTTGGGTGGTTCTAAGTACCCTTTCCATAAATTCCTTTTTTGCTTAAGTTAATAGAATCCTAGCTGTATGGAAATGATGGGAGAATGTAAACTGTATAGCAGGAATGGATGAGGTAGAGGATAGAAAATCCAGGACAAAAAAACAACAATAAAGAACTTCCAAACCCCAAAAACAAAACAAAACAAAAAAAACAATTAAGAGAGTTTCCAGCTGTTAAAATGCTAATCTTTGATTTATCGAATAAATATAGTGGAAGTTAATTAGTTATTTTTAATGTTAAAGATTTTTCATCTAGAAATATTTTATTTGACTCACATTTTAAGTAGCTATATAGGTAAATCATACTATCAAAGCTCATCAAATGCAATATAAATTTTATTAAAGTAATCGAGTCATTATAAAATCAATAAAAATATACCTATACAGATATATATCCTCAGATCTATGTTACGTAAACATTTAAAAAACTTACATGTTCTAATTTGTGTCCATTTCATATTGTGATGCTGATTACAGAGTTTGCTTTACCTTTCTTCTTGGCATATGTCCCTTCTGGAAGAGGTAGAAAGGTCAACTAATTTAGTTTACCCAGGGGAGTCTGCTCAGCATTTCTCTACCTGTGGACCTTTTCTTCCACTGTGTTGGCTCTGGGCCACTTCTTGCTATTTTTGCACTAAAAACAACAGGACACTATAAACATCATGTGTCATTGTGTCCCTTTGCTCTAAAAAGAACTACATCTGAGGCTTGCAAATGTGACGAGGAGGCTGCAGCTTCAAAAATAGAGGATTTAATATATTTTGACTTGCATTTTAGAAATCAAGTAGAGAAAGGAAAAAACAGGAATGGAGCTGTTGATTGCTAGTTAGTTCTTGCTAATAGGAAACATCTAAAATGAGTAATACTCAAGATTATCTGGTTCAAATTTCTCATTTTACAAATGAGGAAACTGAGGTCTAGAAAACTTTAGTATTTTTCTCAGGATAGTAAATATTTAATAGCATAATTGTATGATTATATTTTTATTATTTTTTAAGCTGTCTTTGAAAATATAAGTGCTTAGTTTAGTATGTTAGGTAACCCAAAATAAATCATTTTCTAATACTAACACTAGTATTTTTTAATACTAATCATATCTATTAGTATTATATCCTAAAATTTCTCTTTCTCCTGAAAATTATGTTAAAGGTAGCTCTAGAACTTCATTTTATAAAATTAAACCATTATATTTATGAATCAGTGAATGTTCATGGTTTAAAACTAATAACCATAATAAACCTCTATTTACTTCTTATTTAGTATATTTCTTTAATAATTATATTGCAACCAATACAGAATGTTCAGAAATTAAAATTTTGCTTAAAAGTCACATTGAAGAATATTTACAGAGATTACATCTTAAAATATTATAAAATGAATTTTAAGTATTAATAAATTCTTAAAGCATTTACTAGACTAAAAAAAAAAATTCTTGTCATTAGTAGCATCACATATAGCCACAAGAGGGCAATCTATGAAAATAATTGAAATTCCAAGGAACACTATCAGCATATAATATGTGTATGTTATGTGGTATTTTTGATCTTGAATTTAGCATTATTGTCAAAATATATTAAAGAGGTACACTTTAACTACATAGTCTAACTTTTTTCTATACTGGAAAATTAACTAAGACAAATTAAGCTCTAAATTTTCCTTTACAATGTGATGTTGACAGCTATGCAATAGTTACATCCCATGTGTGACACCAAAATGAGATTATATTATTGTAGTAATGTTATTTTGGGAAAACAATTGTAATGAACCATCAATACTATCCTAGGAGAGTGACAGTCTTTCAGTGATCTAAATGACTCTCATTTTTAAAGATTGTCATGGATCTTAATGACCCTTGACTAATCTCCAATAATGTCAATTATTTGTTTTCAAGTACATCACAAGGACCCAAGTGAAAAAGGATGCTTTATAGATTAAGATCTCTTTTGATAGATAAAAGTAGATTGATTATTAATTTTGTCTCTATCCCTATGACTCAATATGATGTAGCATAAAAATGATTACATTTAACAGAGAAAAGAGAAAAAAGTGTTTAGAGGATAAAGTTAGCATACTGATTACTTCAAAAATCTCTGCTCACTTAAAACTTTCACTCCAGCAATTCCCCGAATAAAGCATATCATCTAAAATACTTTTGTTCTTAGGGAAATAATGCAATAGAGTCATCCAATTGAATTTCTGAAAGCAGGTATCTTTTATTATAGCATCACCTTAATTCATGCCAAGAACATAATGTTCAGTACACAATTCTAGTTTTATTAATTTCATTACTGTTTGCAGTACTCTGACCATTATACCAGATATACTGCAGGATGACTCAAACAGTTCAATTTCTATTTATATCTAACATTGTGTCTATTTAGTTACATGCCTTAATTTTTTAATATTATATTATTTTTAAATTTAATAATTTATAAATATAATACAGATTAAACATGTATAGAATTATATTTTCAGTGGTGCCTCAGATCAAATGATTAGTCTTAAATTTGAGATTTCATGCATTAAAAATAGGCTATTATTTAAAAACATCTTTTGGATGTACAAAGGAAAAAGCTTAAAATAGCTTCTTTTTCACCTCATGGAGAAAATTTCTTTCAGGTAGCTTTAAAGACCTTTTTGACCTAGGATGAGTTCTCTCCTCGACCTTTCATGTTTCTGTAATTAAGTAGGATATAAACTTGCTGTAAGTGATAATATCATGAGATGGTACTTACTTAGAAAAGGAGTAACAAAAACGAACTTTACATATTCTGCTCTGGAATTCTATCAACTATGTATGGCTTTGTGGTTAGGTTTTAAAATAAAATCTAATAATGATTGCTATCAAGAATTATATCCCTCTTACTGTGATATGCATTTTTCTTTATATCATAATAACACATAACATAATGATGGGGAGTGAAAATGGAAGAGAAGAGAAAGATCAGAAAATATCAGTAATGCTTAGAAAAATGCCAGGGAATAACACACATAGTGTATAAAAGAAATTAACAAATGTTAAACTACCTATTATGCTAGTTATTTTCAAATAAGATGTCTAAATACAATCTTCACAAGAGCTCTCTCAGGTATATGTTATTACAACTAGTTTACTGCCTTAGAAACCATGACTTTAAAACTTAAGTACCTTTCCCAGGGACACATAATAGCCAGTACACAAAATAGCAGAACCAGGATTCAATTCATACCATTTGATTCCAATGGAAATCACTAAACTACCAGAACAGTTGAGAACAACTTTCCTTGATATTCTCAATGCCTAATAGAAAGAAGAAGCAAAGAGAAAAGAATGTAAAATGAGGAAAAATAGAATAAAAGCAAGAAAGGGATATAATTTGCCAGCAGTGGATATGGAGAAATTTGGGTTCTATATCTGAGAGGCACCAGAGCATAAGTGAGAAGAAGAAGCCACTTCTCTACACATAGACTCTCACTCAACTTCATTCTGTCCTTAAACTTTCTCTACACATGTGCTGTCAGCTCTTGTGATCTGTGCATAAGCTGTGTCTCACCCAGTCACTAAATGTGGTAAGGCTTCTCAGATGTTACAGATATGTTGGTCAACTTTAGCCGAATTTCTAAAGCTCATTCAGGTTTCTTTTAAGACTATTATTATCATTACTATTATTATTATTATTATTATTATTATTATTATTATTATTATTATTACTTTTTAAACTGAGATATTTTTGCTAAGTTCAGCCAAGGAACCAAGGAAGATCACATGTCATGGTACCACTATATCGATCATACCAGCCTTGGATTTTAACAACCCAATCTTAAGCTCTTTCCTATCACACTAGGTTTTCCTGCATTCTTGGGATGCCATCCAAATGAAGTTCAGATTTCAGTAATGAACTGAGCACTATATCTGAAGTCAAGCACAATTTTCTTGGCAAATTGCTGGATATAAATATAGGCTTGAATTCCTAATTCACAGCTCTTTCCAAGTGCTTAGGACATGTCCATGCAAATTGGACATATGACAGGAAAATTCGACATATCAGAATTTAAATTGTTAAGGTATAGGTCCCAACTATGACCCTAGTGTGTAAGTGCACAAGTTTAGCAACTAGGCGTTTATTCAATTCTCTCTATAGGTTATACACAATTCTCATAAGCTTAAGAGATACATCTTTGACATCCCAAAGCCTCCTGTTCTTTATGTAGGGCATAACTATGTGTATTTATACAGTATATCTATACAGACATATATTACATATATAGTGTATAATTTTTTTCTTAGAAAAATAAAAATCAAATTTTTTAAAATTTTACTTTAGTAATAGTAATGACATGTTCCATACTGTCATAAATTTTTATTGAAATGACCATATTTTTGAGCCAACTTTCCCTATGACTCAGGACAAACAACTCTTTGCAATACAGTGTTGAGCATGAGGTAAATTCTAGTACCACTTCAGAGAGTAAAACTGATTAATTTATATGAGCAATGCTATAGCATCAATATTTCTATGCTTTAACAAACTGAGTTAATGTCATTCTACATGAAATTTACCTAATTATTTGCATTTTAACAGGCTATTATTCTGAAAAATTTTTATAACATAATAAATTACAGATTCTCCTAAGCTTCTTTACTTTTGCAGATTGTTATCATGTTTAATATATGGAAAATTTTTTAAATGTATGTGACTTATAACTTAAAATAGGTACTTCTATCAAAATTCTGAGAAAGACCAAAACCAGTAAAAAAAAGTATGTTATTGTCTTAATTCTGGTTGTTGTCTGTGGTAGAATTTGAAGAGGCTACTCTTATCATCCTTATCATGAGTAGATATCATATGTAAAATTGTGTCCTGAGACAAGTACTAAAGCAATGTACAGGTTATAAGATCAACTTCGCCCTGAACCTAATAAGTTAGTAATTAAGGAATGGGATATATAGAAATTAACAAGCATTCATCTACTCTATATTTTCCTGGATTTGCAAGTTGGTGTCAACTACTCTAAAAAGAGTTTGTTTTGACATTAAGTGCTTATAGCTGTGAAGATCCACTTTCCAACCCACCTATCTTTTCCATTGTGCCCATTCCTTCTCATTTACTTTTTCACATGAAATCTTTTCCCTTGGCAAGGGCAAGAAAGATTAATTGCAATAACTAATTAGTACAAAATACAATGACAGGTGATTCACTATAAAACTATATGTTCTGATAAAAAAAATTGTTTTCTGAACATTTTTTTGAGGTATACGTGTGTGTGTGTGTGTGTGTGTGTGTGTGTGTGTGTGTGTGTGTGTGTGTTTACTGCAGCTATTTTGAATATTGCCCAAATTGTAACTGCCTTGTTTACAGGAGATTGAAGAGTACTTAGTAAAATTTGCCTTTTTTAACCCCAATATCAGTCTTATCTTCATCACATCTTAAGTGGAAAGTGATGTGGTTAACACTTCTCCATTCAAAATAGACTCCAAACTCAAAAACATGATATCTTTAGCTAACACATAATAATTTTCATTAAATTTTTTTCCTGGTGTTCTAATTTATATAACTTGAAATCTAACTGCTTAAGTATCTTTAAGTTCTTTTAAATAATGTATCACTATATCACATGCTGTATATCTTAATATATATCATTTCTCATAACAAGGCAAAAATTATGAATCTTTATAATTAACCATTCAATAAAATTGTTTTACTTTTTTTAGACATAGAAGAGATATTCATAGGTAAGGGTCTTTACTGTTATGAAGCTTACAGTCTCAATTTATAGATAAAGAAATAAAAATATAGATTTGTCTGCCAAATTTTATGCTTCAAATATCTGTATATTAGTGCTAAAAGTTAATAATCCATTATTCATGCTCTTTAAGAGAACTGATAGTTAATTGACAGTGATTATACAAATAATTCTAATGTAAGAAATGCTGTTATAACCTTTCTAATGAAACTATATACAGAATGATCTGGGAGTATATGGCTGGAAGTTTGAGCACAAGGATGTCATTATTACATGAAAATTTATATTTTTATAAATGTTAACTACAACACAGTAGTCACACAAGGATTGATTGTAACTATAATAAATTCAATTATTTAGAAAACAATATTTTCCTTTTCTCTCTCCTATCTTATATATCTGTACATGTGTGCTCACAAAATATTTTAAGAATTCAAAGCTGAATATTTATTTTTCTTCTGGGTCACCTGCAAAAAAAAATTTTTTTTTTGCTTGTATACTTTTTGTTTTGTTTTATTTTAACTTCCTTTGACACACTTTTAATCTGAGTGGAAAAACCTAATGCCGCCTAACCATGTTTTAAGGTTTTCCTCCTTCCCTAATCACTTCTGGTGACTACTGGCTTAGGTAAAATTACAAAAATCAGTTCTTTAACTCTCATAGTTTGTTTTGATTACCAAATATTGATATGTTTCTATTTTCACCAAAAACGGTGTATTACCTAAAATTTGGGAGCAACTAATATTTTTTTTTCTAAAAAGTGAATATACATTTTAGGGCCTCCTACCTATTCAAGTGTATAATTCTATTATTCAAAGTAACTTGTTTAAAGTGGACATTTTACTTACCAGTCCTGGGAGTGGTGTTGCTACTTTGTCTTGTGTATGTTAATTGGTATTCATTCATTCAACAAATATTCATTGAGTGGCTATTATATGTGAGGCACTGTTCTAAGCACTGAAGTTATAGCAGAGAGCGGAACAAAATCCCTTGCCATTACAGAATTTACCTAATTGTAGTAGGAGGGGAAAATGAGTTAGTTTCATTTCATGTCAGATTTTTTTTTCTTCCTTCCTTCCTTCCTTCCTTCCTTCCTTCCTTCCTTCCTTCCTTCCTTCCTTCCTTCCTGCCTTCCTTCCTTCTTTTCTTCCCTCCTTTCTTTTCTTTCTCTTCTTTCTTTCTTTCCTTTTTTTTCTTTCTTTCCATCAGATTTGGAGTTCCAGAGATGTATCTAGATCATCAGAGAATTTTTTTTAAGTGTCTGGCTTTAGGAACTCTACCACATACCTGTAGGCTACATATGTGTATATACTGCATGTAGTCAGAAAACAGGTTGTAGTAGGAGTCCTATATGGTAAATGTAAGTCACTCTGACATCTTTGGCAGATCAATGAACTGTTCACATTTGTAAACTAGTGATGCATCTCTCAGCCTTAGATGGAAGTAATATCTCACTTCTATGTAATAGATGGATGAAGTTAGTGATATATTATTTTTGATCATTATCATTGCCTAAGATAACTATCTTAATGAACATTTGTAAATACCAGTTTGTATTTCTCATGATACCTATCCACTCTTTTAAATTAGTTCCATATATTTTGAGCATCTCTGTTTTCACTGTTTTGAATACATCCTGAAAGTCTCACATCTCTAAATAAACTACAATATTCCTCTTGAGGGACCTCACAAGATTGCTTTCCTATTCACACTTCCACTTACTGCTGACTGAATTCTTAATTGAAGAATCTATGTTGTTCCCCTTACCACTGTCACCTGTAACACCCAGATTGTTTTGGGTATTGGTTTTGAGCCCTGTATCAAATTGTAAGCACTTATTATTTATCATTAGGTTCCCATCCTGATCCTCCATTAAAGTCAGAATAGGAAAATAATTGTGTGGTAATTTGTCACTTTATTGGTTACCACAGTTGATTTTGGTGATCATTGGCAAGAAAATGCCACTTTCTTTTTCAGTCCACCTGGCTTATAGTCTAAGTTATTAGCTTGGAAAAAGAGGCCACCCTTTCCAAATGGCTCTTGCTTCAGTTATGAGTTCAAGGTGGGTCGCTTCACTGGTGAAACACCCAATCCTAATGTTAGGCTTACTGGCCTCTCTTTTTAGCTTCTTTTGATAATTCTTCCACGTGTCACTGGACTCTTCAATACAGAAGTACTGAAGGGTTCAGTCATTGGACCTCTCCTCATCTCTCCCTATATTTACTCCCTTAGATCTATACACTGAAGACTCCCAAACATATAATTCTTGTCAGAACTCTACACTGAAATCCAAGCTCATATGTCCAACTACCTACTTGACATCTCCATGTGAATGTCTAATACATACATAAAACTCAACATGTTAAAAACTGGGCTCTGGTTTGTCCTTCCAAACCTGATTCACCCATAGTCTTCCCCATCACAGTTTATAGCAGCTCCATCTTTCACTGGTATGGGTAAAATTCTTAGAGTTATGCTTGTTTCCTATTTCCCTGAAGTCCAAATTTACCTTCAAAATATAGAGTCCAACTATGTCTCATCACCTTCAGCACTATCACCTTGATCTGAGCCACCATTAACTTTCCCTGGCACAGCCTCCTAGCTAGCTTGCTTTTTTTTCCTTCTAATCGTCCCTCCTCATGCTGTATTCTCAATCTAGAAGCCAATCTCAATCTAGAATGATCTTTTAAAAATATTAGTCAATTATTTAATCATGTCACTCTTCCCTTCAAAGTCTTCCAAAGCCTCCCTACCCTGCTTTCTCATCTTTCTCAGACTAAAAGTCAATGCATAGTTAATGCCCTATAACTTCCACATAATCTGGCTTCTTATTCTCTCTTAGATTTCATCATCTATTATTCCTTTATTCATATTCCCAGCTTAGATACACCACCTTCCTCGGTCTTCAGTCATACTTAAAGCATGATATCACCTTAGCACCTTTGTGTTTCTTCTTTACTTTGGCTGATACTCTCTTACTTTGTTACTATGGCTCACTTCTTCACCTCAAGTCTATTTCTTTTCAAATGTTACTTTCTCATTGAGAATTTCTCTATTTAAAATTTTTTAGTTCTCTACTTCTCCCTACTTTCCTTTTTCCCCCTTCATAGCACTTATAACATTCCAACATGCTATATAAATTATTTATTCCATTGAAAGATGAGCTTCATAAGAAAAGTTATGTATTTGTTTCTCTTTTCTTCACAGTAGAATCTTTAGTGGTTCAAACAGCTTTAGGAGCTCAAAAAATATTTGTTAAATGAATAAATGACACTTCCTTAAATTCTTTTTTTTAATATTTAAATAATATATCTACTTTGCTATGGGTATCCCAGGGCTTTTAACATTTCTGATGTGAAGAAGAATTTTAAATTTGCCTGCCATTTACCTGAAAGCTCTTACTTCTAATTCATGATGCAGGGTCAATTCCAATGACATTAGATACTTCCAGCCCCACTTCTACCAGATTTCATTCCCTGCCTGAACTTCTTTAATTCATTCAGGGACATTCCTTTCCAAGTGTCATTAATACAGATTTTACTGGATGATTTTAAGATAACAAAGGATATTGTATCATCAAACAGAAGAGTTTAAATTAATAGTAGACATAATAGTTCTTAAAGTGTATTGGTCATTCCATGCCTCAGATTATGTCTTTATCATTGTCTCTCATCTGAAGCTTTGGATATTTCTGTATACCTTTGAAGTTCTAGGTTTTAGTTACAGCCTAATTATCAAAGTACAAAAATTGTTAACACTTATAGATTATGAAAACTATTCAGGTCATTTTGATCATTTCTGTATCTAGTTTGAATCCAGAGGACAAAATTGGACTATATGAACCTTTGGCACACATTTTATTCTCTTGCAAATTTTACAGCAATTGCAAATACCAAGGGGATAATAGGTTTAATATGGGATTTGTTAGAAGCTTTCATGAATAAACATTTTTCTTTGAAATATACATTCTAGATTTATTCGTATGATATTACTTTGCATATGTTCTATTTTAACATCTTTCAATAAAAAGTCTTTATTTTTTCATTTATCTAATCAATTTATCTTTATTAGTAAGCAGTTTTCTTTTGAAATGGTTAGCTTTATTATGTTAGTGGCCATAAGGGAAATTATATTTTGCATTGTAAATATTAAACTTCAACAACTAAGGAACTAAAACATGATTTTTATAATGTGTTTACTTTACTCTGAGAAAAACTCTAAAGTTGCCAGAAAAACATTTTAAAATTTGAGTTGTAAAAAAAATGAAGATCATACTCAAATTTCTTGTTATGGAAAATATATATTTTTGCTATTCCCCAAAAGGAATCTTGCAGTAAATTCATATTAGGTCAGGATATTCACTAGTCCCATTCACTTATCAAAGAGTATATATATATGTGTATATATATATATATATATATATATGTGTGTGTATATATATATATATATATATATATATATATATATATATATATATTAATTGTGCCATATCCAGGTATTAATTTAGAGGGTGAGAAAAAAACTAATGATTACATCCTGTGGCATTTGAGTGGACTACTATTGTTGACTTCTGTGACCACTTGAGACTAGAAGGCTAAGTATATAGCATGCATACTTAACTATGTTTTACATATCCATTTCACTTACCCCTTAAGTATCATTGTCATTGAGACCAAAGTTCCTAAGAATGGAAAAAGTATTAATCAATTCAGATGCTCTCAGTCCTTTACCATGGAGAGACATTTTGCTTCATTCTAAGTCCAAAGAGGAGAATATAGCAAGTAGCATATAAGACCGATACACACACAAAAACCAAGTTTTTTGGCCATTACTGAATGATGATTTAACTAGAAAAAGCAATTTAATGATCTTCACAAATAATATTTGTCTTTTAATTTTTATAATAATATTTATACAAGGTTTTTAATAATTGAAGATGTCCTTTTAAAAATAATTATGTCCATGTTTTGCATTGTTGTATCCCCAAGCTTAGTAAAAAGCTTAGAATATTATAGGCACTTAATTAATTAATAATTGGTGAATTAATGATTAAGTGGTCTCATTAGACAAGTTGCAGGTCATTGTTATCTGTGTAGAAGTGTCATGGGCATCAAAAGCAGAATTTTTAAATATGAAAATTCTTCCCAATTACTGAGAAAGAATATAATGTTGATTAAATTTCAGGGTTTTTTTTTTACTCTACTTTTTACATTTAGTAGCCATTAGCTGAAGTAAAAGTATTACATGCATATATTTATTCAATAAATATTGGTTAACAACTTTATGCCAAACATCATCCTAACCACTGGGATACAACAGTTAATAAAACAGAAAATAAACTGTTCTTTTACAAAATGAATACTCTCTTTCTCCTCTCTCTCTCTCTCTCTCTCTCTCTCTCTCTCTCTCTCTCTCTATATATATATATATATATATATATATATATATATATATATATATATTCAAACAAGAAAATGAAATTTAATGAAGAAAATGAAAATAAAGCTGATTATAGAAATAGAGAATTAGAGAGTTGCAGTGTGAGAGTAGGGGCATACATTTTATACTCTTTCAAATTTTAGAGCAATCGCAAATACCAAGGGGATAATAGATGTGATTTGAACTCAGAACTCACTAATCCTGTCTCCCCTTACACTAATTCCTTTCTCCTTCTCCTGCTCCACTACTTTCTATTACACTTATCCCCTTCTAACAATGTAATTCATTCATTATGATGTTGATGGTTTCTGCACTTCTTCCCACTACAGTGAAGCTCTACAAGGAAGGGTGTTTATCTACTATGTTCACCAATGTATCCCAAATGCTTAGAGTAGAATCTGGCTCATAGCTGGTGCTCAATAAATCTTCACTGTATTAATTGGCATTACATTCTGGGAACTGCAAGGAGATTGTGTGGCCAGCAGACAGTGTATAGGGGCATAGTGACATGAAGGGAGGACAGAGAATGCCAGAATCAAATACTATATAGCGTTATAGGCTATGGAAAGGACTTCAGATTTTTTTCTGAAGTATGATGGAAAGCTATTGGAGGGTTGAAAGTAAGAGAATGAAATGGTCTGATTCTCATATTTATACATCTTATATGCTGTAGTGAGGAGGACACAATCTACCTTCTCCAGGAGCTCCCAGGTGAATGGACAAGCACAGCAAATTGCTGATAACTCACCTATTATAGACCTTAATACGAGCTATAAATGAAATACAGACTAGTTGTATGGGAATAAAAAAATTCTGTATTAGTGAGATTTCATAGAAGGGGGGGCACTGGAGCTGGATCTTGAGTATGAGTAAAAAGAGAATTCTGGGCAACAGAAAGGGTTAATGCAATACAATTAATTGGTGAAAAAGAAAAAGAAATTTAGAAAGTAATTTTGATTCTGAGTGACTGAGAGGGTGACAATGACAGTACATGACAGTACTTTAACTACATTATCTGACTTAAATTTCACAATGCCCCAAGAGTTAAAACCTATTTTAATCCCCACTTCTCAGAGAAGAAAACTGAGGCTTAGGGAAGCTAAGTCAAAGCTTTATTTATCAAGAAAGTAGAAGCATGGGGATTTGAACTTGGATCTCTTTGATACTAGAGACCATGTACTAGGTTGATGATTTAATAATACAATCAGAATTCAAAGAAATATTCAATTTCTTGCATCTAATCAGCGGAATCAAATTAATATTTATTGTTCATGATGTATATATATTGCTAACAGATTGTAATCATGTTACTGATTATGTGCCCTTTTGGTATTAAAACAAAGCATTTATAATAAGAATTTCTTCTTCTTTTGTTATGAAATGTTAATATTTATGTTCCTTTCATTTATTTGTGTGGTGAATGTCAAATATAAGGCAGAAGACTGAAGAAACTAGTTTATACCCATAATTTATCATGACATGAAAAATTTATAATACTGTATGTGCATGGCCTCCTAATCAATAAGGTGCAAAACTATGACTTGACCATTGTTGTTTAGGTGTCTACATTTATAGCTAAGAGGCTGTGACCCAGGACATTTTTAATAATTCACTGTCAATATGTTCATTTATGTTCAAAATGAAGTTTTGCCAAGGTCATTCTCTAAGTGGTGTTTAAACTTTTCATTCTTTATTTAGCTATTGGACTGAAAAATATATTAATAACACAAAACACATAAAAATGGAATTTAATGGAGAAAAGATGAAAAGATAGACTTCTCAAAGTGTAAATATTAGCCAATGATTTTTGAAGATAAGGGAACACAAGATTAGTGTTTCTCAATTTCATTCACATTATGGCGCAAAGAGAAAATTATGACATTTCTACATCACACTAATGCAGACAGAGGATGATGCTCAAGCCTAAAATTGAGTACCTCGGGAGCTCTTGAAGTCTCAGGATTAAATGAGTCACTCTGAAGCTGAGAGACTGCACACCTATAACCTATCTGCAACACGCTGGCTAGGAAGGAAGCTCTGCCCTAGTTAGCTCAGAATGATTCACGGTATGACCAAGAACAGCAGGACATTTTAATCTCTCATGTTCAGTTTGACTATAAAATAAAAGAATTGCACTACATCAGTGATTCCATAATCCTTTTTGCACATTGAAAAAACACCTGGGAGATTTAGAAAAGAACCAATTTGGCATCCTTAAACTAATTAAACCAAAATCATTATAAGTGAGACCTAAACATTGGATCTTTTTAAAGCACCCTTGAGGATTCTAATGCACAGAAGGTTCTATCATGCCAGATAATCTCTAAGGTCTTCTATATCTCTAATCATCTGGGTTTTAAATAATATTAGGAGATATTCTATTGCAATCTAAGTTTGGAGAATAAATATGTGAATGATTTAAAGGGACATCCAAGGAAAACCCATAAAAGAGATTGTCCCAGAAAAGAGTTTGCAAGCCACGGCTAATGATGCATAAGAAGATCCCCAATGTAGATTTAAAATTGCCAGAAAGCGTTTCTTTCTCCTTATTACAAAATTGAAATGAAAGTATCAATCTCAAACTCTGAAGTGTGAGGAAAAGGATAGGGATAGGGGCAAATACATGTAAGTTTGTAAGAAAAAAGATTGCAGTTTAAAACTGAACTGTTACACTGTGGAAAGTGAGTAAGCAAGCAGTCAAGAGAGGCCATAAACAGACTGAAGAGAGGTTTATTAAGCTTCTATGAAAGGAAGGTGGGAGACGATGAGGGGCCAGACAGAACAGAGGGCACTGTTGGGTTGAGGATGGTGAGCTAGCCAGTGAGTTTGTTGTTTTATGTGCTCCAGTGGCACATGACAATTCAAGTTGTAGCAGAGAAGCTGGGCAATTGGATCCAATTTCTTATTGAATGAGTCAAAGTATTACAAGAAAGTAAGCTGAGGGTATAGGCAAGAGAATGAAAGAACTAACAGACCAGAATTCTTCGTTAGGTATGGAGATAATAGAAATAAGAATTGGCTAATTGACAGGGAAGAAAAACTTGGTCAAATGGTATTTATTTTCATACTATCCAAGAAAAATTATAGTGGAAATAAGAGAATACATTCCCCTCCACCCCATGGGGCAGGACTCACATTAGAGTAACACTTCTGGCCTCACTTCTACTCCCCTAGGAAGAAATGGCTTCCTTGATAAGCAAGTTTGAAAGAATGAACTGGATATGCATGGCTCATCTCTTTTCTCTCGTTATCAACTTATGGAACTGCCTCCAAAGGACATGCATTCTAAACTGCTTGCTGCCATGCAGTAAAAACTTTGAAGTTTTTTGCAATCCAAGCGTCCATAGCTAAAGATTTTAATTTAAGGAGTTAAAGTCAGCTGATTTGCTTGCATGTCTAAGCTATGTTCTTTAACATAGGTATATTTTAATATACTCCTTTCATACATAACTGTTTCATACCATTCCCTCACTTCTGAAACATTCAAACCTTCTGCCCCCAATCTGATTCTCAGCTGAGGTCCTTACTTCCTAAGTTTCTGAGAATTTGTACAAACTCCTACCACTACAATTACTAGCATGGAAACCCATTTCATCCTACATCATGTTTTTCACCTTTTCCTAGAGCCTTTTCCTCTGCACAAGCTGTCATTATTTCTCTCCCCTTTCCTTGCCAGCCATTATCCCATTTCTTTGGTTCTCTTTGCAACAACGTGGTTTAAGAGTGTTGTATATACACTATTTCCAGTATGTCTCCTCCCATTTCACTATAAACTTATTTCAGTCATGTTTTTCTCCCAAACCTCCAATGAAGCCAACCTTTATTTTGCTAAATCTGTGGCCGATTCTCAGTTCTTATCTTTGATCTCTCATCAGTGTTTGACACAGATGATTACTCTCACCTACTTAATTCATGTTAATCACTGGACTTTCAGAACACATCTGTCTATTGTTCTTCCCTGTACTTCACTGATTGTTCCCATTCATTCTCTTTTGCTGGTCTCTCAGGACTCTTAATGCTAGAGTGCACTAGGACCTGAACTTGTATCTCTTCTCAATTTGCATTCACTTCCAGGTGACTTCATTCTAGTTTATTTATTTATTTATTTATTTATTTATTTATTTGGTTTTCAGTCTGTATGGTAATGAGGTCTTCAGATTTGTATATCCAACTGCCAACGTGACATTTTTATTTAGGTGACCAATAGAAACTTCAAACTCAATATGTGCAAAACAGAGCAACTGAATTTCTCCCAAAACTGCTTCTCTCACAGCCTTCTCCAGTTTATTTGGTGGCAATTTCATCATTTCACTACTTTGGCCAAAAAGTTGAGCAACTGCTCAGACTAAAGACCTTCCAGTTTTTCTGTATTTTCTTCTGTCTCTCACAGCCCATATCTGACACATCCAAAAAATCTGAATATGTCCATAAAATAAAAAGTGCATGTTTTATTATGTAGCTTAGTAATCAGAAAGACCTATTTCAAATGGTGTGATTTTTCTACTTTGTTGTCTTAGACTAGTTTTAATTTTTCTTAGACTCAGTTTCATTATATATAACTGAGGAATGCCTTCTTTAGAGAGCTTTGTAAAAGGCAGCACTATGGCTGCCATATAATATCATTCAATAAATGGTAATTATTGAGCCATCATTCTTGCTCTTAATAAAAAACAAAACAGAATAGTGATTGTCTTTGTCTTCTAAAGAAAATTCTTTGAAAAAATGAAACTAAGAAGAAAATAATGTGCTTGCTACCATAGCAACTGTGGCAGTAGAGATTTTGAAAAGTAAGAAATAAGTCTAAAGATTTCTTTAGTCTTGTCCACAGTTTTGCCTAATATTACCCTTGTTCCTATAATCTTGCAATCTTTCTAATTTTAAATATAAGACTATGAATGGAGTGTCCATCCATATAAATCAATGTTTGTTTTTTTTTTTAAGTTGTTCTATTATTTCAAGCTAGCTCTGGTAATTTTGTCCTAAAAGCCCTCCTATAGAATTGGTTACCATCATGATTCTTTTCTTCTCATTCTATCAAATCTATTCTTCTGGAGCAATATAAACAAAGTGCTCATAATAAAATGAACTAAATGAAAAGCATTAGAACATCTGCCTTGTTTGTGTGGAACAAACTTTTTTTTCCCTTTTATGTGATATTTCTCCTGATGATCTTGTGAATGTGTGCATGAAGACAAGGTTACCTCTGTGTGCATTTGTGTGGGTTGAATGCATAGAAGTCTGCAATCTGCTACTCAATTTATTTTCTAAACTGCTTAGAAAGCATTATTTAATAAAAACTATATGTTTGATAGTTAAAATATCAGTATTTGTTCATTTTTTATTTATTCATCAAAAACTTGCCTATTATGTACCAAGCAGTACACCCAGCCTAAAGTTTAAATGTTAAATATACCAAATATTTACTGTAAGGATCTAAGAATAAGAATAAGCATTTTCATATTCTCAGGACTAGTCAGCAAGTCAATGAAATAATTAATATTAGCAAGTCATGAAAAGAGAGAAGCAGAACAGCCAGAGGAAGATGTTTCAAGCATTCCCAAATACTTAGTTATTGGATGTCTACTCTATGCCATGAGTTATGCCATTCCTTGTTAGTGGTAGACAAGAAGTTCCATATAAGGAAAGATAACTTTTGCACACTAAGGAAGAATATTTTTTTCAAATTTTAGCTAGAAATTATGCTTCCTGATTTAAAAAAAATAAAATTACAATTCTGTATGAGTATGAGAATGTGTATCCCAATACAATAATGCTAGTTTAAAGTATCAGAGAACATATATGGAAACTTAACAGTAAATAAATTAGAAAATAACAGACTTATCCAGAGTGGAAATATTATGTATGGTCACCAATGGCTAGGAATTTTACCAATTTCTGAAGAAAAGTGGAACTTAACATTAAATCCATATTATACAATAGAGCATGCAGGGGGTATCCAAGTTTAAGTTTAACATATAATACGCTATATATAGTTCTCATGCCATAGAATGGACCCAATCTGTCTCAACTAACGTTTTTATTTTATAAATGTCAGAGATCAGCAATCCTTACATGTATTATTATAAAAACTTGAATGATGTGAACATCTGGTATTCAGAGTTGTAGATGAGGAAGTAGCATCCTGTCTGTCATAGAACTTTAATTTCTGTAAAACCAGGCCTGATGGCATATATTTCAGAACATGAAAAAAACTTAAAGGAATATAATGAAAGTATTGAGTTGTAAAATTATTGAGTTATAATAAATTATTTTTTTTGTTAAAGGACTAAAACAGAACAAAACTTGATCCTGCATTTTATACAATTTAATATTAGCAATTTGCATAAAAGTGGTCATGGGCTAGCATAATAAATGTAAATTTTTGTGGAAAATGTGCTTTAAGCAAAGAAAAACTTAAGTAAATAAGAAGAAGGAATATGGAAATAAGATACCATTTTACAATTTTATAATTCCAGTTCTAAAAACAGTATATATGTACATATGTATGTGTATGTTTTTATGTATAAATTTGTGTAAACACATATGCATGCACATACATATGTACACACATTTACATGCATGCTTAAATTTACACACATATAGATTATGTAAAAAAACATAACATATTATTATCAAGGTGTGGATTGAAGCCAAATTTAAAAAATTTTTTCTGGTTATTAATGGAAGCTTGTAAATTTTAATTTCAATATGCTTATTATTTTTTTGTCTACATAGGTATAAATCTTTAGGGATCCCAAGGGATTCTAAATATTGTTTTGGTTTATTTGGGACATCCTCAATGAATGATTTGTTACCTAAGAAATCACTTGAAAGTGGAAGAAAGTCTCTAAGGCATTAAAAGTTTTTTCTTTTGTTTGTGTTTTTGGATCCTTTGATAGAAGATCTCACTGCTAGGACTGATTATACCTGTTGGATGGGACTTCTCATTGGCTAACTATGAAATGCAAAGTGTTTCCACTCAGTGTTTCACCTGCCCTTCATTTCTGTTCTAACTGTAACAGATGTCTGTCACACCATCGTTCCTCTATAAGGATTTGTTGAATAAACCAGTGAATGAATGAAAGAATGAACAAACCTTACAAATGTGTAGATTCAGTTATGACTGTCAGAAAGTAGAGACACAGAAACAGAATATAAGAGTAAACTTCAAGTTTTGACAATCTTCACAGAGTTGTCTTTGCTATATTTTGTAGAATTGTGATATAAGGATAAGGATATGGATATAAATAGAGGTGCATAAATATGAACATATATTTAGATAGATAATGATAGATGGATAGATATATAGATAATCTAGCTGGCAATATATACTTAACTGGCTTCCGTATGCCATCCATATGGATTCACTAGGATATATTGTCCATCTGGACTGCAAATTTCACTCCATCTGGCATAACTTCTAACTAAACACTTGTCTCTAAAATTCTTTGTTATCCTATATTGCTAAGGTGTAATATGGTATAAATTGTAGTAATATCTCTCCCATTTCTTCCTCCTCTTTTTCCCTCTGCTTCACCTCCTCCTCCTTCTTTTTCTCTTTCTTTCTTCTCCTTCTCTCTCTATCCATCACTCCCTCCCCACCTCCTAGTCTTTGTACGGTATGTCATTTTCCCCCATGAGCATTTCTCAGAAACTAACAGAAACCAAGAAGCCTTTTTCTGTGCATTCCTTTAACTACCCAAATTCTTATCACTCAATCAATTTTTTTTAGCTTTTTATCTAATATCCATAAATAAATAAAGGAAAAGTTATATTGAATTGCTTGTCCTGAAGCAGAATATATCTATAATTATTTGATTAAAAAATTAAGTTGCAGTGTTGTAAAAAAAAATGTTTGAGCCGAATCTTCCTGATATGATATAAAACAGTAAGGTCTAAAGTATTTTTTTAAACTTTTTATAAAACTAAGCTGTCAAAGTATATTTCAGAAGGCTAAAGGGTAATTATTCCCAGAGGCTAAGGATGTATTAGATGACTTCTGGGAATCTCCTCTTTTAGTCTATTAAAAATAACTGTCTGGCTTCAGGACTTTATTATATTCGTTTTAAGAAAGTGCAATTTAGTTATCCTTTTTCTTTGTCATTTTCACTTCCTTCTGTAAAGATTCAAGTGGTTCAAATAGCTAGTATTAAACTTTCTAGAGTTCATATTCTTTTATATGTTAATTATCTTGACTCTATAACAATTTCACCAGAGTTCATATTCTTAATTTACTTCTCCTGGTGAAAGATACATCTTGAGAGATTTTTTTGAGGGGTGGTCTGTATATAGTAATTAGAGTGGGCATATTACTTACCCTCATATGATAGATATTGCCTGGAAACTAACTGTTACCATGAGGACATAGTAATATTGTACCCTATACTTCTATTTTCAAGTTAATGCTTAAAATAGTATAAATCAAAAGGAGTTAACCTAAAAATGAAGTTTCTTGACAAGCCAAAATAATCTTGGAAAGCTATTTGGAAAACTAAAAAATATATCAAAATATACTAAGGAAAAATATGAAAATATGACTACATTTCATATTTTTTGAGAAAAAAATGTTTGATTTCATAGAAATAGAGTGTTAACCAGATTAAGTCTTTTTACTAATTTCACTTAAGAAAATGTTTATGTGTGAAAAAGCACATGTAGATCAATTACTTCTCATGCCTGAAATGTTTTCATTCATATTTCTCCAAACATTTCATGCCATCTTATATCTTTTTGCACATTGACCGTTCCTTTTGGAAAGCCTTTAACCTCCTGTTCTTACCAGGATCACTCTGATATATCCCTTGATTTAGGTGCTTTTCAGACAAACACAGTCTTCATCAGATTACGTCAGTCATAAGCATTTATTAAACTGCATTTTAGTTGTCTTACTAGTTACCTACTTCTTAATTGTTGCTGTCTCACCAAATTTAAAGTGTCTTGAAGACAAACTATATCTTTTATAATCATGCCTCCAGGACCTAGAAAGAGAACCGGCTCTCTACAACCACAATGGACAAGGCAGGATTCTATATCGTTAGCAACTTTCAGACCTGGACACCACCCTCCCTATATCTATTAGGCAGGGTGGAAAGTTGAGTTGTCTCTAAATAGGCCTTCAGAAAAAATGAAATAATGAAATAATGTAATTATCATAAATAGCCTACATAGAAAAAAAAGGTTTGGGGAAGAATGTATATTCTGGCAAATTTTAGCAATATTGGAATAAAGAACACTACTTATATTAATTATATATTAATACTATTTCTTTTTCCTTTTTTAACATTAGTTCCCACTGCTTTCTTCTCCTCCCTACACAAGAAATATGAAAAAAAAAAAGGTGTGCTCTTATTAGCCAAAAAACTCCAGAATTCCTAGCCGTAATAGTTTTCTGCTTAATGCAATTCAGCAAGTATATGAGATTATACCAGGAATATGTCATTTTTATACCAGAAGTATTTGGTTTATTGGCTCCTCTAAAATAACAATAATGAGAAATATAGTGAATTTTCTGGTTTAAATTACACCAGAACCAATTTACAGATAAGCATTAAAGGTTATATTTTCATCATAATAATTTATTTGGCAAAAAATTTTTTCCTTTAAAACCTGGGTTCCCAAGAAGCTTCATGTCCATTTTGGAGACAGTGTTTCCACTCACAACTCTTTGGGGAGCACAATTAACCATAGGGGGAAGTATGATTCCAACATGTATATTCAAGTGAGAAGAAAAAAAATGTCTTACACATCATTGATTGCCACAGCTGGTATGTTTAAATAGTTATTTAATTTGAGAATCAATGTAATGAATTCTATGTGGGCTAAGAAGTCAGAATGGAAAAGAAGATTATAAAATAATATAGGTGCTTAAATAATTATGAAAAAATAACACATGATTTTTCAAGTTCACTTGCCATGATAATTAGAATTATAATTAAAGAGACTAATAGTTTTAGCAAATAGGTGATTTATAAAGGAGAACAAAACACATTTAAAAAAATAATTATTTATGTGCTCAAAAAACAAAAAAATGGGAGCATGTCAAAGGGAAACAGGGCCAACATGAAGAATGTCCCAGTGACCAAAGCTGGGATGAGTTGAGCATCAAAATAAATTATATTGTATTATATTATCACCCCAAAGTATAAAATAAATTTATCAGACCCCATACTAATATAAATAAATGACTGAAAAAATAATCAGAAGAGAAGAGGCAAATTTTCTGTATAGAAAAAAAATTCATTTAATATATGTAGATGCAATCTTCCTCCAGGAAGTAAAGCTTAATTTCACCCCTCTCTATTACCTCTTTGATTGTGCACTAGACTTAGTGACTAACTTCAAAAAATAGAGTATGGAAAAAGAATAGTTAACTTTGCAGTAGGGAAACCTGGCAAACACTACCCTAACCAAGTGATGAAGGTTAATATCACTATACCCCCAATATGATGTTATGAGTATACTTCACCTATAGCCCTAGTCTATTCATGAGAAAAATATTAAACAAAAGTGATATAAGCATCAGAGCTGAGAATATCCTATAGGATACTTGAGCAGTACTTAGATATGAGAAGCTGACACAAACCAGAGGAAACTGGGGAGACATGGAAGCTAAAGAAATGTGTTGACTTGGATTGGAATCTAGATCACAAAGAGGGCATCAATGAAGGACAAGTGAAGTCCAGAGATCAGTAAATAATGTGCCATATTTGTTTCTGAAGTTGGAGAAATGTACCATAGTAATGTAAGATGTTAACAACTGAGGAAGCTGGGCAAAAGATATATGGAAATTCTGTAAACTATCTTTGTAACTTTCTTTAAATTTAAAATTGCCCCCAAATTAAACATTTATTTTAAAATTATCTTCTAGTTTACATAGCAGTTTGCTAGGTAAATAATTATACTTACCCAGTCGTATAATTTACTAGAATGTAGAAATCCCACCTAAAGAATTGAGAATCATTATTCTGCATCCTCCTCATTGATATTATAAATTTGAATTATAACTAGAGAATTGAAAGTACAAATAAATGATCATTTAAGTTTTAAGAGTTCATCATCATCATTTTCCTTTTGTAGTTTTCAGGTTCAAAGCAGGTGGTTTCTGGTTCTTGATTCTGTATAACTATGTCATTTTAGATACATTCACAAAGACACCACTTTTGGCTCATTCTTGTCTCTTTCCTCCTGAAGTCTCCACCTTTGAACCACGTGTAAATGGAACATTTATTTTTACCTCTAAAAAGTGCAAAGTCATCTTTTATACAGACTGAATAATTTGTGTTAAAAGACATAGAAAAATGAACATGCTTTGCAACACAGCCTAGATGTTTGCAATTAATGTTTTTGGATCTTGAGTCAAAAATCTTTATGTACCTAAAAGATATTTTCTTAATTGTTTTCTATATGTAAGAGAGAAAGTTGTGATTTTTTAAGTGTACTTTTTTAGGCATCAACTGTGAAACTTAATCATTTTCAATTAAAGTGGGGTAAATAGAATAAAGACTATGCTCATATCATGATGTTCTTTCAGAGTTCAGAGACGTAGAAATATTTAGTGCATTTTATTTGATAACATTTGTAGTATTATATAATCTTACGGACTTGTATGCCTGGTACCTCAATATCCTAGCCAGCTATAATATGCTTTGATCTATAAATTTAGAAAGAAGTCTACTTTAAAAGAAAGAGCTTTGTACAAAAAATGAAAATCTTGCTGAAAATACTGAAAGTAACAAAGATATTTGGAAATCTAGAGAAATGAGTGATGGAACAATAACATGTTACTAAATACAGCTTTAAACAGCGTATGAAACATGCTTCAGATTAGTCAGAAGAGGTCCTCTGAATTACACTGTGCACGCTTCCCTGAAATGAAACTGTATGTTATTGGTTAACCAGGATATTTAGCATAATCACTCTGCTAGACTGTGGTGGAGGGAGGTGATTATCACTGAGAACAGATGGGCAGGTCCACAGCACTGCCAGATTCCGCATAAGCTCCATTTATTGTTGGTTCTTGCTTCTTTTCCTTCTGTGTTTGAAAAAAAAAAAAAAACAATTTAAACATTGTATGCGCTAAAGAACTAGCTGCACAAAAGGTTGGTGGCTGATGACCTTTCAGCTTAGATTTCCAACATAGGAGAAAGATTCAAAATGCTATCACTGTGTATCTATGAAGGATGGGGCAGATTTCATTTTACTCTCCAGCCTCCCTCAATGCATGCACGGATTTATCTGTACGCTAAGCTCTCTGCTCTGCATCTGTAACTCCTTGAGGATTATACTGTCTCTGTGATCAGAAATGATTTTCTCGGATATGAATACCGTTTCTGGCTCCCCTAAAGTGCATCCTCCTAATGGGACCCGGTTTTACACTTTTCAAGTAAGTGTGCTTTAAATGGCTTCACTACGTAGGAAGTTGATATATAGTGAAACTTTTAATGAAGAGAAATGTAAGGAAAGGAAAACTGCAAAGTGTGAAGGTATTAAAGAGGATGTAAGAAATAAATAATGTGCATGTTAGTTTAATCTGTGCTTTAAATATGGAAATAAGATAGCATTAAAATTATCTGAATTGAAGCAAAATAGTAGTGAACACTTATTTTTCACAGGGATTTAAAATTTGTTCTACATGTCATAATTGAGGGTTTATGAGATATGTCTTCTGATATTGTTGTTTATAGCTACAATATGGTGAACATTACAGAGTTACTTCCCTTATATATCACAGAAAAAATAGAATTAAAAGACATTTTGTGGAACTTTGCAAATTATGTCCTCTGGGATTAGAAAATGTTTTGTATTCCATATGCATAGCTTAACATAACTCCTATTTTTTTTATTTTTTATGTGCAATATACCAGCAATCAATTATACAGGAGGCTTATGTATCATGTTTACTATGCTTTTCAATTTGAGGTAAAGTAGAAATTCATTAAGATATACGATTTTCTGTTATCAAAAAGTCATAATGCTTAATAATATGAATATAATAGTGAGTTGCAAAGCTCTTACCTACTAAATGTATTTCAGCTACCTAAGAAAAAATCATTCATCCTTCTCGAAAATAGTTAAGTCTAAACTAAACCAGATTCTACCTCATTTTTATCCTCAAATTGCATCTTTTAGTACAAAGGTTTACTTTGTAATTTAGTCATGTTATCTTTATATGAAAAACGAAAATTAACCTCTTCTCTCTGTATATTGAACATTATGGGAAGGAACATAAACATATTGGCATTTAATTATTTTAGCTACATAGTTATAATGTTCTGGAAAAAAAACTACAAAGACCTAGAGAATTAATATAGTAGAGTCCAATTTTTTTATAAAGGTGGCTGTGAATAAATGCATGTCTTATTTATTAAAATCTCTTGCCTTTGCAAACTATAAGCAGTAGGGATAATTATTCTTTCTTTCTCTCTGTTTTGTACTTCTATTTTTAATCCTGTCGCCTCTCCTGCTTTACAATGATATCTGCTGATAGTACAAGTCTGTGCTGTTACTGAATATATTCGCTTCCTAGTGGAGATCTGCTTATTGTGGCAGTGACTCAAAATGCAAGTGCCCTGGGGCTGTTCTACAGAATTATTACTGTTTTCCCCCTTCTCCATACACTGAGATATAAACGTTCTTTACAATATCTTGTAGCTGTCTCTTTAAGGCAGCTTTTGACATTAGGTATTCTACCTCAGTCTCTTAAAGTTTAAGGGTCAGTAAATTCCATATGCTCAGTCATGACACAAAATCCTTCAGTAAAGATCTTGCTGACACTTTTCTTGGCAGGTGATTTTCTTTGAAAACATACTGGAATGATTTTAATCACTTGCTTTTTTGTTGATGTTATAACAATTCATGTAAAAACACTAAGATTTGAGATAAAGTAGAAATGTTGGTAAATATGAACTCTACCTTCTACATTTTTAATTCAGAAAATATATTTGATCTTGACATTTATAAAAAGAAATGTGTCTCATTTTATGTTGCTATTGTTTTTGTATTTGGTGGAAAAGAAAAAAGAAAGATGGTTTTAAAGCATGAAGGTAAAGATTTATTAAAGTAGACTCTGCTTTTATTAACAAAGGGACAGAATTAAACATAATTATTTTTTTCTTATTGGTGTATTTTAATCTATTTAAGGCAATATATTTTCTTTAGTTGAAATACTATTATCAGACATTAGGTGCTGTAAAAGTAACAGATCATTTCTCAAAAAATGTATTTTGTAAAAATGATTAAATTTTCAAAAGTGATTCTCATTCTGGAATGGCAAAAATACATTTCTGAAATGATTCTCCATCAAGGAGTTGAGATTATAATGCTTACTTTCTTAAATTATTCTAGCACAAGAGTTAACATATGCAAAAACATTTAAGATAGTTTAGCATGAATAATACTGAATTTGTTTCATCTCATTAAATGTTCAAACTATCTTGTTTTTGCTGAAATTGTACATTATCAAATTTTAAGTGTAAAATTTAGAATGTATGTGAGCTGAACAGTTCAAAGGTAAAAAGTCAAGAAATAAGAAGGTGAAGGATATTTTACAAGACATTTTTTTCATTGAATTTTAATTTAGTCAAATACATTTTTACTTCTACACACACATGCAAATGCTGTTTTTGTATAGACTATATAACACTCAATTTAAATTAATTTTATTATATGTGAGATCTTACTTTTACATTATTATGGATATACTTTAGTCAGCATTCTTCTCTTTAGAGGTACCTGAACCCTGGATCATATCAATACCCAATTTGTGCTATATGATTGGTAAAGTATTCATTACCAAAAATTAAGTTCTAGAGTATAGTTACCTGAATGTTCTCTGATTGAGAAAAATTAAGATTATATGCTACTATAAGAAAAGGTTAATTATAGTGTTTGTATATATTAGAACTGTCAATTTATGGGGCTCAAATATGTACAAATGGAAACTCACTTTATGACAAAATTAAATGAATATACATATAATATATAATATGTAATACTATATATAAATGCAATAAATTCTCCTTAATATCCACAAAATGATGTCCACAAAACATGATTTTACATTTAGTTCTATTTTTACAAATAAAATCACTTATATGCTCTACTAAACCACTAGATTAGTTAATCATCACTTAATGTATTAACCTTCCCAGTGGTATTGGTGACTAACATGCTATTGCCCTTTACCTAGAGATAAAATATCTTAACCTAGTGTTTTCAAACTGTCTACACAGCCCTGAAGTTTCATGGGAGTTTATAGGGTGAAATACACTCTTTAAGGTCTTTAATGTTTCCTTATTTTACATTTACCTTCTCTGTGCAAGCTTTCATAAAAAACAATAATAAGCAGTGTGCGATATCAAAAAACAAAACAAAGGAAAGTTTGCAAACCACTTCTTCAAACCATTATTTCCAACAGAAACACTTTGATCTATTGAAGCCACAGGGGAATTATTTCAGTTTAAAATACATTTCTTTGCCATTTAATTCTGGCATGCATAACATTAATTTCCAGGACTGTATATAAAAGAAACTGATTCTGTTGCCCTCTGGGGCCCACTAAAAACTACAGAAAGACGTTTTATCACAAAATATGAAAACATAGTGATCTGCCATTTCCATGTCTAAACTATTTCATGCCCCTGGTCCTTAAAGGATAAAATTTACTTTCCTAACTTGCCATAAAAGGCCCATTGTGGTCTGGAGCACATGCAACATACTGCTTTAATTTGCTTTTCCAGAAAGTTGTCTACATGCTTCTCTTCACCAAAACTGCCCATGGGAAAATTGTTTTTACTTAGAATCAGCTCAAGTGTCACCTCCCTCATGAAGCCTTTATTCATTCACTTCATTTCTGCAAGCTTTTTTAAGTGCCTTTTCTCTGATCCTTTGCCTATTCATACCACTGTTAAAGCACTTATGCTTTGTTTTAATTCTTGAGAATATTTTATCAATCTGTGCCCCTGGCATATAGGTACTGCCAATATCTTTGTTTAAAATGCTAAATGAATATATTTGAAAGGTAAATGATTAAAATATGAATATTTAACATAATTAGCAACAATTTTTTTTAACTATATAGGCAATTGGTGAAGGATAACTATATATTATTAAGAAAATATCTAAAGATATGTTATGGTGAATTTGTTTACTACTAAGTTTTTGCATACCACTGTTAGATTCTTCAAATTACGTAACAGCTCCTTGAGTAATCAAGAAAAAGCTTTAATTTTATTGTTTTAAAAATTTTTTTATGGCAGCTAGACAAAACCTTTTTGAGACTTTTTTTCTTTATAGCTCTTTATTGTTTCCTTATTACTTGGAATTTTTTTATATTTTATCAAGAGGAATTTAAAATTTGATTAATATATATTTTCCCATTTAGCAGATAGAACTAGAAATACATAGAAAAGTAACATGTGAGCCAGAAATGTCAATTGCAGAAAGAGTTTCACTCAAAAGATATTACTAGAAATTAGTATAGGATACTACACCTTTGTGATCAAATGAGATTAAGGTAATTCTGGCTTCCGCACAGAACCAGTCTTTAAATTCTTTCATTTTGGTACTACTAGAATTCCTCTGTTATTTTTCTATTATTTAGAGCACATTGTAACTTCTTAATGTTCATAACTTTAAAAATGCATTAGAAATATCTAGCCGAATGCTTGGCACATATTGCATTTTTTTAAATGATTGAAGGCAAAGTAGTCTAATAGATATAATAGAAAAGACAGACCCTGTGGCTGTAGGGTTATATAGTAATATAGGCAGCGAACCCCAGCTAAATGAAAGAATTAAGCTTTTTCTCTGTTGCCTAATTGTATGCAGTCAAAATTATGAGTGGTAGAGTTAATGCAAGATGTGTTTCAAACAGGTGGACCACCATCTTCAAAGGTACTTACTGGTTTGTGGGAAAGGCAGAGTTTCGTATAACGAGCATAAACTACAGATAGGAAATGACTAAAAGTAAAATGCACAAACTCCAGAATATAAAGATAAATTTGAATGTCACCCTCAGGATCTTGGAGTTGAGATTTAAAGATTTTCAGTGAGGACTGACAGGCTTGTATTTTATATTTGGTTAGACTATCAGATTGTGCCTTGGCTAGGTGGTAGGACTGGAGCAGAGAGAACAATTTAGTAGCTTTCCAAAAATATCCAGATGAATTTTCATGATGTCTTTGCTCTAGAGATGAAAAAACTGATGCTCACAAAAGGTACCTAAATAGTTGTTAATAATACAGAGAATAAGTATTGTAGTTTCTGTTTGAATCCAGGATTATAGGACCCAAAAGTCCATGCTCTTTCCCCTTTATTCTGCTGCCTAAAGTGTTGATGATTAAATATAGCACCAAAATTATTCCAAGCTACACAATTTCTAATCTCAATGATCTATTAATTCAGAAATTATAGAAATTTGGCTCCACCACTTTGAAACACTGTACTATAGACTCGTTAGGTTTTGTTTTGTTTTTTTTTTTTACCTCGAAGCTTTTATTTAGCTATGCCTCCCCATTTTATCTTTACTGACACAATATTCTCCTAGTTAGAAATACGTTTTTTATAATGACCAAATTGTCAACAAATTTATATCCTGAAATTAAACTGAAAGGCACAAAAGGGAAATTTAGGGGGGGGGGGAATCTTTTCTAAATACACATCTTTGTTAATTTAAGAATGCTCTTTACATCAGTGAGGCCAAGCATAGAAATCAACGAATAGCCCCTGGGGCTCCATATAGGAAATCATAACTCTTCCATCCGCAGAGGTTTCTGCTTAACTTTTAGGTTATATGTTCTGTGAGTACAGGCTTTGTGTCCTTCTTTTCAGAGTAAAATCACTAGCATCAAGCAGAGTACCTGGCACATAGCCATGATTAGTAAATATGTATTGAATTGAATTACAAATTGAAAAGAAGGATATCTTGCTCTGTGTCATATAATGGCTTGCTGATATTCTCATTTCAAATGTCTTCCCCACAGGAACACATAAATAGTTTTAAGATTTCCAGACTGGGGTCCACAATTATATTTTACCTATACCTAGCTAAAATACTTCTATATTTCAAGTAACACCTAGATGGGAGGAAAACTAGAAATAGAGAAGTAATTGAGGCAACACTTAAGATAAAGCATTTCATTCACTGAGCACAGTACCTGGTGGTTTGCAGCAACTGCAAACAGCAGCAGCATCCAGAGATGTGGTCTGTAGACCACAATAGATGTGGTAAGAATTTGATCTAAGAGCAGTTAAGGACGAGAAAAAAGTCCTTAACAGATACATTCAAAATAATTTATTAACTTACTGAATATAGGAGACAAAAGAGAAAAAGACAAGATTACTTCAGAAATTTCTGGTGGAGAGAGAGGACTATGGAGAAGGAGCACCCTGAAAAACAATATATTGAGTTCAGTTTTGGACAGATTGAGAAGACAGTTGGAAATGCAGGTTTGGCTCTCAAGAGAAAAGTCTATCTGAGTAGTAAATGAAAATGTAGGTGACATTTGCTTACAGAGTAGGGAAAGCTATAGAAATGGATGAAATAACCTTGGCAAAGAGCAAAGAGAATGTTGTGGGTGGGGTAGGATATGAAATACTTGGATACATTCACTTATGCAGAATTATCAGTATTTTGAGCATGTGTGCTTGGTTTATTTTGCAAACACATTTTGGAAGCTTTTATTTTTTTTATTACCCTACCTTGGATATCACCCCTGAATCCAATTCAAGTTAGATACATATTTGCTTTATTTTATAAATAAATTTTGGAAATTAATGTTCCCTTTCAAACCCCTCCAAAAATATTAGTCCTGAATCTTAATTCAAATTAAATTCTTCTGTTCTCACACTTTCATAATTATTGTATGTCCATTATACTGTTTATTATACTACATTTAGTTGTTCACTTATCTCTGTTTACCACTCATCTGTGAACTCCTAGAGAGCATAAATTTTATTTTACTTAACTACATGTATTTGTTTATTGACACGTAGCCTGTCAAATAGATAATGTTGTCAAATAGAAGATATCTGTGGTTTTAGATTGAATGAATTCATTTTTAAATTGAAGATTGACTAAAATTAATAAAAATTAATAAAAATTGACTAAAATTAATAAAATTAATAAAAAAATTTTTTTATTAATTTGTGAAATCATTCAACACACCATGTTGAACATCACCATTATGCCAGACTCAACAATGGTGAGCAAAATATCTGGTTTCTGTACTCAAAAATCTTAGCGGAAACTCAAGGAAAATTATTTGAAAGTTACAATAGCACATTATTTGATTCTCTAGCATGCACTGACAAAAATACTTTTACTTTAAAGGTACATATAGATATTATTATAACTTGGTAATGTCAAATAAGTAATTCTATTTCCAAATCCACGTATAATTCTAGTTCACAGTTAATTTTTCCACCGTTACCCTCCTGGTAACAATGATATTGCATAATGGTTAAGAACATTCCCTTTCTAATTAAACACATGGTTCAAAACGAGAGTATGGCTTGAGCAAGTGGGATTATTTCTGTATTTTCACTTTCCTTGATTATTGTAAAAGTAGGTCATGAGGTCATTGAGAATGCTAAAAGAATTATTTATGAAATCACATGTAAAGTATTTTCTTCCAATAAAGATGGCATTCAGTCAAGATTAGCTATTGTTTTAATGTTTAATGTACTTTCTAAATAATAGCATAATTTATTATACAAATGATTTCTTCCTTTTAACTTATTTTAAATCTTAAAAAAGTTAATGCCAAGAGTGCATTCACCACTTTAAATACTTCACTTTAAATATTTCAGATATAAAGGAGCTTATTGAAATATATTTAATTAACTTTTAAGATCTTAATTTTATATAAAATATTTCTGTGCTTATGGAATATAAGCTTATGGAGCATTGATATTATGTATCCTTTTGAAAGTGTATGTGCATTTCTTTTGTAAATATTTTTTTTTGTATTTTCAGTGTATTTTTTAAATTTATTTTTAAGTTTACTTTGTATCTTTGTTATGACATTTATTATCTTTTCAAGTTTTATACACATACAAATACAAATTTAAAATCACCAGTTTGTAAAATTCAAAATACCTGTAAATTAAAAGGTCAGCTCACTTTAGATCCTGAGTGCTCCATACATGTAAAAATTTAAAGCAGTTTACATTACTGAGAGCCAACAAGATTTGATGCTATTTGAAAGTCAACAAGATTTGCAGCAGAACTGTCTGAGAATTGCTGGCCATCTCAAAAATTATTAGGCATTTTAATAATGTTAAAAAGTGTATAACATTTTAAAAGAATATCACAAAATGATATTTTAAGTTATATCACAAAGCAGAAGTTATCAAAGTTTAGTGGAAAACTGAGCAATGTCATTAGGAAGAAATGAACTTAAAGTAGTTTTTGTAGCTTAAATATTCATAATTTTGATTATATTGGGGAAAAATACAAGTATTCATAGAAAATAATGTTATACTTAGTTGTTTCCTATCAATAAAATCAATGCAAAACTGACAGTTCGGAACTACAATGTCATGTTACACTGTTTTATAGCATACCATTTTCTTTTATCCTGTATTTTTATTTTTCCTAATTTAGCATATCATTAATGTGTTTCTAAAATGATCTATCTTTAAAGTTATAATAGGCCTATAAGCAGCCACAGGTGTATTTTGATTTATGTTACAAAGAAGCTAAAAAAAATAAGGCTTTTTTGAAATCTTTAAAAACATAGCTATCATAAATAAAATTATATAAATTCACTGAAGAATTATATTTTATTATTGTTTATGTTTTTGTTTTAATATCATTTTTATAGGTATTTAAATATTTAATGCATAATTGAATGTTTTAACAGTAATATAATAGAGTTCAGGTATTTGCATACATGTTTCTTTCACTCAGGAAACACTAACAACTTACTTTACATATACTGTGGTCTATATTTTTAAGGACCAATTTTTTCAATACATAATAGGTCAAAATAAATATTATAATAAAATATTGTTCAAGATACAGTGACATTGTGCTAAAAGAGCCAGGTAGTTCCAACTATGTCATCAATAAAGACTTCAAGAAAGAACATTATTTAAAAAAAAATAGGACTTTAAAAATAACTCTATCACACAAATGTAGGTGAAACAATTTTTCCAAACCATATATACCAGTCATGTTTTATGACTAGCCAAGAGGCCATGATCTGTGGGACCATACTATACAGAGCTTCAAATGTCTTTCTCTAGATTTTTAGACTTTACCTGGATTTTAAAAAGAAAAATGTATTGGGATAATATCAGAAGCTATGAAGGAAAACTGAAAGAATTAGGATTTTATTGACTCATGCAGCCTACTATATACCAGGTTCTCTATCTATGTATTGGATAAAGAGTGAGCAAGTAAAACATGAAGCTTATATTTTAGCAGGATGAAAGATATAATAAATAAGACAATTATAGTTTGTTAGATGGTGATAAATGCTAGGGAGAAATGACCATAGAAAGTGGAGGAGTATTGAAGTTAAACTATGTGTCCTGGAGAAAACAACATTTGAGTGAAAACTTGAAGGAGCACAGCAGCTTTTTACATCTCTATACTAACATGAACTAAAGGATAGTCTTCTTCACAGTGCCATCACCAGTAGGATAACTCTACCTACATACCTCTACTGAAGATTTAAATTCAAGGGAGAGAAGGAGAGAAAATCTGGTTGACCCAACCTGGACCTCCCTTAATCATAAATGTGCTGTCATCTATGTGCCCTCTAATTGGCGTGTCCAATCTCTGTCCCAGAGCTTTCCCTCTTACTATAATGAGATACATACATTAGGCAGTGTTCATTATATCTCTATATTCCTCACTGCTCCTAGGACTTCCTTCATGCCCCATCATTTCCTCATTTTCTTTTTGCCTCACAATCTCAATAATTTTTTAGTGTCCAGTGTAAAATATGTCTTTCATGAATGTGTCAGTCCCCAGTTATTAGTTTCATCTAATTTCTTGTTCAGATCACATAAAATATTGTGCTTACCTCAATCATAATAATTAACACAAATCTAATTTAAGTATGAATATTTATTTCCCTATTATACTATCTGTTTCTTAGCAGATAACAGATATTTCATAGTGAAGATA
This sequence comes from Macroglossus sobrinus, assembly GCA_004027375.1. NCBI lineage: Eukaryota > Metazoa > Chordata > Mammalia > Chiroptera > Pteropodidae > Macroglossus > Macroglossus sobrinus. The sequence continues at coordinate 118,304 of PVKZ01001038.1, read as the reverse complement.
TTTTGAGTGCCCAATAAATGTCCAAATATATAAAGGATGCCTGTGATTACCAAAAAAATTATAAAATGTGTTGTACCAATAAAGATTGTACCAACTTTTATGTTGAAAATATGTTCCTTAGACTTGACATCATGACCATAAAATATTAATTACCTGACAGAAGATAGTTGATTAGCTTCATTATCACACGTGTTCATGTATGCATATGTGTGTGTGGGATTGCTGATGCTGCTCTGTTTATTTGGTGGAAAGAAGTTATAATTAAAGACATAATTTATTTTTGTAAAGATTTTAAAAGAAAAAATATTTCTAAATTTTCAATAAATATATTTATTCAAATTTAATGTCCATTAAATTATATCAGGATCTACACACATTTCAATCTGTTTGAGCTCTACATTACTGGACTATACAAATCAGCTTCAATTTTTTTCCTTATCTAATATTCTTTCTAAAGTTATCACTGTTGAATACTAATTCTTTAATCTCTGATGATGTAAGACAGCAGTTTGAAGTCCAACAGACCTGAGTGTTTGTCATTCTTTGCCACCTACTAGATAGGTAACCCTTTCTCTCTAACCTTACTTTTTTTCATCTGTGTGTTCATCATGGGGCTCAACATGAACAAATGCAAAAGATGTGCTGAAAGCATTCTCTTTATTAATATTTTTAAAGTATCAAATATTTGAATGAAATATTTGTTTCTCAAAGCTATACTTACTTTTGCTGTCAGTGCAGATTCTCTCTTGGAATTGAAATTGGGCTTTCAGATTTTATGCAATTGAAAGCAGTTTATTTTATTGTTCCTCTCTTGTGGATTGGAGTAAAAGATCCTTAGAATTGTTATCAAGATTTTCAAGCTTTATAATTATCCATGATGCAGACACCCCCAGAGGTGATTCAGAAAATCTGGTAAGGGCCTAGGAATATTCATTTTAAACAGAATTCTAGGTGATGTCTATGTGGAAATGTGACAAACTGGGAAACAGTGGACCAGAGACTTTTTATTTGAAAGATAGCTGTTGAGCAGAAATTATGTATCCACAAGGCCTTCCTCTAGTTTTAAATAATTATTCTATTTTAGACACGCTTTTGATTTGTTGTGATGAAGGCATTTAGTTATTTCTTTCATAGACCAATTTTTAACTTCAATTGATGTATGAATTGTGAGGATTCCAAACTACTACTCAAATACACTGATTAAATCGAGAATCAGTCCCCTGTAGCGATGACCTTTAGCTTATCTCTCCTTTAGGGCATATGTTTGTCATGAAATTTACAAATTTAGACAATATTTTACCACGTCGAGAATGATATTAATGAGTTGTTAATGATTTATCTGTCACCTAGAAACTCTGTAAAATGAAATAAAACCTTTAAATTATCCTCTACAGTAAATAACTGGCTTTGAAATTCTGATTTTAAATTAAAGTTTGATTAAAGTAGTACATATTCATTAGAAAAGGGGTGTTATGTTGTTGGTACACAATTTTTAAACATCAAGAATAATTCCTCTTTGTGTATTTGGTCATTACTTTATGCGTTTAGCTTGGTTTCAGTAGTAAGACCTACAAAGTATGATTTTGCTTTAATAAAATATCTGCCCTTAAGCCAAAATATATTTGCAAATTTAGAATCACGGGTTTATACACAATGCAATGTGTGTGTGTGTGTGTGTGTGTGTGTGTGTGTGTGTGTGTGTGTATAAAAAGATATATATATATATATATATATAAAGATAAATAAATAAAATAAAATCACAGGTTTATAAGAAAATTGTAATGTTAAAACATTCATAAGAAAGCCATACTATATGACTGATAGTAAATTCACTAATTACTTATCCCAAGATTTTTTTAAATTTAATTTTATTGAGAAGGAAATTGGTAATCTTATTATAATATAGCAAAAATAAACTTTGATATTAAATATATTTTTCCTATTATAGAAAAAATGACTTAAAATGCCAAAATTATTAGTGTTGATTAATGTCTCCATCTCTATACTTTGTAATATATTCAAAAGATGCAATGGTCACTATACAAGCATTTTTAATATTTAGTAGGATTGGCCGAGAGCAAACAATATTTCCTGAGCAGTATCATGTTATGGTTGAAACAATCTATGATATGGAATCAGATCAACATATATCCTGCCAATTACTTCTACCAGTTATTTAACTACTTTGAATTTTAGTTGACTCACTATAAAATGAAAATAATAAAAGCAGACTCACAGGAATTTTGTAAAGATTAAAAATAATCTAGAGGGTTTTATGGAGATTAGAGATGAGTAAACTACCAAATACATGGTAGGCTTTTTACAATAAAAGTTGATGACAACAACAGTAAAATGATAATAATAATATTAATTATATCTGATTTGGATTCTAACTTCCAAGATAACTGCCAGTGATCCTCACTTCCTAAAACGTATACGTCTGTTTAGACTACTCCTTTATTAAATTAATAACATATGGTACAAGTGAAAGAGTGTTCCTTCTGAAATGAGACCATGAAGGCTTTGCAGCTTCTACCTTACTCTTTTGGTGTTGCTTACAAGCCAGCTGCCATGCTTTCAGTGTGCTCCCGCAGTCCTGTGGAGATGCTCATGTGGAGAGAAACTAAGGCCTCCAGCCAGTAGCCCACACTAAATTGCCAGTCATGAGAGTGAAACACTTTGCGAGTGGATCCTCTAATAGTAGTCAAGCCTTCAGATGACAGCTGCTCCAAACGACGTCTCTGATTGTAACCAGATAAGAGGTCCCAAGGTAACTACCGAACTGATTCACCAAAACAATGAGAGGTAATAAATATTCATTGTTTTAGTCATAAAATTTTGGGATTTTTATGCAACAATAGACAATAGATAACTAACACACCTGCCAGTTTATAAAGACAACTTTGTCATCTCAAAGCAAGTTAATGGTAATGTAGTCTCTCACTCTAATACAGCCTTCTTAGCCAAACTCCCTCTTTCTCCACCTAATTTATATTCACTTCCCATTTTACCTTAATGCTTTTAATTCATGAATCTGTGAGTCTCAGAGCATCAATATTTTTCTCATTAAACCTATTTTATGGGCCTTCCTTTCTTCCTGTAAGTCTTTTCTAAGATATGTACAAAATACACATAAATTGCTGGTTGGCAGGTACTCTAACTTCTTGGAATCTTTGACATCTCTTATGATCTAATCTCATTCTATGGAGGTTAAATGAATATATATATATATATATATATATATATATATATATAGAGAGAGAGAGAGAGAGAGAGAGAGAGAGAGAGAGAAGCTGGACACTTAAAATAATTGTTTCATGAAAGATAAGATATAGTAATGTTTGTCTTAGATAAAACAACATTTTGTATTGAAAGAATTTGAACTCCTATTCAGTAAATATACAGATCAAAATAGCCAGGTTAGTAATGCATTTTATTATTCTAACAAAATTCAATACAACATTAATTCTCATATTTGAGCTATGATGTTTATGTGAAATTCTAGTATCTTCAGTTGGATTTTAAAATTGTTCCTGACCAGTCTGGATTTCTCATAAAAGAAATGACTGATATAAAAGTATTTAAAATTGTTCTCAATAAATTGCGAACCTCCTCCTTAAAAAATAAATGTACACGGGGTATTTTCAGAGAATATATATCACAAGAATGCATAGCAGTGGAAATGACTTATTTTAAAATGTTTCAGAGAAAGATTTTTTTAAATACAAGATTTTATTATCTAAAAATTTTTAGATTATGCATTAGCTCAGCATAAAAGTACTTCAAGTAGCTTTTATAAACTATGTATATATGGAAGCCACCATTCTCCACTTTACATCTTCCTGCTCATTGGAATGCAAAGCTGATTACTGGAACTCAAGCAACCATTTTTGATATTGAGGTAAAAGCACACTGAAATTTTGGCAGGTAAAAAAAAAGAGAGAATATAGGCTTCTGTCAACTTGAATCCTTCACAAATAGGCTTGAACCTATAATCTTTTATATCATATATAAGATATCTTTTATCTTATATATAAGAGAGCAGTAAACTTCTCTCTAGTTTCTGTCAGTTTTAGTTTGTGAATTTTTTTAATCCAACTGAAACTTATCCTAATATGAGTCTTTGCTGACCTATTAGATAAGGTTAAGTTTCATTCTTTTATAGGTTTATGTTACCATATTTTTTTGTTTCATACTTGTTATCTCAGAATATAGTTGTGTGTGTGTGTGTGTGTGTGTGTGTGTGTGTGTGTGGTTTTTTTTCTTTTTTAATGGAAACTCCAGAGAGTAGGGCTCATGTATCTTTTTATTCACTTTTATCCTCTAAAGCTCGTTGTGGTGCTGACCACAAAGTCAATAAGATTGATAAGCTCAAGTGAGACTTTAAATTTCTCGTGAAACACTATGAATAGTGATTATTTTCCCATGTTTGCACTGGTTGTCCAGCAGTCGTAATGAATTCGTAACTATTTACTTTGTAATAAGACTTAATTGGTGAGAAGAGTGGTGTGAGAAGTACTCTTTGTTTTGGTGAGATGATGAAACTCACTATCCTCATCACTGTGATGAGATTCAGTTTCTAGAAATTTGATTACATTTATGTTTAATTTCAGGAATTATTTCCATTGTGGATATGGGGATATTGAAAAGTAATTATTAAGTGTATGTTCACAAATCTACAGCAAGATAGAAATTTAGCAATCTTAAGGTGATTTAAAATCAGTAATCCCACAAATACTGCATTTTTAAATTTAGAGGACATCCTTTTGAAATGATTATTCTTCTTCACCTTCTATATAATTTGAAAAAAAAAAGAAATACCTGTATGTGTATCTTTTTTTTGCTTCAAGATAGAATATTCTGCCAATTTTCAGAATCAAAAGAAACAATTTAGCTTTCAAATTAGTCTTAATACAATATCATGAAGATAGGAGAAAATATCAAAATCTTTTTGGTGGCACATCATCTAACCTCAGGTTACACAAAGTCTTACCACAGCAAACAATCAAACTTGGGAAATGTGAAAGCAGACTGAACCACAAAAAGATCAGTTAAACGAGCACTTTGTTTCTATAAATGGACATGTGACTCACAGAATGCAAACCTTCTCAGGAGAATGGAGGTTTTGTCCAAGAAAAGCAAAATGTCTATAGGGGCACCACGGTAACTACAGATAGAAATGCACTAGCAGATATTTCGTTCATGGGAACTGGAAAGTCAAAGGGTATTCCAGGGATCATATTGCTAAAAGGTAGTTGATGGGTAGTGCAACTTATTATCTTTGCAGTCATTTAGTCTTAATAGAAAGATGGAAACTTTTATCTTCATAGAAAGATGAAAACTTTTTTGCTTTAATTCTGACCATTTTTTAATTAATGGGGTTTCTGTAAGCTTTTTTTTTTGATACAAGAAATTTCAAAATTCTGATGAACCTTTTAAAACGTTAAAAAGAGAGTCAGTAACAGTCAATGTAGTTTTGGTCTTGGCCATATTCTAATTCTTTAAAAACTGATCATCTATTGCTATTAATAACATCTTAAATATCTATAATTCTCTATTAATTCCTTGATTAAAACAAAAATGTATTAGCAAGCAATATATTAACAGATTGTAAGGCATAGCATGCAACCTTCTGGCTACACAGAAGTGGCTAATAAAAGAGGAAATGTGAAAGTTATTTTTTCTGGGTGTCTACAGAAAATGGATATGTAGCTCATGATAACTATTTTTGTATTATGATATTAGAAAATGTAACATTAAATGTGCAATTGAATACCATCTGCCTAATTGCAAGCCAAAATCATAATCACAGATCTGAGATTGTAAGTAAAATGCTAATGAGAGGATGAGAGTAAAAGGTATGATTCCTGCTGAGAATGTTTCTAGCCTTGAACAGTGTACAGTTGTTGTGTTTCCTACCACTCTGTTAAAATATTAGTGTTTTTAAGTTAGAAAAAAAAATTGACCTCTCTAGCACCTTGAGATTAACCAAAACTTCTTTAATAGCAATAGATTTCTCAAAAATAATTTAATATAGTTAAAAGCTATAGTTTTCATTACTGTTCCAAAGGAGCATTTTAATTAACACCTTTGAAGCTTCTGGCTTTAGTGATTGAACCCCTGCTGTTCTTTTTCTGTCTTCCTTAAGAGAGTTACAAATTCTTAGCTGGGAAGGTGAAGAAAAACTTGTGACTGTGGTTGTCAGAGCCAATGCAAGATCAGAATTAGCTGGTGAAAGAACTGAAATCAAATGCAGAGAGTGGAATGTGGAGATTCAAGTTTATCAAAGAATAACCTAGAAGTAGACACAGGTTGTGGAACCTAGGTATTATTTTGCTGTTTCCTCTTTGAAGATGCATCCTTGCTAATGCCATATGTGGTTCAAGAATCAACAGAATATATGTTAGTAAATGTTTTTTAAATGGATATGCATAGACTGTTAGTGTTCCAAAAAGGCAATATAAACTCTCAAGTATAAAACACGTATGCATTTTTAGGAAGAAATTGGCTATTTTCTCACTACAGCAGAGAATGTGGTGGCAGTTATACCAGTCCTTTAGGGTGGCAATGAGTAAGAAAAAGACAAGCCAAGATATACTACTTCTTTGTGTGGTGCCCTTTTATCTTAAGGTCTGTAACCATCACCACAAAATTGGGAACTTTATGGCAAATACAGCTGTTCTGTTCCTTCTCAAAAATCTACTACACAATCTTAAAATCTGAAGATAGTCATACTAACATTTGGAGGGCAGTGTTTTATTAAACTTGTTAATTAATTAGTTAATTAATAATTTGTTTATTTATTAAATATATTTTGCCTTTTTATGATACCAACCCAGCTATATTAGTTCCCATTATAAACTGTATAATACTTTTAAACTTAAGTTATGAATTTTTAATAATTTTTTTTGTATGTTTTCTTTATATATGGTATGCTAATAATTTACCTTATTACTTAACAACAAAAGATAGACTTTTCTAGAGAAATAAAAGTCTATTTTCTAGTATGTACTCAGTAAAGCAAAAAGCTCAAAATGCATCAAATAGAGAAAAAGGCTACATTAATTTTTCTATTAAATATTTAAGCATGAGCCATGTGGTAATCACTGATGCAGATAAAGTGGCTGTCATGATGGAGCTTGTGCCCTATAGAAAGGAGATCAAATATAATAAATAAGCAAATAAATACTTAGTATGTCTTAGTAATAAGTAATATGAAGGACACAAAAGCAGGACAAGGGAGCAGAGAAAAGGAGAGAGGTGGCTATTTTATAAAGGAATCCAAGGAAGGCTTGCTGAGAAAATGACTTTTGAGCAGAAACCTGAAGGAGATGAGGGCATGAGACAAGCTGGTTGTGTGTTGACAGTAGGGGTAGGGTTGAAAAGAAGGGGAGCATTCTATACAGAAGGAGAATCAAATATAAATCTGAAGTGGAAGATTGTTTGATGTGTCCTAAGAATGCAATGGGACCAGTGCGGCTGGAACCAGAGTGTTCAGAAGTTGTCAGATAAAGCTACATATCTGGCATGTTCAGAGGGATACCATAAAACAGTTCCTCTCTTTAGCTTCCCTAGATATCAAGACTCAGCATCCAATATTGGTTTACCACTTTGGGCCAGATAACATAAGTAGAGAATATTTTACCTGAGATGCCACTTTCATATATGAAAGAAGTAGATGGACCACATTGGATTTCTCTTCTATTAACTCTTGATAACGCATCAATAAATATCGTTTATTATCATCTTGAACAAAAGTGGCTCAGAACAAAGGGAGGACAATTATAGTATTTTTAGAATAAGTGAATTTTGGAATAAATTATTAACTGGAGCTAGCTATTTTATAATCTGTATTTCAGTTTACTATGTTGTAATTAATATGTTTGTACCTTGAAATTATATTAATATATACAAAATTTTTTAACTAAATGGGTCAAAAATTTCTCCTTTTTAACATGTTTATATTATTCATGAATATTAAAGAATGAATCAATTTTGAAAACAAAACAAGGTAAATTAAAAGATTCACAATAGATTATTTATAATGAGTCATGCATACTGTATTTGTCTTGACAAAAAATAGCAGCATCTCTTATTGCTCATAATCCAACTTCTATCACCCTGCCCAAGCACATTTCACGATCTGGCAACAGCACTTATTTTCCTCTAAATTTAAGTTGGCAAGAAGTGATGGAAAAAACAAACAAACAAACATTGTATGGACTTTGCAAGGAATCAGTGGGGCCTATGAGTGCTGAAAATTATAATCTAAAATTTTACCGACATTTTGGAATAACATACAAACTCATATTGATTGCAATTATAAGGTTAAAAAATAGCATCTCATGACATTTTTACCGGATTTAGTCAATATAGTATTGCTTTTTTAGGTTCATTTTGGCTCCTAATGTTAATCGTATAGAAAGTCATCACATATTTGAGAAATAAGTAGTGATGGAAGTAGGTAAAAAACAAAGAAGAGGAAAAAAAGTATAAACAGTTGCTGTGCTGGAGTTTGAAATAATTTGGGATAACTGCCTAACCTGAGTCTAGTTTTGGAGACTTGAAGAAAGAGCTGAAAGATATGGCTTATTCTTCCTATATATATATATTTTACTAGGGGATACGATTTAAACTGCAAGCTTAAACATAAAGTTTGTACTGTAGATAGAATTGACTTTAAACACCTTTACCATATGATTTCACTACCTATCACAACCTATGTAACCTTGAGTAGTTAATTTAACCACTTCAAACCTAAAAAAATTAATAAAAGAAATAATGAAGTATTCATGTAACAGATTTTGCATATTAAATAAAATAGTATATATAAAGCTTTGTGCACAATTCTTGTATTCATTAAGGGCCAGTAAGTGGAAGTTATTGATGTTATCCTTTAATTTGTTCTTAATACCATGCTGAAAATGTTCCAAACTTTTTCCCTATTCTAATTTTATCTAAGGCTGTCTTCTATCACCACTATTATTCAATATAGTGTTGGAAGTTCTAGCTAGAGCAAACAGGCAAGAGAAAGAAATAAAGGGCATCCAAATTGGGAATGAAGAAGTCACTTTTTACAGATGATATGATTCTCTATATAGCAATCCGTAAGACCCCACCAAAAAAACTATTAGAAACAATAAAAATATATCGTAAAGTTTCAGGATACAAAATCAACATACAAAAGTCCTTAGCATTCTTACACACTAACAGTGAATTTTCAGAAAAAGAAATGAAAAAAAAAAAATTTCTTCTGCAATTTGAACAAAGAAGAATAAAATATCTGGGAATAGACCTAACAAAGCATGTGAAGAACCTATACACTGAAAACTATAATACATTATTTTAAAAAATTAATGAAAGCAGAAAGAAATGGAAAGATATTTTGTGTCCATGGATTACAAGAATCAATATTGTTTAAAATGGCATTATTACCCAAAACAATATACAGATTTGATGCAATTCTCATCAAAATCCCAAGGGCATTTCTTTTAAAGAAATAGAACAAAAAAATCATTAGATCTGCATCGAAGCACAAAAGATCCATAGTGGCCAAAGCAATCCCTAGGATAAAAAAAGGCCAGATGTATCATTCTGCCTGATTTCAATTTATATGACCAAGTGATAATAATCTAAATAGCATGGTATTGGAAGAAAACAGACACAGAGAAAAATGGAACAAAATTGAGAGTCCAAAAATAAACTCCTGTAAAAATGGGCAAAAAATTTCAACAAAGGAGCCAAAATTATACAATGGACAAAGGAAATCCTCTTCAATAAATGGTGGTAGGAAAATTGTAAAGTCACCTGCAAACGGATGAAACTAGACTGCTACACCAAAATTAACTCAGAGTAGATCAAAGACCTGAATATAGGGCCTGAAACAATAAATTGCATAGAAGAAAACATAGATACTAAACTCACGGACCTTGGAATCAGAGAAGACTTTATGAATTTGACCTCAAAGGCAAAGGAAGTAAAAAAAATAATAATAATAAGGAATGAGACTATATTAAATCAAAAAGCTTCTCACAGCAAAAAAACATCAACAAAAAAAAAGAGGCAACCATCTGAATGTGAGACAGTATTTGCAAACAATGCCTCCAATAAGGACCTAATTACCAAAATATACAAAGAACTCATTCAAATAAAAAAAAAGAGCAATTTAATTGAAAATGGGCAGAGGACATGAAATGATACTTCTCCAAGAAGACATACAGAAGGCCAACAGACATATGAAAAGATGTTCAACTTCACTAGCTATTGGGGAAATGCAAATCAAAACCATGAGGTACCACCTCACACTTGTTAGAAAGGCTATCATCCACAGAACAAGGAATAACAAGTACTGAAGAGGTTGTGAGGGAAAAAGGAACACATACACTGCTGGTGGTAATGTAGGTAGGTACAACTACTTCAGAAAACAGTATGGAGGTTTCTCAAAAAATTAAAAATCGAGTTACCATATGACCCATAGCAATCTCTCTCTGGAAATTTACTCAAAAAATTTGAAAACATTTATTCATAAAGTTATATGCACCCCCAATGTTCAGAGTAGCATTATTCACAGTGGCCAAGACAGAAACAACCAAATGTTCTTCAATAGATGACAGGATAAAGATGTGACACATATATACAATGGAATATTAGCCATAAGAAAAGACTAAATACTGCCAACATTCATGACAACATGGATGAATCTTGAGATTATCATGCTAAGCAAAATAAGTCAGACCGAAAAAGTTGAGAACCATATGATTTCACTCATATGTGGGATATAAAACTGAACAAATGAACATGACAAGCAAACAGAGACTCATAGACACAGACAACAATTTAGTGGTTACCATAAGGAAGCAGGGGGGAAGGGGGTAGACAAGTGTAAAGGGGGCAAAATATATGGTGATGAAAGAAAATTTAGCTTTGAGTAGTGAACACACAATGTGATATACATACAGTGTACTATTGAATTGTATATGTGAAACCTATATGATTTTATTAACCAATATCACCTTAGTAAATTTAATAAACAAACAAATGAATAAATAAATATATAAGATACAATATTTCATATACACTATGATTCCATTGGTATAAATGTTTTTTAATTTATTGCATTTTGAAAATTCTGGAAGAATACTCTGGAAGATATTACAAGTTTCTTCCTGAAAAGTAGGATTTTAATTGATTTTATATATTGCAAAATATTAAAGTTTTTTGTGTCATAGTTATAAGATATTAGGTGATTTTATTATTTTTATTTATTTATTTACACATTCTAGAATAAACATAACCATTACTTTTTTTTTTTGCTGGGGAAGAGAGAATTTACCTACTCATCTTAAAACATTTTCATTTTTTTCTATTTCAATAGAGCTCATGAATATGGTACAAAGTCTTTTCAAATCATGAGAGTATAATGCTGGGTATTTATTATATCTTTTATTTGTTAAAAACAAAAGAATAAAATAGCTCTATTATCCTTAGTGTATTTATTTGGTTTAAGTAAAATTATTGTGAGCTTGTTTATTTTTTGTCTCTGATCAGAATAAGTCTGAAAAACAGATGCATAAAAGGATAACATGATTTATACAAATCGTGTAACCGTGTAGGTAGATTTTCAGCAATATTATTTAAGAAGTATGATTCAAAATGGATGCATATTGATGACCAAATTAAATGTGTTGATTTGTCTTCAGCAATTCTATTTCTATATCATTATAAAGAAAAGTAAAAAGCACAATTAAAAACAAACCAACAAACAAAAACCTAATTTAGTTTCACCTAAAAAGCGTATTTTTTTAATTTTGGCCATATATACTTCTATTATTACTTTAAAATAAATAATGTTAAATCTATATTCTTGTTTAACAAAAGATAATGTTTTGAAAAAAAATTAAACCAATTTTTTGAAATTTCTCCATTAAGCCATGGTTTTATTTGTAGCTTCTAACCTTAGACACTGAGTAATGATGGGGTAAAGCCTGACCCTTTCTAGGAAAGAGAAATAAGAGGAAGGAAAAACAGAAATTGAGCAAGTTAGATATAGATAAAATAGAGCTATATAAGACAGATGGAAGGTTTGACCATAATGGTACTCTGTTTGGTACTCAGAGCTGAGACTTCCTCAACCAGGGCCAGAAGGGAGTTTGTTTTCCTGGGCTCTCTATTTCCTCTGTAGATTGGACAGACCTGTGAATTCTCATACAAAATCTCTCTGAAAGGACATGCTGGAGGCAGCTGATTTGAGTACCTGTGGCCTGTAGTTGGGCTAGCTATGGGAAAAGCATTTTGACCCAGCAGTAAAGGCAAGTGGGTGGACCTCCATCTGAAGAAACTCAATGGAGTTTGGAATAATTAGCTAAGAATAAGCTGGCTGACAATGGTGGCCAACAGAGATCAACAGAGACCCAACAGAGATCCTGTTACATTAACCACAGATAGTTTGTGAATATAAGAAAGAAGACTCACCACTAGACAGATAAGGGACAAAGGAGGTATAAGATAGTGTCCTTTGAGGCCTATGACTTTTGTCCTTTTTTGTGAGTTCACAAAAACCCCAACACCCTGGATTGCCATCTCAGAGAGTAACAAGGGCACAAGATATGGAAGTCCTGGAGAATCAGAGATTTTCCTAAAGGAACCATTTAAATTGTCAGACTGGTTAAATTAATTTCTTATCTTCCATTCAGTGTATGTACCTTTTTGAGGCAGATGAGGTGAATTACATATTAAACAAACAACTCACTCTGTATCTTCAAACACAGTATTAGTCACATTTATGACATAATTACTGCAATGCAGTTCTGACACTGACTACCCAGAATTAGCACAGACTTCACAGGTTGAGGGCATAGTCCTCCAGAAGACTCCCCACACTTGAGACACCAGTCAAAAGCCCTAGGTTTTCCAAGCCACCCATGCTTCTAATAAAACTGGCTATAAATTTGAGGATTCCCACTACCAGCTCAGGTTTGAGAATTTATTAGAACAATTCAAAGAACTCAGGAAGAGGCTATACTTATAATTGAAGTTTCGTTATAAGAGATATAAATCTCTTAGCCAATTGTAGACACACATAGGAAGAGATCTGGGAGTATCCCAAATATAAAGCTTCTCTGTTCTCAGAATGCATCACCCTCCCAGCACATGGATGCATATCACCAATCAGGAATTTCATCAAGGTTCAGATGTCCAGAGTTTTGTTGGGGTTTTATTATACATATATGGTTAATTGACTCATTGACAAAGTTACTGTTTGAACACCATCTCTAATCCCCTCTGCTCATTGGAGATCAGGAGGTTAGGCTGATATCACATGGCTCAAAGCCCCAACCTCTAATGACTTGGTTGATCTTTCTGACTTGCCCAGAACCTATCCTGGGATTTTCAGAGTGCCTACCATGAGTCACCTTATTAGCATGAACTCAGGTGTTCTCTAAATGTCTCATACATTTGGAAATACACACTGGTTTTTTCATACAAGAAAGCCCATAGGTCAGGTCAGGTCATCCATCTGGTGTTCTTCACCATAGGTGTAATATGTTCTAACTTAGGAGAAAAAATGGCCTGGACTGCATTTAGGAAGAAGTAGTATGTTGATCTGCTGTGAAATGACTCCTTGAATAATTTTGAATAATTTGAATAATTTTGAATAATTTGATTTTTGCCTTATAAAACGACTTTAAAAACCTAACCCTCCCCATCAGAGAAAATGTGATTTTTCTATTAAACATTTATACACAACACATTTGAGGTCATCAATTACAGGTCTGCCTTTTGCAACTAATTTTTTCAAAAGAAAGTAAATATAGATTTATCCTAAAATGATCAGATGACAAGAAGTGTTTGTTGCACTTTCTATGATATCTTTTGAGAGACATCTTATAATTTTTTGTAAGACATCAGAGACATTCTAGGAATCTGATTTACTCATTCTTGTTTCTTAAGGCAACACTGTCTCAGCTATGTTAACAACTACGTGAGGGTCCTTAGGAGTTTAACACTGTGTTTAGAAGCTGGTCTATCATTTTCTTTAGACTATTGTAAATAATTTTGAAAGAGGTGTGCGCATTTCACTATATAGATTTACTATGGAGCTCAATTTGCCTTTTTGTAGAAATATCATTTAGAACAGAGCATCCTGGGTTCTAATTCAGTTATGCCACTATGAATCTGTGTGAGTTGGAGCAAGTGTTTTCCAGAGGGTCAGTTTCTTCTTTATAAAATAATGAGGTTGGACTAAATGGTCTCTAAGTTCTTTTCAGCTTTAAAAATCTGTAGTTCTATAAGCTTTCTCAGTTCAAATATAATGCCTTTAAAGTACCATTTTATTAACGATTAATTTTATAAGTGTTCAATGAAGATAAACGTTTTCTATTTACAATGTTAATCAGAATTAATAATATACACAATAAAAATAATGTACTACCATTATCTGAATTATTTTTATTTTATATGATGACTTAATTATCTTTCCTTAAGTTATAAGAAGATCAGAGAAAGCTATGAAGATAATCCTTGATTTAGATTAGCATATATTATTTTTCTTAGTAACTTATGCTTTTATATTTTTTTTCTGCAATTCTTGGCATCATAAAACTACTGTAAAATTAGGTCTGAAAAACACGTAGACTGTTCTTAAAGAGATTTTTAAAAATTTAGAATTAAAGAAATCCTGTCAATATTAACTTGTTAAATGATTTTTATCTTTGATGATATCTCTGTTTTCTGTCACTAGAAAAAACTGTGAACACAGAATATTTGATGCAGTTAAAGTCTAGCCAGAATTTACTGGACATAAAAGGCTATCACTGGATGCTGAATATTACTGCCTCCACTTTGTTGGGATGATTTGGCTCTGTCCATGTTGTTGTTTATCACCTGTTTCAGATTAAAGCTCAAGTAGAGCATTTAAATGGCTGAATGTATAGGTGCTCTAGTTGTTAAGGATGAGGGTAAGCATCTGGCTTTTGGCAGTGAAATGCAGATGTTTCCTTTCACCAAGACCCATCCATCGATCTATCCCTCTACCATTCCCTTCCCAGTTCAAATGGTGACCACCTTACTTAAACTTGCCAATAAGATCTTTCTAGGAAATTTTAGGACAAACAGGAAAAGTGGAAGTTTTATACTTAGGCACACAAAATTTGGAAGCAGTATGAAGTTCCATTTTCTTTTCTTTTCTTTTTTTCTTTTTTTTTTTTTTAACCAATGGACTTAAAAGGGGGTACAACTAGAAATTCAGAAAGTTAAAATAAAAAAGAACCAAAAAGGTTACAAGAGAGGACTACAGAATGAGTCTGTTGATATTCAAGTACTCTTTCTTTTCTATATTCATGATACTGAGTTCGATTCCTATCACTGACTTTTATGAGACACCGCTTATCCTAATAATAATTTACACTTCTTACCTGAGTTAATCCGAGTTGTTGATCTGTTAACTACTGTTGCTATAGATACAGTCCTTATTTCTAGGTCAATTAAAACGAGATAAAATATGGTGAGATTTGGTGTGGATGAGATTGTTAAATACTTACATAGTGTTTGACATTTAGAAACTTTTTAAATTGTGACGTAAGTTCTACCATAAATAATGCCTCATAGGTCAGTATAATATACAAATCTTATTTAAAAGGAAAGAAAACAAAGTAATTATACCCTTGAAAAAGCCTACATTTTTTGCTTGGAGACAGAATTAATACTTGAAGCTTTAACTTACAAACAGTAAGTTATTTTTACATCAACTATTGGAAAAATTGTTTACCTGAGTGAATTTTTTTTCTGAGAATACTTTAGCTTAATGTGTCTACATTCACAGTACAAAGGATCTAAAATTCTCCCAGAATTTAAGTAGACAGTTTTCCTGTGTAGTATTATTAAAATGTTCAATTAACCTTCATACTAGAACATTTTCTGGATTTTAGTGGCCTTCTTCAAGAGCTTATCAAAACATCGTCTCAACTTAATTTTATTTATTTAATACTAATTGCAGAGGTTTTTAATTGGGTAATTATTGATATTAAAATGTATATATTCTATATCTTCTTGATTCTAAATGTATACCAGCTAGTTTTTACAAAAGATAAGACAGTTTCTAAATTGTAATTCTAAATTATAATTACAATTCCCAAATTATCACAATAATTATTTTTTCAGAACTATTGCTTTTTTATTTATATATGTGATCAGAAGTATAGATATCTTTAAAGCTCTTCTTTAAACTATAATGTTTAATGAAATGTTTTTCTTCTGTTGGTGAATATTTTTTATATTCTCTGGAGCACTGACTAAGATAATTTAATGAATCATTTTTTCATTTTTAATTGTTGAAAAGTCCCCATATGGAACTTTATTTCAATCAGACTGTTGACTTCACACTTAGCAACACAGTGAATGCCTATTCCAACCTCTGTGGATTACTTCTCTGCTCTTCTAAATTCTTTTTCTCTCACATCATCCCACTTATCTGAACTCTGCATCTTCTTTCTCTCACTTCCTCTATGAATCATCCCCGATTATCCCTTTATAGTGTACTCCCCTTTCCTTGGACTTTATGTGAAATCTTCTAATATCTACCTTGAAAGAGTTAATGCAAACATGAAATTAGATAGCATCTGTACGGTGATTGACATAGTGTAGGCTCACAGTAAATACAAACTGTCCCTTTGAGAAGTGAATAAATATCTAAAGGCAGAAATTTTGACTTGACCTTAACCAAACCATGAACAAAACAGTTGACATTTGATGATATGTTTCATAATAAATGTTTTTGAAAAGAAAATGGAGAAGCTTTAGAAAGTTATGGCTTTTACAGAGAAAACAGAAGTCAATGGCTTTCATCTGTTACTAATATCATCAGAACTCTGTATTGTAATTGAGACAAAGTGATTCATTAGACTATCTTTGTCAGTGCTCCAGAGAATATAAAAAGTATCTATTAATACAAGACAGACCTTTCATCTACATGGGTTTAGGAACCCCTGAATTGCCTTCAGCAGTGTTTCCACATATTGGTAGTTATATTTTGAACCACACTTTATTAAGTCATATCCTCCTGTGTACATCTTCATATTAAAAGTAACCCTTCTATCAAAGTTTTACTAAATTATGAGCTTAGTAGTATGTTTGTAAAATTGTCATTTGTCCAAAGATGTCATTTGCATATAACATTAACCTGTTTTCTGTGGTAGCTTTGTGTGATATAGGGCATTTGTTAATTTGGCAACTCTAAGAATGCTCAAAATGCATACCTCATAATTACTGAATATCAACACCAAAAGATCAATAGTAATTATCTTTGAGTTGCAGCATTTAGGATTATTGTTTTTTTCCTTAAGAGCTGTCTTTTTCCATCTTTCACTGTGTTAATTTCTGCATGACGACAAGTCTGCCCATAACTGATCTTTTAGAAACTTCCAGGATTGACTACCTGCAGAGCAAAACTTGCCCTTTCACACTTGTCAGATTAAAACCCTCTTGCTGAAAGAGGACTGTCTGTTCTTACACAGTTTAAAAGACCCTGGAGGCTGGCTTCTGGAGACATTTTTGACACCATTTTTTTTTTTTTTTTGCTGCTTTCTACCTTGCACTTTATGCTTGAGTCTCCCTGCACATTAAAATTTATTTCTTATTCCTGTGTTGTTGCTGAATTTATTCCACCTTCACCAGGATAACTCTACCTTTAACACTTCTTCAGATTTCATCTCTTTATACATTAATATGTTTTTTTAATTGAGTAGCTACTAATTATGTGGTGAGAAAAAATAGAAACAATATAAAAATTAGTTAAGAGCTATAAAGTAAAGGGATGAAGTTTAGAGAAAACTTCCCTGAGGAAGTCAAAAAAATAAGAAGAAAAGTTAGCTTTAGCTAATTCAAAGGATGGCAGGGAGTAAAATGATAACTGAAAAAGCCCGTAGACAGTAATTTTAATTGTTTTTCTTGGTACTCCTATATGACTATATATCCCTCTCAATCTTGGCACTTATTAATTTATTATTTCTACTTACTCCACCAGACAGATTGTAAAATTTTTGAAGCATGAGCTGTGTCTTATTATTCTTGCTCATTCCATCATAGTTGCCTGTCACATAGTAGGCACCCAAAACTATTTTATGAATTATTAGCCTTGAACTAGTGAGATGAAATTAATTGCAATATCATGAGGGAAAAGTGGGACACAGGCAGCATATTATGTTCATGCATTTTGCTCTTTGACATCTCATGTAATAAACAGTTTGTGTCTTTCTTCCTGCATAATCCACAATAAAAATATATTTTGTTGTCTTAAATGAGTCATAGGAATAATTTTTGACGTGTTAATACACTTTTAAATTTATTAGTTAATTAAATAAATAATTGACTTAAAGTAGCTAAGATATATATACATACATATAGAAATAGGCAAATAGCTTTTTACTTAGAATCAAAGCTCATTTATCATAATTTGTGCAAAATGTTTTTTGCATAAAATATGGTTTGTTGGTGTCAATTCTCTCCTTATTGAAAGTCTCCATAGATTAAATGTATTAGCTGTTTTCAGGTAGATATTGAGTTACATTTTTTAAGTTCTATAAATTTAAGCTTCTGTGGTCACCAAGAAATAATTTTTTATAATAATAGAATCTGAGGCACACATATTAGAGCAAAACCTAAACTTAAGTCTCTGATTCCAAATGTGACCTTTTTCTCCTATCCTGTGCTTTCCATGATGCTGAAACATAGCAAAGGCAAACTATTGATACATTTAAGCTAACTAAAATAGTTAGAGCTGAAAATTTAAGATCTGAAAAAGTCTTGTGTGAGAGAGAGCCCAGTTCTCTGCTTGGCAAAGAGTAGGTTTTTAATAGCCATTTATTAAATAAATTAATCCAATTTTTATTTAAGAATAAACTAAAACATCCTGATAAATCTCCTAGATCTTTTTTTAAAAAACACATAGTTTTCTGCTAAAATTTTATGAGAATAATCAAATGCTTAGGTCATGTCAATACTTGTAACTAATAATATATGATTACATATTGCTTTTCACATAATTCTACATCTAATGCTAAAGACTTTCTCTCTGTGTCTCTGTCTCTCTTTCTCTCTCTCTCTCTCTCTCTCTCTCTCTCTCTCTCTCTCACACACACACACACACACACACACACACAGTGTTTTACTTTTTAAAAAAAGAGATGCTAGTATTTTGATAGTACTTTAAACATTTTAATTGCACTATCTCTAGTTCCTGTACTATTTCAACCATATTTTCCCTTCTTGCATTCTGGTCTCTAGTACTTCTGTTCCTCAAGATCACAGGTATAGCCCAAGAAATGACAGTTAAAAAAAGAAACAAGAACAAGAAACAAGGCTCGCAGCTCTTCTATCTTTGTTAGTGTGAAGTATAATAATAATGTATTAGATTTCTCATGGAAGAGGCCACATAGGTTAGCCTACAAATTAGCATTTGAAATTTTTATTCTTACCAAATGAGTCTATTGAGAGAAGATGTTAATTAATTTGAGCAGATGTATGTCAACACCACTCTGGGGGAAAAAAATGAACCAGAAGACTGCAAAAAAACTTAGTACCACTGGATTAAAGAAATAAATGAGATGTAAAAATGTAAAATAATTATTATTAAATAATTATTTTTACTTTGCAATTTAAAAGAGATCTACATCATCCTACCTAAGTGCTTTTCTTTTGATGATTTTGTGAACTTTTTGATACTATAACACTTGAACTCCTTTTAAGTCTAGAATTACTGAGCCCTAGAAATCATAATTTCTATCATGCAGCATGAACACACTAATTTAACTTTGGGATAAAATTTATTTTCTATCCAAATGAATAAAAGATTAGAGAACCCATAACATACAACTCCATGGAATTCCAATCCTGCATCATCTTTTCTTGCCCTCTAATTTTCTTACCACCTAAAATATGTGCATGCATGCATGTGCTCATGTACACACACACACACACACACACACACACACATACTGCTGCCACCACACCCACATTCCTTT
This sequence comes from Macroglossus sobrinus, assembly GCA_004027375.1. Lineage (NCBI taxonomy): Eukaryota > Metazoa > Chordata > Mammalia > Chiroptera > Pteropodidae > Macroglossus > Macroglossus sobrinus. The sequence continues at coordinate 98,289 of PVKZ01001038.1, read as the reverse complement.
TTTAAAAAAGAGAAACAAGGCTCTTTGCCACTTATTTTGAAATATAGTTATCTGTTATTTCCCAAGTTTTGTTAGAATATCCTGAAGCAACTCTTGACTTCTTCAGAAAAATGAAGGATGGCATTTTTTCTAGGTGTTTTAAGACCAACCTTTGCATTAATACATCATTTTCAAGAGGTTCAAAGTTGTTTTCTTGTTTTTTTTTTGTTTTTTTTTAATTTTCAGGCCTATTAACTCCAGGATGAATTTAAGACATAAGATTAAGATAACCAAATAATCCTATATTATACTTCAAGAATTTATGGAAAAAGAAACAATTGTATGTCTTTTCGAGTGAAGAAAGAGCTATATTTTGGCTTTTTAAATATACAACATACTCAGCTAGAAATGACACTAATTCCATTGTGTGATATAGAATAGAAACATGCACATGTTTATAGCATGTATTATAGTGCGTATTTGCTCAGGCTGCACCAGCCAGAGTGTATATTGGCAAGAACCTGTAGTAACTAAATTTTCACTAGCTCAGCCCACACTTGCCATTGCAGGACTTCAAATACTTAGCAAAAATCTCCAGAAATGTCTCAGGGGTCCTCATAAACAAATCCTTTGAGCTGTTATAACTTCATTGGTTGTCCTGGCCTCTTTGATATGCATTTTTCTAGAGCTCTGTGATCACACTAGGATGGGCTTGTCTTCACTACTACTGATATACCAAGGCCATGTTATATTTCATGCTCTCTCTCTAGGTGGTGCAGTCTTGGGTGATTTATTTGTATTTTGCTTATCCGTATTTTCTAATTTTTCTCAGTGAGCTTATATCAAACTATATATGAAAATATATTTGCATTAGGGTAAGGAAATATCCATCATAATAACTGTACATCAGTCCTCCATTTTTTCTAAATGCTGGTTTAAGGTCCAAGCTCCACAAATTGAGAACATTTGGAAACAGAATATTTGAAAACCATGAATATGGTTCTCTATATATTTCAATTTAGTCATGAGAAGAGTTAGACATGATATAATATTTTTTTACATATAAAGCTGAGTGAATTATCTATTTCTGCTTTGAAAAATGAACCTGGGGATCCCAAGAAGCTATATTTGATAAACCTGGCAAAATCATATCTTAAAGGTGATTTGTGTATAAATAGGATATTTTGAGAATAACAAAATAATGATTCAAAAACTTTTTAAACATTACCATTCCCACAATAATGGCAGATTTCAGACAAGACTGCCTGATTCCAGGGAGAATCCTATTGTTGTACCATCTTGTGACTTTGATTTAAGAAGTATTTTAGTTTGCCCAAGAATATACATTTCTTGTCAGAGAGTGAGTTAGCTTGTACAACTTGTTTCTCTCTTTTACAAAAATGTAAATCTGTGCTATGTATACTTTCAAAACTTATTCTGTTCTATTCTAAAAATACAAAGTTGATTTTATATTAAAATATTTTTATTTGCATACTATGTCAGCATCAATAAAATCTGCAACACAATTTTTATTATAATATTGATCATTTTCAAATCTAGACAAATTTAGATGTCTGATACTTAAATATATTTTCTTAATCCAATGAAGACCACTTATTTTATTATTCAAATTAAATCAAAATGTTGTGGTATTATATTTCTACATATTGATGCTTTAACAAAATTGAATTATAATAATTAACAAATTCTTCAGTTAAGGGAGATTGATGTAATGGCTGCCATGAAATTTGACTCAGGTACAAATCCATATTCCTACTTTTCAGATTTTAAAGAATGAAAGCAGAACATTTCTATGCTACCTTTGGGCTACTAAGATAGGAAAGCAAGATGTACATTATATTTTTTTTCTGTTAGCTATGTAGAATTCTTAAAAACACACATGAATGATTTGAACATATTTTTAAAGAATCTAGAGGGTATTTTGCTAAGTGAAATAAGTCAGCCAAAGAAAGACAAACATAAAACAAAAAAAACAGACTCATAGAAACAGAGACCAAATGGTTGATTACCAGGAGGGTTGGAGTGGAGGGATGAATGGAAAGGGGAAGGGGAATATAATTAATAATATTATGATAAGTTTGCATGGTGACAGATGATTACTAGAATTAGTGGGGTGATCACATTGTAAGTTATACAAATGTCAAATTGCTATGTGGTACACCTGAAACTAAAATAACCAATATAAGATTGTATACTTATATATTTAGATAAAAAGAAGAAAAAATTGTAAAATAAATCACAAAAATGTTTCATCTCTTATGAAGTAAAAGAATCATATTGTATGCCCAACCATATTTTATGGACCAAATTAATGAAATTAGAAGAAAATTACAATATAATTTTAAAATTATCATCCAGGACCACCAATTCCCAAGCAGCTGACTTGTGACTGGAAACCCACCATCCTTCAAGGAGCTTCTTGATCCCTTTTCCTATGATAATTCATTTGGGAATTGAGAAACATAATATGCTAACCAAATTTCAATGGCATTTATAAATTGTTCACATAAGCATGGCTTTCCTAGTGACATCTTTCCTGAGTCTCAGATGATATTAGAGAAATAATATATGGCCAGAGAATTTGTAAGTACATTTTAGCATAAGCATTAATTCTCTCAGACCATTAATACTTCAGATAAATTATCCATTTAGTGAGCTAAGTGCTATTTAATTTGAGAATGCTCAGTTATGATCTGAAAGTATCTAGTTCTGAGTGCCGGCCTTGACTTACTATATTTTTCAGGAATTAGGTTAAATAATAGAGAAAGAAAATTACAATAGCTATTCACCTATGCAAAGACTAGATTTAAGGCTAGCTGGTGGAAATTGCTGAAATGTTTCTTCCCAGAACAGTTAATCGCCTTTCTGATAAGATCTTTGAATAAGAAAGCATTAACTAACAATTATGTAAAATTTTAAGGTTGATCAATTTTAAAGATCCTTCTTTACTCTGGTAAGAAAAAAAAAAAAAGCAGGAATTCTAACCAGAGTGAGTTTGACATTATATGTCTCTAGCATAAAAGATTTTAAATATTCTTTAAGGATTTGGTATTTGGGGATTTTGAGAATCTATCCTGTTCAAGAAACTACCAATCAGGGAATATCGTGATGAATTAAATTAAACCTGATCCTTCCACTCGTGGAGCTTTTAGTCCAACTGAAAAACAGATATTAATCAAGTTATAATTCTAAGTAATGTATAGCTATCTATCAAGGAAAGATAGAGTTCTATAAAAGCATATAAGAATGACTTTCCCTCAACTTGAGGGAGGAGTAATAAGGCTATCAAAGATGAACATACTTACATTCCTCTTGATCTCAAATCCAGTACCTCATAATTCTCTAGCAATCACTCTAATTATAATTCCATGGTAAATTGAGTTGATATTACCAATGATTCTAATCTAAACGTGAATAGAGATAGGAATTTTATCAATCAGGGTGACCAAAATTTCCAAAATGCTTGGTAGGATTTGCATTGAATTGGTTAGATAATTTTAACTTTATTTTGTGGAAAAGACTACTATGTTTTGTGTGTGTGTGTGTGTGTGTGTGTGTGTGTGTGTGTGTGTCTATAAGTTTTTAAATCAAAGAGACCCAATAAATCACTTATTTATTTATTTTTTCTTTTAACAGTTGTATTGAGGAAAAAATAAAAGTAGGATCTATCAAGATAATTTTGGCCATATGTATGTAAACATAAAACAATTTTTCAGCAGTTTAATAAGTTAAAAGCTGCTAGTTCAAATTTATGGTGAATTCAAAAATTAGATAATCTACAATTCCTGCTAAAAAATAAAAAAAATGTAAATAAATGCAAGAAGTTCAAGATATACAGACCTGTATAACCTTACATTTTAACTTCTTCTAGATTTATCATGAATTTCAGTAGTAAGAACCCAACAATGGGTAGCTCCTAGGTTTCATTCTACATGTGGAATTTCTCTCTTAAGTTGGTTGTCATTGATAAATTTTTTGCTTGATGTCTTACAAACTACATAAATTAGTATAGGGGGTAAATTGAACCAAAACAATCTAGCAAAGCATTCATCAAAAGTTGACTCAAATTTCTCTATTTCTGTTTGATGAGAAATTCCATTGCCTACCTAATCTCACCTTCAGCAACAAGCTTTCAGTCACAGGACTGCCTAACTCCAGTCAACATATTTCACATATAGTTTGTGAAAAACTTCAGAATTTTGTATCTTTCAGTGTGCATGGAAAATAGTAAGAAATATTCTCTAGGTGATCACACAACCAGTTAATCAAGTTTAAAAGGAAATAGTTTAAAATGTTAGAATCTCAGTATTCTCACCTTATTGTTCATAAAATGTGTTATTCATTTGCTAGCCATAGACTCCTGTTCATTCATTGGGTTAATTTTGGTAAAATAACCAAACACATTTATTAATGAATAGTTATTGGACTACCATCACCTAAAACATTTGGCCTAATTAGTCATTTTTCATTATAATTAATAAGTAATGATAACCAGAGAGTGTGAAAATATAAGGTACATTATTTAGAGTATTTGGAAATAGTTGGCAGGTGACCTAGGAACACCATCCAGTGATTCCCACATATTGCTAATCACAGCCTAGTGGCATCAGAATCACCAGGAGTGCTTTAAAACATAAATATTTATTGGTTCCATGCTAAAAACTCCTTATTCATTCTTATTCAGTTTATTTAGGGTTAAACTCCAGGGATCTTATTTCTAAAAATTATTTGAATTATCCTGATGGGCAACAAGGTGCAGGAGTCACTAAATTTAACTAAGTCCTCTTATATTTAAGGGCCCTATGTAAACATCCAGAAAAAATGTAACTGTAGTTATGTACATCCCTAAACCTTAAACATTTTGTTCTGCAGATATGATTTGGGATTCTGGATATTTTTTCTCCCCATTTGCAATTAAAATTTATTTTGAAAAAATATCTCAACTTTATCAATTTTACTAATTGGTACTCTTATTCTTGTCCTTATGGAATTAATTGTAATGTTTTTGTGTTTGCCATTCAAAATATCAGTGAAAAGTTAAATAACAGAAACCTATTACTAAAGAATATTTATTTTCACCTAATGAAAGTCTGTCACCATCTGAAAATTATGTCTATTAAGATTTACAGATTATCAGCTCAAAAAATCTCAGATAAATGAGGCCTAATTGCATCTAGGAAAAATAGGATAAGAGTTAATGACAATGTTATCCCTTATTTATAGTTATCATATTTATATTTAGTGAGGCTTTACATAGCTAATAGTATATATGATAATTTCATACACATTATTGTATGATATACTATGTTATCCGCCATATAGTCTAAATTGGAATTATAGTTTAAACACTTTCCATTTTGAAATCACAGAAATAAATTTTTAAATCAACATTATCTTATATGCATTTCCCACAACATGTAATACAGAATGTTAGAAAGAATATTCGACATTTTTCCAAATTGCAAGTGTATACCTCTAGCCTAATCTTTTCCCACTCACTGTAATCGCTGCTCACCCTAACCATGCCAACTAAATTGCTTTCACCATGTCCTCAGTCCTTCCACTTGCCAAATTCAATGAGTGTTTTTCAACTTATTTCTTATTTGATCTCACTGCGTCATGTACCACTGTTGATAACTCTTTCCTTCTTGAATTCTTTCATTGGAATTCTAAGATAGCTCAGTCATCTAGTTCTTCCATTTTTCTTCTCAAACTTCTTTCTATCTCAAACTCTTCTTCATCTTAGCTATTAATTTTTGATTTTCTCCAGGGTTCAGTTATTAGTCCACTGGTCTTTTCACTTATATGTTCTTTATTCATATTTTTATCTACATATTTGTCTTTACTTCCTCTTATGTACTAATGACATAGCAAAGGCATCTTGATTTTAACTTCTAGAAATGAAGTAACCCAGATGTTACCTATGCACAACTTAAATGCCAAATTAAAAACCACCATTAAATACTCTAACACTGCTATGTGGAGCTACCTCAAGCCAGAATCCTCAGGGTTCTTTGAAACCAAATTCTGAACAGTAAACCTGTTCCTATTCAAATTTTCTTAGTTTATTTTCACTGCTACTCTTACTTAGACCTTCAAAATATATCATTTTAATACCCTGCCTTCTGAATAATTATGTTTTAATACCCTGCTTTCCGAATAATTATGTCACATCACTCTGTATATACCTTGTCAAAGATACCTCATTCCTATTTTTTAGGTAATTTACTTCCATGTTTTTACAAATGCTCTTCCCTGGGTCTAGAACACCTTAACATCTCAGGTATCTATCCTTGAAGACTTAACTGGGATCAGATGTTTCTTTCCATATGACTCCTCCCCTAAGCCACAAGTTCCGTCATCTCTGGATTTTACCTGCTTCCAAACACTTCACATAGCTCTATTATAGCACTTAGTGCATTGTTTGTAATTTTTTCCCACCTATTTTTCTACCTAGACTGTGAATTTTGAAAGGGCCACAGTTTTGTCATTTACTTTATATCTCATGTGTCTAGTGCTAATTAATTGATTTATTTATCTGAGATTAAAGATAAAAATAAATTTTAGACTTTTTTTTAACTGAATTCACAAACTCCTCTCAAGAAGGAAACAATTTTTGCTTTAGAATGTATCTTATGAGCTTGCTTTTTTATTAAGAAAAATGCTCTGGAGCTGCTTTTTTGAGACATAGATAGTAAGTTGCTTTACATAATAAGTTAATTGGAATCTGCTGGTGTAGGACCCCAATAGGAAAATGGTCAGTTGGACAGCAACATTAACGGTGATGTAAAGAAGTAGTGGCTAAAAAACATTTTGGAATAAGAATGCCTTATGTTCAGATAGATATTATTTATTCTGCTGTTATATGCATTACTATTATTTATTCTGAGATTAGTACCAGTATCTATTAAACATGCAAATACTTTACATGAATATTTTGAGACTATTTTGGGAAAATAAGCATATTCAAGAACTAGCGAGACAAGAACTTTGGAGTGAAGAGGTTGTTATGAGAATGAACACTCATGTATTTTTTAAAATATTAAGGGAACATGCACTGGACTTCCCATAGGACATGATATGGAGGTAGCAGTCAATATTACTTAAATCTTAAAATGAAGTGACCTCTGTTGACATCTAAGTCACATTTTTATAGAAGCTAAAATTTCTATCAGTTCATGTCACTTCTTTAATGTGCATCATTAGTTATCTTAAAAGCAGGTTTTCTTAGAATATACATTAATTCTTCACTTGTTAATTGAATTACTATTTCCAATTATGAAAGGTTGCGACTGGTATCTTTCCAATAAAGTATGTAACTCTTACTCAACCTCACTAAAGGACAGAAGGTTCTAGGAAGATGGAGGCATAGCTCAAACTATATATAAATGAAAGCAATAATAAATACATATGCCAGTGTTCTCTCCAGAGAGGCATGTGTTCCTTAAAAGATACAGCTGGGCTGGGACAGATGGGAGAGTATGATTCAGTACTTGTGTGGAGGCAAGCTATGGCTCAAAGGCATTAGTTTCTACAATTTATTTCTCTTGTGGGAAGCTAAGCTTCATTGTGTTTTTTTTGCTAATAAAAAACTTACCAACTTTAGCTTTGGAGTAACACAAATATTTTCTTTGCTCCATAATAAACACCTTTTTATATTTAAAAAAATCATAATATCTATTGTAACATTAGTTTAATGACTGCCTTCATAATTCCTAACTGTGGATACAGGGGTCATGAATTAATGTTGTCATTGTTTAAAAGGGAGTAAATATTCTAATTATCTTCTCCCTTTTGTAAAGTAAGAACAGTTCTTTGCCAGAAAACTCAGTAGAGTTCTGATTCATTTCCTTATTACATTTTTTCTATGTACTTCTTCTTATTGCCATAATTAGAGATTAGTTATTATTCCTATTTTTCTGATTAAAATATTAGTCACATAGAATTTTTGTAGATTGCCAGTAACCTTATAGAAAATCATGGTGGAACTGAGCTCAGATCTGCAGTACTCTTTGTTCTTTCTCTAATCCTCTCTTGATTTTTTATTTAATATGCCACTCATCTATTTACAAGTTAGTCAACAACTTAACAGCTGCCATAAAGTGAAGACTAGAATTTGATTTTAGACTGAGGCTCACAAGTTGACTTTTGATACTTGGATTTAATATCATTCAAAATCTATAATTAGCCAATAAGATTTTGGGTAATAAAGTAAGAATGAAAATAAAATTTGTACAATATAACTTAGGTTTGTAGTTAACGAAAGTGAGCATAATTTCATAAAATGACTAGTTTGTCATGGACAAATAATTTTGCTGCTAACACCAAATTTTAGATGCTGGAAAATATTATTTCCTTTTCTCTTCCAGCACACCCACCTCCAGCATCTGCCACACTTCTCACTGCCAGGCTTAGGGCACGATTAGAAACCAAGAAGTCACAACTTACAAATTCTCTCCATACTGGAGGAGAAAACAATCACAGGATCAGATGCTCCCTGGACTAGTGGTGTTCAAACTTCCCAGACCCTACAACCTTGACTTAAAATAAATCCAGTGCTTTCCAATGTGACGCTCTTTTTTATTTCCTAAAGTAAAATTTATACAAAATATAATTCACCTAAATATCTAATTTTTAAAAGTCCATATAATACTCTGAGTATAAAAGAGGAGTGAAATAAAGTTAGTGCATAATAAACGACATTTTTTTATTTTAATTTTTCAGTTAGAGTCGACATTCAATAAATGACATGTATTTCAATATGTAAATGCCTAGGCATGTCTAGACATAATCAATTTATTAGATGCTTTTACTTGTATACAAGATCTCTCTGAATGTGGTAGATGAGGTATTAACATATCTCACATTGGCAACATGAGGCATTGGTAGTGGAGCTTTTCACAATATTTTCAAATAAAATAGAGTCTGTTCAGTATTCCCTTTGTATTAGGATCTCATACTTCTAGGCACTCTCAGCTGACAGAACAATGAATTATATTTGTATACTAATTCATATGTATATGTATTATATGTGTGTATATATTCATATATATGTATGTATACACACATATACATATTTGTATACATGTGTATGTATATATACATATATACATACACATGTATACAAATGCACACATATCTATCTACATATAGATAGATAATTGTGAGATGATGGATGATGATGATGCGGGGGGAGAGAAAGAAAGAGAGAGAGAGAGAATAGATAGATCTATATTAGATTCCTGTAGCAGCTGTAACAAATAGCCAAACTGGGTATCATAAAAACAGAAATATATATTCTTTCACAGTCTGGAAGCTAGGAGTCCAAAATTGAGGTGTAGGCAGTGCCACATTCCCTGCCAAGGCTCAAGAGGAGAATCCATTTTTTGCCTTTTAAACTTTTGGTGATTATAGTCATTCTTTGGTTTTTAGATACATCACTCCACAATCTCTGCTTCTGTGGTCTTGTTGCTTCCTCTTCTATTTTAAAAGTCCTTTTAGCTCTTTCTTTTAAGGATATGTGTAATTGCATTTAGGGCCACCAGGATAAACTTGTATAATAAGCTCCTCTGAATATTCTTAATTTAATCATATCTTTTGCCAAATAAGGTAATATTCACTCTTTTCCCATGTAAGATAATAGTTATAGGTTCCAGGAATTAGGACCGATGCATCTTTTTAGGTTTCATTAATCAGCCAACTACAGTATTCCTCTATATTTAAGTTGAGCTAAACATGAATTCATTAGGGTTAGATGTCTCTAACCCTAATTCAGTATCACATTGATCATTCTGGTCTTCTCTCCTTGCTTGTCTTAACCTATCATTCGAAGAGAGAAACCTGACTGTCTTCATCAGTCATCCATTTACTACACTTAAATTCCTTTATACATAATAGTTTCAAAATTGTTAACTTGTAGCCTGGAGCAAGTCAATTCTAGAGCAAATCAGCTCAAGAAAAAGAGTCTTTTAAGCGCAGAAGCCTGATCATAGATAATCTAAATGCTCAAGAAACTATTAGTCATTTGTTTATTCATCACTTTAAAGACATAAACTATCTGATTAATATAAAAAAAACTATTTGTTGAGCAATAACAATTTTTTTCATAAGCTTTATTTTCTAGAAAAAAAAATAAAGCCTTTCCAAATTGTCATAGGTACTGTAAAAAGCACATGGGGAGCTACCAAAATGAATTTACTTTGTTGTCTATTTCTTCTTGGAGTTTGTGATTTTTCTTTAATACTTGACTTCCGACCACGAAAGGCAATTTCTCTCATGGGACCTAGTTATAGAACGTTAATTTTTACATGCAATTTTCTTGCATTGGTATGGACAGCTGTTGAGGAGGTGCTCACCAACAGGGTTGTCAGATTTGGCTATGACATGGACAATTTCCTACAGCTGGATTCATTTCAATAGCATTCATTAAAAAAAGAAAATGCCAATTAACTGTTTGTCAGGGGAAAAAAAGTGGAAATAACTTGATTCTCTGTAATAGAATAAACTCTTTTGTTCTTATAATAGAAGACTATTTAGCAATTAAAACCAATGAATTATAGCTACATGTATCTATGAGGATAAATTTGAAAAAAAAAGTTAATTGTAAGTAAAAAAACAAGTTATTTATACATATTCTTAAGCAACATACTCTATGTTGTTATTGATACATCCATATATGCATAATATGTAAGAATTCATATGGGAATAATATATTTCAACTTTAGGATAGTAGATATCCCTGAAGAAAGGCATAAAGGAGAACTAGATGGGGAGGTACAGGTTTTAATTATATCTGTGACATGTAAGGTTTTTTTTTTCTAAAGAGAGAACCAAAGTTAATGAAAAATGTGAAACATCTCTAAACATCTTGATAGGTACAGATTGTATGTCGTATTATTTCTGTACTTCTCTATATGTTACTTTTATTAAAATATACCAAAAAACCTTAGATTTCTATGCTGTAACAATATATGAATATGAATAATTGAGTTTGTAAATTTTTGGTTCGAATACTCCATTTTTATCAATAATAACACAAATCATTGTATAGAAATATGCAATCTCCCCTTTGAAAAATTTTTAAAGCCCTAGTTAAATATTTAAATTATTTAAAATATTTATTTAAAATTAAAAGGCTGATAAATTTCCCTAGTCTCAAAGTTCCTTTCTTTAATGAGAGATGATTTCTTCCATCTATTTTAATAGCAACTTAATCTTTGAATCTTTGCTTAGTTTTGGTTTGATGAAGCATTGTCACATATGAGAGATCAACCTCAGCCCTCAAGGTAAGTTTTCAGGAAAGGTTTTCTTGTGTATACATTTATTATTGAACATGAAGAGGTCCTGAGAGATTAAATCAACTTCCCTAAATTAGTTGCTGGGCTAGTATCAAACACAGTTCTTTCCATTTTAATTGCTAGCTCTTAAAATAATCCTTTCTATCTTCTTTAAATATTTAAGAAATCTTCTTAAGGTCTGTCATGTATTTACTCTGTGATTTATGTGTTTATTTTCTTTCTATTTATTTTATTTGGTTTGTTTGACTTGTTAATGTAGGAGTGGGAATTGGTGAGAAGCGTAAGATCTGCCTGATATAAGCAAGTAATATTAACTTCTACTGGTTCTCTCTTTTTCCCCTCCTTTCCTCTCTTCTCCTCTCCCTTCCCCTCCTCTCCCATTCCTTTCCTTCTCCCCCCCTTCCCTTTCCTCCCCTCTCTTCCCTTCTGCTCCTTTTCTCTTTATGTTTCTCCACTATAGGAATACATTTGGGTTAACAAGAGCCTTTTTTGAAATTCTGATTATCCCTTGATTAGTAAAACCTTAAATTTTAATTGCTCTAATTAGATTTAATGAAAATCAATTGAAGTTAGTGAAACCAACTTGGGAGGATAAAACATATTCTAAGCAATCATGCCTAAAAATAATGGAAAATGGAAAAATAAGGACTATAAACTATGTAAAAGTACTGAACTACATGTAGTAACATTTTGAAGTACTAGAGTGTGAGCTCCCTGAGTGATCAATGGTACTTTATCTAGTAGTGTCTGGTTCTTCACAGAGGCTCAATAATTAATATTTAAGAGCACTAATGCAAGTTCTTCAATTTTTACCCCAAATCTATGGCTGTAGTCCTTAAATTTAAGCATGTATCAGAAGCATCTGGAATAGTCATTAATACACTGTTTTAAATTGTTGAGCACTGCTCTGAAGCTACTCATTGTGTTAGGCATGTGTTATGCCAAAGAACTGCAAGTTCCCTTGTGATGTTATTAATGCTGGCTAGGGTAAAACTGTACTATGTTTTTCTTCTACTTCACTATTCTTCCTTTTTAATTTCCTTTACTGGTATTTCTTCTCTACAGACATTCTGATACTAGAATATCACAGAGCCCAGTCCTTGGTCACTTGGATATGATCGTTGGTTACACTTGATCTCATTAGATATTACCCATTCTCATGGCTTTAAATACCATTTGTAGACCAAGGACTCTCAAATGTATATTTCCTGCCCAGATTTCTCTCCTGAACTTCAGACACATATATCCAAATGCTTACCCAACCTTCCATTTTTATTTCTAATAAGGTTCTTATTCTCTGTAAGTCTAGAAATAGAACTCTCCAACTTTGCCTCCAAACTGCTCCTCCTCAAGACTTTCCTATCTTAGTTGATGACTATTCAATTATTCAAATGCATTATTTTTACATCTAAATCATTCTCAATTTCTCTCTTTTACACAATACAATCCAGCCAGAAGTCTGACCATATCTTGCTATTTATATTGCTACCATCCTGGTCTGAGCAATCATCTCTCGTCTGGATTGCTACAATAGCTTTCTAACTGCACACCCTAAACTTTGCTTCTGCCCCCATTCTTGTACAGTCTATTCTTAACATGGAAGTCAGAGTGGTGTTAAAACTCTCAGTTCTCATGTTTTTTGTGCTCAGAACTTTCCAAAGTCTCCCCATCTCCCTCCAAACAAAACTCTTAAATCTTAAATGACCTACAGGACAAATTTCACACTCCAACTTCACTTCATACTATATCTCCCAAGTTCACATCTCTTTGGCCTCCATCCTGTTCCACACACACAAAAAGGGCAGAATTTTATGCTTTAGAAACTTTCACTTGCTATGTATACTGGAATGTTTTTATACCTGAAATCTACATGCTCACCTCCTGTAAGTCTTTAAATAGCATCTTCTTAATGAAATCTACTGGAATTTCCCAATTTAAAATTGAAACCCCTATCTACTTTCTTCATTCTCAGTATTTCCAATCTCTCTGTACCTCCTCTATTATTTTTCAAAGCATTTATCATCCTCTCTCTTATGTAAAATACATATTTATTGGACTTTAAAATTTATCCTCATCCCCACCAGAATATAAACCCTATAGTAATGTTATACGCATTGATATATTAAAACATCTATAATAGTGCCTGACACTCAATAAGAATATGTTTAATGAAGGAATTAATCAAGACCCTTAATTTCATTTTCTTTGCCTTTGTGATGGTCATGATAATATCAACACTTACTGCCTATTGTAAATATACAGTGATTGTGCTATGTGTTTATCATACTTTATCTTTTTTAATCTTCAAAAACAACTTTTGAGGTAGCTATTATTATGCTTATTTTATAAATGAGGGAAGAGGGTAATTGAGATAGAGCAGCATTCTAACACTAACATCTAGGGGCATGACAACATTTGATTTGATAAAATCTGATCTAAGAGTTGTGACACTGGTGTGCTGTGATGCCAGCTATTCATTCAATGGAACTTGATGCTTATTGTCAGATTATGAACATGGGTACTGTGAGTCTCAGTATAAAACATGAATTCACTCTCAGTGTGCTGTCCAAAATCAAAATTTTAACCTTACAAGATTGTGGGGAGGGTACTGAACTAGGGAAAATTCCGTAAAAAAAAAAAGTCACACCTTGAGATCCCTCCTAGCCAGCTCTCTTCTCCCTCAGAGCTCAAGTCTCTTCTTCTGATTAAATATCTGCATGGGGAAGGTACTGTGCCAGGCCCTTGAAAACACTGGTGTGCCAGAGCCAGCAGGCTAAGAGCGAACAGTTCCCAAGAGGGGGAGTGAGGACTGAAAAAAAAAAAAAAGAGAGAAAGAGACAGAAGGTAGAGTCTGGAGGGCAAACAGTGAATACTGAGCCCCGAGTTTATTTAGCACAGCATATATATACCCTTGGAAGAACAGAGAAGCAACACCCACACATATGCAAATGATTGCTGACCTTTTACATAAGTTCTCTCAAAACATCCTTGTTTCTGTTTTTGTCTCTTATTCCCTGGGGCAAGGAACATTCAACTCTTTCCATTAAGCCAATCTTCCTCCTTCAGTAATCAGCCCACCTGCCCTGCAAACTTCTAGCTTGCAGGCAACTCCAACCCTGTCTGTAGGGCATTTTCAGCAAGAATGGCTCCCAACACTGGTGAAACAAAGAACTCACAATCTAATAGGAAGACAATATTCTTGAAATACTTTGTGATCTGCACTCTACTAGAGGTGTGTTGACAGTAGACTAAATGGTTTATCAAGAACCTCTAAGTTTACCAGGAGCTGTAGGGAGACATTTTAGGGATTTGAGTTACTACTCAATCACAAAATGTTGGTGGAGATAGGGAAAAGGAATACGATAGGACATTGCATGGGAAAAGGGATAGAAGTGAGAAAAAGCTAATGTATTCATGGATGTCTTGGTTCTAGTTCAGGCCACCGTACTTTTCTCTCTCTTCCTCCTTTACCTTTTTTTCTTCCTTTTTTTCTTTCTTTCTTTTTTTTCTTATAATTTAGAGTGGTTTGGGAACAGTGTCAGTGAGGAGGATTTGTGAAAAAATGGGAAAATTAGTCAAATGTTTAAACGTTAGGTTTTATCTACTATGTAATTATCCTAGCAGAGATTTTTTAACATTGTTTTGTCAAATAATTATCCTGATTTCTCTATGATCATTTCAGATGAATTGTTTTTGTTTTATCTATAAAATGCATATGTATTTAAGTGCTTTATTAAAAATATTTGTTTTTATTTCTTTTTTCTTCTATTTTCCACTTAGGTTTTAGGGCTCTATTATACAAACAGTATGTACTTTACAAATTAATATTTACTGATGTAAAACCATAATTTGTCAGGCTGAGGCAGGCAGTCCGTCATTCATGGCTTTTAAAAAATGTTAAATTTTATATTTAATATATGTAAAATATATTATTAATTGGGTGATCTGTACTAGTCAATTTGTCATTCACACCTTTTTATTATTTCTCAGGGAAATTGAATAATTTTTTTTTTTTTAGTATAAAATTTTGGAACTTTAAGAAAAATATCTATATTTTGGTTTTCTGTAATAAACTCATGGTCAGGAAAGATATCTTTAAATGGTATCTAAACTAAAGTTTTTGATACTTTTTAGTATGGCACTTGAATAGTTTGGAAAATATAATTAAATTTTTTTTGTAAAGCACAATAACAATCTTAGATAAAAATTAGTTTATATGTAATATTCAATATTCATTAGTATGTTAGAGTAAAATTTGGAAATTATTCTGAACCAGTTAGGATAGTTCAAAACAGATGATACATTTATCTTGTTTCATGCTTATCTTCAGCTAATCTACTATGGAAGTAAATAATAGTTGTCAACTTTGTTGTGATTATTGATGAATTTTAAGTTCTATAGTAATTAACAATTATAGTGTAGTTTATGCATGCTGAGATGCTGACTATATAGCACTCATACTTTCACTGAATATAGCTTTAATGATATGTGAAAATGAATTTGAGAAAAAAGTTTAAAAATCTGGCTTTGCTCATCTTTTATGACTTAACCAATTTAGTGAAGTGACAAATGTTTTCTAATTTTTGTTTCCTTGTTACCTTGTACTCTGGTTTTGTCTGTAAAAGGTAGATGTGTACTCAGCTATAACAAAGGCAGCATCAGTTTTTTAAGTTATGTCTAATAATGAAACTCAAATTTTTACATAATTTCTATATAAAAAAATTCTATAAGTTTTCTTATTTTCTACAATTGATATCTATCTTCTTGTTCTTGAGAGTTCATTTTCTCATATGAAGAAAAGTGTGATAGTTTTGTAAAAGAGACTTCAGTTTCATTTAGATTAAAATAGGCTAAGCTTTACATGATTACTCAGTTTCTTTCTGGTGGGGGGCAGGGTCTCTAACCAAGGTTATAAACTTTCTTTCTTCCCTCCTTGCCCAGATAGTATCAGGATAGAGAGGGAAACTTAGTTATTTTTATGGTATTGAGTTAGACTGTCTTCATTTTATTTATCTTGCCATGATCTCAGAGCACCAGCTGCCGTGAAATTTTACTTTCCAGGAAATTGGACATCATAATCTGGTGTCCCCTGAAGTGTGCTGGTCCCATAAGATCTTTGAAGTGTTGTTCTGGAACCCAGTGCTAGTGACTATGGACCTAACCCTTGCCTAGGGATTCCAACTTCTGGGACCCTCTTTTCCTGAACTCAGACATCCTGAAATCCACAGCTCTCTCAGATATTTTTATATTCTTTTGTGCCCATTGCCCTGAAGATTTCCATTCTGTATTTCATATCCTAGGCTGGAGTGTACCAAATCTGCTGAGGCTGCTCTCCTGTTTATTTGCCTAAATAACTTCAGTCATTACCTTGTTGCATCGTGGAGGTCATAGGATCTGCTAAAACAGGGACTTCTCTGAGCGCACTGGGGCTTGCCAGGACCATATTAGGGGGAGGTAGAAAGTATCTCTAAGATGATCTGTTCTCTAATCTACCTGAATTAATTCAGTCTACCTAAATCTATTTGTATGTTAGTTACTTTATCTGCTCTTCTGACTTCATGGTCTGTCATCTCAGCTTTGGTTCTTGACAGATGTGAACTCTGCTTTGGTTGTTTTTAGAAAAGCTTTTACTCTCTTTTGAAAGTCTACTTTCCTATGAATTCTTGAGTTAAGTTTAAAACTCAAAGTTCAGTAATGCATTCTTAGTCCTTAGGATCTACTTATGGCCTTCTCTAAAAGAATTAGGAATGAATGAAGAGTAACAATAAAAACTTTATTTTCCAAGAAGGGAAAATGCATTGGTGATATTTCACAACATTGGCCTCCTTCATTGTGTGCCTGCTTTTACGCGGTAAAAAGTCCAGTAAGGAAGTGAAGATTGAAAGATAAATATGATGTTATTATTATAAGGTCACTAGGATGGGACAATCCCATGAAGCAAGGACCATAATAATTGAGGAGGATGTTTGCCATAACATTGATAAGTTCTAACTTATATATTTTTCACTTTTATTACTATAGGTCTATTTCTAATTCAGAGCAATTTTTACAAGTTTTAAAAGCTCATAGAAATAGAAAATCACTGTGGAAAGTCTACAACTGAGTATACTATATCAGTACTTATTTGTTATAAATTTTGAGATCTGCTCAGTTGCACTTTTTAAAAAAAAAATAACCTTGGCCTAGAGAATAAGAATAAAAGAGTATTGAAGACATTCACTATTTAAAGAATATATGTATAAATATGGTGGACCCTAGAATCACAAATGACCTTTGAAGAAAATTAGTGCATTTATAGAGTATTCTTTTATATTAAAATGGCACATCATTTTTATAACAGTATCATACATGAATACTTATAAGCATTTTGAACTTTTTTAACCAGTGTCCTTTTCTTTGTGATTGCACTTTATAAATACCTTTCTTCAGCTAAGGTATCAGTATCATTGCATATGAAGCTGAACACTACTTTGCTTAGAAGGCTAAGTGCCCCATTACAGCATTTCATACCAATGTTATGATATAAAAGTTGGAATGTCAGCTAAATTTTGACCAAAAACTAGATACGTGAGAAACACATTATTAATAGAAAACTCTTAAGTGATTTTGATAAATGGAGACAACTTCTTAATTGAGATAAAGGGGCTTTTGCTTCTATCCATGAGAAGCTACTTTACTTAATATGCTGAGAGGACAATGCGAATAACAAATTTAAAAACATTTCTACGCACTCTGCTAAAGTGAAGAAATTATGAGATGAGTAAAAAGAAACAATAGATATAGTTATTGCTTTGATAAAATGAAGATCAAGATAGATTTCATCATATCAATAAATTGCTAATAATACCTAAAATTGTTAAAATGGGATAGACTATATCCAATAGAAATGTGCTCTGGTAACTAGATATTTACAGAGAACCTAAATAACATTTTCTTTTTTTTTTTCTTTTTTTCTTTTTTTGGTACATAGAGTAAAAGAAATTCCTAACTGCATTTTTTCTTATTTGTTTAATTATTGATTTATTTCATTTTCTGCCCAATACTCCTTCAGTTGCAAGCAATAGACACAGGTGAACAAGATCAAGATCAGGGAATATTATTTATAAATTAATTAATGATAAAGGTTTGAAGAACTTTCACAAAAAAAATCCAAAAAATTGAGTAAAAGGACTGCCAGACTTTATGAGAACGGGCAGGACTTTGTGAGCTGAGCTACTCTGACAGCCTCTCAGGAACTGCATGATTCTTATCTGACTTTCCTTTTTGATGTTTTCTCTATCCTCCTTTCATTACAAATTGGCTTAGTCATCACTTTGCACAAGCCTGAAAATAACCACCCCAGAACCTAAGTGTACATAATCTCCCAGCTGTCAAGCCTACAGCACACTAGTAACAATCTCTAAATCTTTCATTTGATTGGATTAGCTCATCAGTTAAAGCCAGACCACCCAAATCATAAATTTCTTCTAGCAAATGTCATGGCCACTTTTATTTCAGAAGACTATTTTCGATTTAATTAACTGTGACCAAAGTTTGTGGTTGGGGAGACAGGATTGCATTAAAAATAATGCTGACCTTTTAAAAAACTAAGCAGCTTAGTTACTAAGAAAATGAATTTATTACATTTACTTTCTTAATTAATATCTACTTACTTAATTCTCAGTTATTTCCAGACGTGATTTCATAAACTTGGAAGCCAATCTCTAATTTTTTTTTCTAATTTTCAGATTCTGTTCTTATCATTATATCTTACCAATTTCATTATTTTTATAGCTCTTAAGTTCATCTCCTTGCCTCTAGTCTCAGTCCGTTTCACTGTATTATTATCCTTTATGGGAAAAATAAAGATTTTCACCCCTTTCCAATACTCTTAAGAGAAATTCTTCTTTTCTTTCTCCCACAAGGTACCTAGGAGTGTAGATATTCTTCTTATTTTTTATATTGCCATAGCTTCACATGCCAATATGTCAGTCATCCTGATCATATCCTGATTGACAATTATTATCTTCTTCCTTATCATGAGTTTGTTTTGTTTTTCTGAAGTTGGACTAAAACTGCTCCATTCATAGCCTAGGTAATTCTTCATTATTCAAAATGTCATCTAGTCACCGATTAATCCTATTTATGCAATTTTAATGCGTTGATATGACTTCCTTTTAATAGATATGAAGAACACTGGAAAATTTCCCATGAAATGATATAGTAGAAAAATAATTTATTTCTTTATTTATTTCTCTCTTTTGTATAAGAGTTCAGTTCATGTTTCTCTCACCATACTGTGTGACCCACTTTTGGTCTCCCATTCCTGCCCATCTATGAAGTTTATTTTAACATGTAGACAATATTCATTTAGATAATTACTTAGTTTTAATAATTAGTATTCAGTGTTTTAAAGTCATAAGTCTTAAGCTTAATTCTCTCATTTATAAGCTATAAAGTTTAAATCATGAATTATATTTTTCTCCTCATAATTTTAACAAATTTTAGCATGCATCTTTATAGAATTTTTGTTAAATCTATAGGTTGTCATTTACAAACTTAATACCTTTTTGTATTTTGGTCTGCATTCATACAGTTCACACATTAGATTTCTCTTTTTATGGCTTCAATTATTTGACAGATAATAATTTCAAATTGCTTAAATTATTCTTAAACTTTAATAAAGGTAATATAATCATGTCTAAATTTTCTTAAATATTTTAATACTGCAAACTTAGTAAGATTTAAACATAAAATCACAACTCTAAATCAACTGACACAGAACAAGAAATAGGCTTTCCCACCATTGTATTATTAGTGCTGAGAGCAATCTTGATACATAAATCGTTTATCTCTAACTCTATTTTTGTCCCTATATTCATACTATAATTAGAATGAATATAAAGCTTATATTCTGCCTGGAGGCTATTTCTTCATGGTGAACTATTGGACTTGGGTTTTACTTCTTTCACTTAGACTTCTGTCATTTTGTCTCCCTTGCCTACCCCAACTTTTTTTCTTTTAGTGTATTACTTATGAGTCTAGAATTGTGAATTTTAAAATGAATTAACAATATTAGATTAAAAAGAACAAGAAAATATAAATTCAAGAAAATTAAGATATTACTTTATCACTTGATGCTGGAAAGGTAAATCAAACAGCATTAGACTCAGGTGTCTTTTTTAATTGGCTTGAGGAATCTATAATGACCTAATTTATATATTTTATGACAAATATTTAATGTAAGAAAGTGTTTACTTTGGTAGTATTTTCTTTGTTTAATGTGGTCTATTAAAATAAAAGTAATTCTCATTTGGGTTGTCAGTTTGATCTTCTTCTGATACATTGATTCTGATGGGCTATGCCTTTCTTGATTCCAGATGAGTTCTCCTTAGTGTTAAGAAGAAAATAGTTTTATTAGTGTTATATAAATTAAAGTGTTTGATTTCTTCTAGCTGCAATGCTTTAATTTTAGAGAAGTAACCCAAAATTAGAATATGACAATATTTTACTGGTACTGAAACATATTGCAACTGTCTGTTTTCATAACTGTTATTATAAAACATGTATTTTGTACCCATTGACTTACATGTAATTGACTCTTTTACATGTAAAATATAACTTTCTGTTGTTCATGCTGCTGATTCTGTTGTTTGGGTGAGCACTGCAGTCCCATGATTCTGAGAAAAATAAAGCTTGGCTTTTTTGCACATTTCCTCTGCTGTGATTATAGAGATAATTTTTCTGATGTTTTTTCTGATGATAATTTTTTCTGAAGATAATTTTTCTGCTTGGAAAATAGGTTTAATGACTTTTTGTAGATTGTGTTGCTGGTGTAATGTTTATGTTTATTTACTTATTGATGATTTGCATTATGTTTTGTGGGTATAGACAATTATAAACCACTACTGCTTAGGGCTGAACACGTAAGTATTCAGTACTTTGAATGGAATGTATATTCCCCTCCCGTTGTCAGGAACTCACTTTATTTCACCCATTCCTAGAAATTATGTTTGCCTGCTTCCACTTATAAATCAGCTCTGTTCAAAACAAGTTCTGCCCATAACATACATGGAGTATATATAGATATTTTCTTCAGTAGAAAATTGATGTTTTATCTGGTTCTATTCTGGAAGGTGGAGTTTTATGTGCTTTACCTAGTCTTTTTGTTGACTCTGAATTTCTGTTACCTGTGTCACTGCCTAGGTTCTTGGTCCTTTTCAATTAACCTGTCTGCTTTAAGACTGTACCCTCATATCCTCTGTCTACTGATGGTGACTGCTCTAGTTTTGCTCACTTGATCAATGGTGCTCTCTCATTCATTCAATAAAAATTATTGAATATCTATTAAGGACTAGGCCCTATTCTAGGACTTGGGATACTGAAATGAATAAAATAAATAAAAAAATCCTTTCTTCTGGGATTTACATTCTAGTGGGAGTGACAGCTGCTGATGATAAATACGTAAAGAAAATATATAATATATCAAATGATCATTAAACGCTAAGAAGAAAAGTAAAGCAAGGGCTGGAGGTATTATGGAAGGTTTATTCGACAAGGTTACATTTGGGCAAGAATTCAAAGGAGGTGAGGAAGGGACTGTGTATATATTTGAGAGGACAGTCACGGTGGGTCTTGTCAAGATGAGTTTTAGTTAAGAGAGTTTGAGAGAGACGAGAAAGAGTGGAAGTAAATACCAGGAGTAGAGACAACTTTTTCAAAGAGTTTTATTCTAAAGAGAAGCAGAAAAATAGGATGGTAGTAAGTAGGAGATGAGAAAATTGATAATATGTTTATTAGGATACTTGAAATTGCAGCATGCTTATAGGCTGATGAGACTGATCCAGTGGAAAGAGAAAAGTAATGATATATCAGATGCCCCATCCTGGTTTCTTGGTCTATTTCTACTCTTTGCTTATGTTGTGGTGACACCTATTAAAATAATATATTGATTAGCCCAAGTACTACAGGCAAAGAAACTATCATTCAAAAAACAATTGGCATAGATTTTCCAAAGTTAATGCTCCTTGCCATTAATCATTTTATAGATTAAATTAAATTTTCCACCAGTTTTGATATTATGCCATAGCCTTTGTTCTGGTCAAAGGCCAATTTAAATTTTTACAGAGATAAATACTTTATTTTAACCATTAGGTCATATTCCCATTTAGAAGCATAGGTACAATTCTGTTATGAGAAATCCAAAATATGAGTAACTATATCTGTCAATTAAAACAGCTATAAATCATATGTAAACTAAACCTACCCAGAACCATCAGGGTATAAGGAGCTAGAGACAGATATCATTAAGAAATAAAATATGTTAAATATTTAAAAATATCTGATATTTGTTATTTCTGTCATTGTAACTCAACATTAAGCTAAGAAATGCATTGCTTTCTGTTTACATTATCATAAAAGCAATATGTTAACAAAATGTCAAATAGTCAAATCAATTGTTAGTTGACATTCTATAAACAATTAGTTGAATGACTAAATGTTTACTTTATACGAAGACCCAGTATGCCTAGGGAATATAGTTCTAGAAACTGTATTAGTTTGGATTTTATATTAAAGCAAAAGAATTCCAACTAAAATTGGTTTTAAACCATGAAGATTTACTGGTAACTCAAAATCTAAAAATAAAGCAGGATTTAGCATTAGGTGGTATAGTAGTACTTCAGCTATATCATCAAGAACACAATTTCTTCTGTTTCACTCCTCTGCACTCCAGAAATGTCATCTCCATCCCCACACAGGCAAAACTTAAAGCCGCAAATTCACTTCCATTAACAACCAGGGCCACATGCATCCTTATTCACATTAATCATGAGGGATACCACATTCTATTTCCAGAACTGAAAATGAGAGATTCACTGAGGATGCATTTCTAGGACAGTGTCTGAGGCCAGGAAAATAAAAAGTGCTGACTATCTCAAGTCAAAAAGGTTCTCTGAGTTAGAAGATTAATTCACTTTCTCAGACTGCCTGGGATGCTGTAGATGGAGTAAATAACTGTTCTAAACTCTGGATACTTAGAAAAGAGAAAAGCAGCCAGCAATGTCTACAACTGTGACCTAGATTTTTATAAAAATTCCTTGATTTTTTAATTTTACCTTTTATGTATGACTCGGTTTCTTAGACAAAAATAGTGGAGGAATTTATAAAATTTTACTGTGTAAGTATAGTATTCAAGTCAACAATAAAATATTTACTGATTTTCGTAGTTTTATAGATGAGATATAGTTTCTGCCTTTAAGGAACTGAGTCTCACTGGGAAGGAAGAGGTGAATGAGCCACAGTTATAGCACATTCATTGTTCCGAATGAGTTAGTACACTGTACCAGAAGAACATTTACAAAGAGCTATATTCGTTTTCTAGTGCTGAACAATAAATTACCACAAATATAGCAACTTAAAACAATATATATTTATTAACTTTCAGCTGACTTGGTCCAGGAACCTGGACACAACTGAGTTTTATACTAAGCAAAGAAAGCCAATTAAGACAGCAGTCAAGCCTGAGTTCTCATCTCAAGCTCACAGTCCTCTTTTAAGCTCAGAGGTTGCTTGACAGAATTTGGGCCTCTGTCATTGTAGTACCAAGGTCCTCAGCTACTAGAGGCCTCTTGAAATTTCCTTCAAGGTCAGGAGAGTCTCTCTCACCTCAAGCTGAGCCCATCCTTCTTTTAAGGCTTTTTCCCAGAATAACCCAACCCACCCAAGGTAATAATACTTTTTATTAACTCAAAATTAACTAATTTGGAACTTTAATTACATATGCAAAAGCTCTTCATCTTTGCCATATTCTATCAGCTAGGAGTAAGTCACAGGTTCTATCCGCAGTTAAGACAGAGGATATAAAGAAAGTGAACAATAGAGGGAAAACAAAATAAGGGTTATGAGCTGTGCCTAGGATATATCCACCACAGGAACTAAATTGTCTCTAACTAAAGGTATAGAGAATTATTAAGGAAGCCTTCAAGCAATCAGTAAATTGTGAGTTTCATAACGAAAAATAAATAAGATAATTTTAGACAGGAAAGGGAGGGAAGGTCATGGAGGAATTGAACTAAAATAGGCAGAGTATAGAGTTTTAAAAGTGATTAAATGTAGAATAGAAAATAGGTCCCATATGGTTAAACCAAAATGTTGATAAGAAAAAAAAATGGCTTTAGCTTTGACAATATGGCCATGTCATAATATATGGTAAAAAGATTAGACTTTTCTCTGCATGCAATGGAGAATGAGCACAGGCATTTTCACTTTGGTTCATGAATCTATTCATTCATTTACTCATCAGTATTTACAAAATGGCACTTTATGCAAGATACCTCTTAGATGCCAAGGATATGAAGCTCTGCTGTCGGGGACTTGAAGTCTAGTGAATAATGAGTTGAGTTTGTTTAGCACCCTGTATATATGTAACTACGACACAATTATAAATCTGTAGCTTATCCCGTTCAGTGCCAGAGACACTTTGCCATTCAAACAACACAGTTGACCAAAAGTCGGATTTCAAAATAATTTAATTACTTCACTTGTATTTCTTGAATTTGGGAAAAGAACACAAAGTATGCAACAATATTTTCTAAACTTTTCCTGATCTGTTTCTCCATCCACCATCCTCATACACTGTAGCTGCTTTCATCCTTCTCTTTGTAAACTACCTGAAAAAATTTATCAGCCAGTCTGAACCTGTACACATTCTCCATATCCTCATCCCTCATATCCTTTTCTATTTATACAGAAATATCAAGGAACCAGGTCTAACAAGTTGGAAACTTCCTCATGACAAGGTAAAGGAAAAAAAATGGTTAGACAAAGCAAAAATCTCTTCAGGCAACAGGAGGAGGGAAAGCATGAAGAATTAGTCATATTTTAGTACAGTTAGATATGTCAGAAGAATAAAAATAAGGAGTAGGTGTTTTAATAAGAAGGAAAACAAACCAAATGTCATCTGTATAAGACTTTATTAAAAGCATTGTGAGAATGGCTAAAGATGACAGTTCTGTGGGGAAGAAGATGCTTAAAATTTTAGATGATAAATTGGGAGAAATCTGTCAAAGTTCAAATTTGTTTTGTGAAGTATTCATTTTTCATATTTTTGGAAAGTATGTGGACACTGGTGTTGCTTTAATCATGGAACTGAATATAGAGAGAACAGGACTGTGCACTAGTTTAGCTGTTATTTGTAGATAAATTTGGATTTAGCAAGAGGTGTGGGTGGAAAAGTTCAGACTACGGTCTTGCTCAAATTAGTGGGAATTTTCATCTTTTCAGGATCCTTCACATCATAGAATTAAACTCTAGGTTCTTTGACAACACAGAATACAGATGCCACCTCCAGACTGAGGAAGGGAAGGCCAGGAAAAACTTCCTTGTAAATAGAGTTTTATCAAAATGAGTAGCATTTTCAAAAGGTATGTAGGTGAGAAAAAGGCTGCAATATTCAAAAATTAAAATAGTTCAAATGTTCAATGACAAGAATGTATAAAGCAATGTGCATAAGTTTCCATGGATTTGGGTAGCAAAGAGGTGGAAGGAAAAAAACATTTATGATGAAATAAATGTAAAGAACAAAACAAAACTAGAATATAGGTTTTGGAATGGATTAATCCCATGAAGATTAAAATTTCTCACATTTATATATAAGACTATAGAAGATAGTTAATTCTAATAAGGTGTGATTTCTATAAAGGTCCTGAGGAATAAAGAACTATTTACTAACTAGAAAAATGCTAACAAACCCCGTGCCTATTATACCTGAAACATTGGAAACTATGAGAGAGTGGTTAGCTATTTAACAAAACTGCATTCCTTTCTAGCAGGGCACCTAGCTACAGTATATGTCTCATCTTCCCTTGCTCTTAGGAGCAGCATTATGAGAGATTTGTGGCCGGTGAAATAGTGGCCACAAAAACACACACCAGTTTCTGGCCTGACCTATAAAATCCCATGAAATCCTCTGATAGATGGGGATTGATTTTCCAAGCAAACCAGAGGCGACATGATAGAGGACCACAGAACTTCCATCAACCTGAGTCCTTAAGTGAGTGTGTAGAGCAAAGTTCCCCAGACTGCTATTAAAAGAACTTTTATTAAGATTTAAAGGTTCCTCTGTTATAAAAACTACCATTACCTTAACTGTAGTAAATGTCTCCATGAATAAGGGCATAGGAAAATGATGAATTAAGTTTGGTTTTAGTAACAGCAGACAGGTGGAAAACATTCTGTGAAGAATTAAAGTAAATAAGGGTGTCATTTATCGTGGAAAATGGCTTCTGAGGAAAACATTGGATGGGAGACAAGCAACATGAGGTAAAATGAAGAAGTGATGTAACTTTTTTAAAAAGATGAGCCATGCAACAATGTGTAGGAAGGGTTATAGTACTAAACAAGCAAGAGCTGGAGGAAGGAAGCTTGTGTGGTCTCATAGTCAGAGATATTTCTATTGTATACATAAAGAGATGTTGTATCGAAGTGATTCAAATTTTATATCTAAAGCATTCTGCATAAGTACTTTTAAAACATTTTTTTCAGAGAGGTAATCTTCAGATAGATATAATACTCAAATGTAGCATATGTTTCTGAACATATAAGACATATAGAGTTATATCACATTTTGCTTATATTGTAGTATATGTATAGAATCCATAGTAGATGGCCAATGCATATTTCTAAAAAAAAGAAGGTATTTGTGTACATATAACAGTACTTATTCATTCCTCCAAAAGGTATAGGCAGTGGAATCAAGAGAAATATATAATCTGCAACAAATTATTTTGAAGCAATTTAATAGCTAACATTGAATATTTAAATAATGGATGTCTGCAGTCCAGATCACACTTTTTATATTTTTTTTCTCTTTTGTTATTTATTATTATTTGTGCCTACAACAACTGGTCTTCCTACGTGGTCTCCCATCCAACTACTAACCAAGCCCAACCTTGCTTAGGTTCCAAGATCAGGTGGCATGGCTGTACGCCATAAACTGTGGCTCCACTGGGGTGTAAAACAGATGTGCTAACCACTACACTATGGAACTATGTCCCATTTTTTCTTTTTTTCAAATCTACATATTTAATACTTTCAAGAATGTATTATGAAACAAATATATTTATAAAGCCAGATTTTGAATATTTTTTATTAATTTTCATTCCCCTAGATAAATATATTCTATGATTATGTTTAGTTGGAATAAGAACAATTGCAAAAATCAATTCTTGCTCTTGTCTTTATATAACAAGCTACAATGTAAACTTTATAATACAAAATCAAGTAGTCCTGGATATAATTTAACTTCATAATATAAAAACTTTGATTTGCACATAAAAATGTGCAATGATTTTAACAAAACTCTATTACCATTTCAGAGTCTCTTAGTTTAGATGACCTATTAATATTCAAAATCATACTTAAATTAAGAAAATAGCCATATGCACATAGACTGCACTACTATTGTGATCATACACTGCAGGCGCTTATAATACATCAGCTCTTTTCCAAAGGATTACTGATTAGGAAAGGTCAAAATAAATCACATCTATTTAATTAGATGATTAATATGTCAAATTACCTCTCACCAGAGTAACTATATTAAGTGGTGTTTATTAAGGGCTGTTATCTAAGGTATCCAGGAGGCTTAAAATTCACATTGATCTTTTGCTAGTAATCACTAGACTAAACTCTTTCGTGTGACTCTTTAAATTTCTGAGAAATGTCAAAAACACTTTTTTTCCCATTAACGCTAATCATTTAGTTACACTTTAGCAATTCTATGAATATTTAGCATCACCTTTTTAAAAATGTACTGTAATTTTTGGATTTAAGTGCTTCTCTAGCATTAGATGCAAAACAGGGCAGCCTAGAAATAAAAAGAAGTTTCTACTATTATCTTTTACAATGCTTTGACGCTCTCTCACCTTCTCTCCCTTCCCAGCAAAGCACTATAATGACTCCTATGGCATTTCCAATAGAAATGCTACCAGACACTGCATGGTATGAACCATGCTCTCTTCTCGTAACACATTTACTATCAGCCATTCTGTTCCCAGCCCACTGGCACTTGGAATATACTGTCCTTTTCCCACCAAAGAAAAGTTGCGTGGATGCTCTCAGAAGAGCTAATCACCACCTCGGGACTCCTTCCCTCACAGCTCTTCTCTTGACTGCTTCCTATCCTTCAGATCTCAGTCACCTTCTCTGTCTTGTTATTCGTTATTCTGCCAAACCTATCAAAGTGCCTGGCACATAGTAGGTGACCAAAAAATATACTGTTGAAGGAAAGAAAGAAAGAAGAAAAAAAAAAGAAAAAAATAACAATTGTCTTTTGCACTGTTTTATTGTATACTGCATACAGTTACAAATACATACACCCAGATAATTCCATTTTAAAACTAATCCATTATAAATATTATGATAAGCTCTAAATAGCATTTTGTGTGATATATTTTACAGCTTTAGATTGTGCAGGTTTTAGGGGCATGTCAATTGACAAGGTTTAAACATTCTTTAGGTATACTATTTCATGTGATTTGACATACTATAGCTCTCCAGATAGTTCATTATAGTAATGAAAGCAACATTGCTGTAAACAATCAAAGTTACATGCATGTTAGTGTATGGATAAGACTCTCTTATTGCATGCTTAAGTAATGTGAGTCTCTCTATAATTAGCTTATCAGTTTAAATAGTTTTTACTAATTTAATTTTCTTCTCTATTTCCTATTAATAGATTGTCATGGATGATTTACCTGATGTAATTAATAACTTGGGAGCTACATTATGACTGCTGAAAGGCATGATTAGAAATGAACGTTTAAATATTTTTAAGCTATTTAATTTCCTTTCTGACAGACAGATTGAAAAGAGTAGAATCATTTTGAAGAGAATAAAGGTTTCAATACAACATTAATATAACCTATAGTTCTATTAATTGACCAATTGAAGAATGTATTCAATTAATTATCTCATATTTTTAATCTCTTAAAATTATATTGTTAATTTAAGTGAATTATCATTAAAAGGTGAGGAATTTTATAAGGGAAAATAAAAAGGAAAATTTCAAAGGTATATATTCAAAGATATATACCTTTGTGCTTCTTGTATATCATTGACTTTACTAAATGGACTTTTCCATTTACCTTTAGTGGGTAGACCAAATAGAATTTTAAGGTTTGCTTCATCTTAGAATTGCAATACTGTATGACTCATTTATTCAACAAAATGTTTGAACACAAATAATGTGGCAGGATTATTACAAGATAATTATGTCATTAATTTATTCACTAAATATTTATTGAGCTTTTGCTACATGCCAGACATTATGGTATATTCTGGAGCAATAATAATGAACAAAAGTGTCTTTGGCCTAACGGAAATCATTATTAACTAGGAAAAGAGGTAGATGATAGAGAGATAGATAGATAGATAGATAGATAGATAGATAGATAGATAGATAGATGTTATGGAAAATTGCAAGGCAGAAAAAGTGGTTTAGAGAGTGCTGGGGAAGAGAAGGAAATGCTTGAAAAGGTGGAGGTGTATGTAAGATTATGATTATAATGACAGGTTGTAGTACCTAAAATAGATAGCTAGAGATGTAAGGACATGAGAAAGAATGAAGAGATGATATGCTGTGGATGTTAGTCCGTCTAGCTTTGGAGAATTGCTGAATTTGGGGTATTTAAACAAGTAATTAGAAATATAGAAGATAATACATAAAGAATGAGATGTTTAGAATTGAGTTTGTTGGAATTAAGGTGTAGCTATTGTTATTAGCAGGACACAGCATGACCTTGAAAGTGGGTGTCTGAGGCATGTTTGAAGATTAAGTTGTTGAAAAAGAGAAGGTCAAGAAACTTTTGTATGATTATTGAATTCATCAAAAATTCTGACTGGGACAATTGTGATGGTAAGCCAGGTATTAAAATATTTAAGAATGAGAGAAAGAAATTAAATTACATCTTTAAATTACTTCAACAGAAAGCAGCGGTGTAGTCTGAAAGTTTGGGCTTCAAAACTGAAAGTTTCAGGAAGGAAATAGCCTGAAAGTGCCAGTGAAGGAATTTCACTGGGCACCTAAAGTACTTCCATAACCAACCAACCTTACTAGTTTGTTAGTGGGTATGGTGGATTAGTGTTCAAGACATCCCACCCTCCTTCTAATGGTACTTGATGAATAGCAGAATGTAGAATGCTACAACCTACATTTTCAAGATTCTCTTACAGCCAGGGCTCCCAGTGTGATTTAGATTCAGTCAATTTCATGTTCCCTTAGAAAGCTCTCTTTCTATGGCTTCTGCTCTATTGGCTGACAAGCACACCAGAGAGGTATGTGGGGCTTCTGTGTCAGCCATAGCAGAGGCTCAGCGTCTTGCCAACCACTCTGTGGATGCTGAGAGACAGAGCATGTGGCACAGATCTCACTAGTGTGGGCTGTAGTAGACATACTGTGGTTCTGGATCTGCCACTGCTGTTGTTTTTCTGATCATAGCAGTGGTGCTGGAAGGCTGGAGACTTCCTGTCGGGGGAAGAGATGGCGATTTCCCTCGATCCTTGTTCTATTGGATTAGTTACAAAATGTTTAACCTAAAGTCTGTTTCTTCAGTCCTCCCAGAAATCCAGTCATTTAATATGCTGTGACAAATCCGCCACTAGCTACAGTGAATTCTGGTTTTCGTAATAGATCCTGAGCAATATAGAACAGTTAGAAAGAGCTACATAGAATTCCATACAGTAGACACTCAGGAAGAAGTTAAGGGGAAATGTTACATAAGTGATTTTTATTTAGCTTCTCTTTTGCCCATGAAGCCTTACCTTTGGATCTGTAAAACATAAGGAGAATTTATTTAACATGTTTTCCTTTGAGATCAAAAGAATTTCATGTTTAACATTATCAATATAGTCTATTAATTATCCAATTACCCATGGTACTTTGCTAAATGACATGACAAATGATCTACATATTTCATCTGTGTGTCTTTTCTTAATTAACCTTCTAAAAGTTAACAGAAGAATGCATACATTTATACAAAACACAATAAAACAACTGTATTGGTTTTCAGAGGCTGCTATAACAAAGTATTACAAACTGAGTGGCATACAAAACAGAAATTTATTGTCTCATAGTTCTGGATCCTTGAAGTTAAAAATCAAGGTGTTGGCTGAGTTGATTTCTTCTGATTGCTGTGAGTAAGAATCTGTTGATTCCTCTTGCTTCTGCCTGGTCGCTTCAGGGATTCTTAATAGATAGAGTTCTCCCTGCATCTTCACATTGCCTTCCTTCTGTGTTTTTCTCTGTCCAAATTTCCTCTATTTATAAGGATATGATCATATTGAATTAGAACCCAAATCAAATAATCACATCTCAATGTGATCATTTGCAAAGATATTAGTTCCAAATAAGGTCACATTCATGGCTTAGGACTTCAGCAGCTTTGAGGGGACATAATTCAACCCACAACAACAACCAAATAGAAATATAAATGTCTGGTAACTGAAAGTTAAGTCTGTAGTAGAGTTGGTAAATAGAGATAAGAAAATTGTATATAATACCTAATTTACTAATTTAATCTCAACAAGAACTCTATCAAGAAATATCTTCATTTTAGCAAGGAGTGGCAGCTTAAAACGTCAAATGTCATAGAATAACAAATGAATTAATTTATTTCTGCTGTCTATTATCAAGGAAAGGACAGTGATTGAAGAAAGTAAAGGGCTAAATTATACAGGATAGTTTAGTATATTTAGTATTTAAACTCTGAAATTCTAAAATTAATCTGTTTGAAACAAATTCAATACACTTTTCCACTCTTCCACACTGTTTTCCCAAAACAGAAAAACTACATAAGAATTATAAATCTAGAAAGCATCATTTTGATTGGTTTTCACATCAAGGAAATGTTTATATTGTAAGAACTATTTTCTAAGAACTGTTTTCTAAAAGCAATATTATAATAACTATTTCAACCATGAGGAACAGAAAATTGAATTTAAGACCCGTCCAGGTACCTAACGCTGGAAACTTTGGTAAGAGTTCTGGTAAGAGATGATGAGGACTGTAGGAAAAATGTGTTGAGATATCAGAAGCATACCTGGGGTAGAATGTATAAGTCTTGATTATTTATTTGATGTGCAGTAATGAGGGAGGTGGGAAAGGAGTTTACAATGACTCTCAGATATCTAATCAAAAGAAAAAAAAAGGTCAGTCATAAATGTGCATATAGAAAAATATTCAAAAAGAAAAAATACAGAGAAAGTAAGTTTTGAGGACACTGAGTTTGAGAAGAATTTGAAACATTCAGATGATAAGCACTAAAGAAATTTGAGTATGAAAATCCGAGCTGATGGGAGAAGCCAATGATAGTCTTCAGAAGCCTGGGGTGAACATCGCAGCCAAATTCAAACATGAGTCAGAAAGAAATGAAACAAATGATGATGAAGCTGATATAATTGTAGCACAATACTTGGAATTATTTGGTATTTACATTTTTTAAGTAATTTAATTATATAAGCACAGTATGTTGATCAATATGAATAATATGTCTTTGGATTTATATATGATTTGCTTTAACAAGAATGTGTTATAAACATGTTGGATGATCCTCAAGATTTCTGAGAAACAACAGGTTTTATCCTACAGTAAGTTTACTTTTGATTTACCCTGCATCAACAACTCAGTACATCAAGCTGTTAAGAAGGAGGGGTATAGCCTTATCATAGATTTTACTACTGTTAAGTTAGCATAATCTTATTTTTCAAGTGCTAAGGATTATTCATTACAAATAAAGTACAATTGTCAGCTCATTTTAATAATGTTTTTAAAATACTTAAAAGCAAAATTTGTGGCAATGTCAGCATAGGAACATGTCATACTTTCTTATTAAATTACTTTCAGTTTTCACATGTATAGTCTTACAGATTAAAGTTAACAGCAGAAAAGAACACTGAAGAAGTACAAAAAATGCATAAAAAGAAAGGCACTAACAATCCACAAAGTGATAATTCTTGATAATAAAAGCATAAGTGACAGCTTAAAAAGTCAAATGTCATAGAATAACAAATGAGTTAATTTATTTTTGCAATCTGTTATCAAGGAAAGGATGGTGGATTGAAGAAAGTAAAAAGGCTAAACCATATTTACTTTAAAAAAACAGAAATCAAATTTATTATTGTATAAAAGTAATTATTTGAATTTCCAACCATATCAAAAATGTCTTATTTAGTTGTATCAGAATACCATGGTACCTCCCTAATTTTTTTCTCCTAATTTCATAGTCTTAATAAAGAGTTTACTTTATAAGAGGACAGACCTCCAAAAATTTCCTAACTTTGTATATATGAAAACGCTCGTTTAAAAAATATTTCTAAAAGAATTATTGTAAAACATTCTAAAATATTTTATTTTAATATCCTAACTTACAATTAATTCATTTTCTCAGATGATTACAAAAGGAAAGTTACAGTTATTTGTCATTTTTTTTTTAGCAACCTCGGATATGAATTACTATCATAGGATGTAAAAGTCAAGGCCTCATTCTAAATGGTGCATATCACTTAAATTAGTCTGCCCCCAGGGTGAATAAAAGATAAGATGGTTTCAATGACAACATCAGCAGATGTGTGCATGTGGGAAGGGCTTGCAGAATGGAAGAAGTTTTCTGAGAAGGTCTGCTTATTGCACTGATTCCATGTATAGTGTTTGCATAGACAATTAGATTGAAATAGGTTGCTCTTTATCTGTGAAATTACGCCCTTTTTTTCCTCTTCTAGTTTCCCTCAAAATCTAACAAATGGAATAGAATGGTTCTGAACTTTTAAAAATGTTCACATTAGTTCTGATGGAGAAAGACAAGGTTTGATTCTCACAGAAACTATCATTGAGTCCTTTGTAGTCAGGAAAAAGGGAAAGTATTTTCTTAAAGGTGGTGCCTGGCTGCTTTTCTTGTTCAAGCTAGGTTTTCAGAATTCTGATCTGTCCTGGGTCACTGGCAGCTTTGAGCTTAAGGCAGAGAGAAAACAAAGACTGAATTTCACACAAGAAGACTTTACACAATTTCAAATTTAAAGAGAAAGTCAGGAATCAAGAGCCAAAATTGAAATGAAGGATCCTCAAAAAGGGTTAGGTGGAGTGAGCAAGTTCAGAAAGCAAGGCTAAAGGATGCGGTGATTAGGAGGGAGCCATCAAGGGCCCTAAGAACCTTGGGACAGAGAAAGATTTATACAAATCCCTTTAATTAAAAGCTTTTCGACTTAGGCTTTATGTCTGATATTGACCCTGTTATATAATCTCAGACCAAAAGTGGGAGAAGGGGAGGACGGAACAGGCATACCTACTCATCTAATTTAAAGATCTTTCCTCATCCACAGGAGGGCTAAGTTGAAAACCATTTTTTCCATTACCATTTTCTAATTTTTGTGTGATATCTAAAGACTGAACTGCTGTGGAGGGGCACTACACAAATTTCCATCATCTACACATCTAAAACCCTCACTGGGGGTTTGCTTCTACTTTGGTTTGGACCCAAGTGAAGTGATTTTGTTTATATTTTTTAAATGCCTATAAAATATACTTTTTTATTTATAATTCTTTAAGTTTCAAAACGTTTCTGCCATACTTATTTTCTCATTTGATCTTTGCAGATAATACATGATCAAAATACATTTGATCTTTGCAGATGATAGATTTTGTATTATGAACTTTATTTCAGCGATGAAAAGCAAATATATACAGATTCCATAAAGTCAATATGATACCGCAAACTTTAATAGTATATGACTAGAAAACAGTTCTAAGAGACTTAGGACTTATTTACATCAGGAGCAAAAGTAAAGCTCTATGGTACTATTAATTTTTAAATTCCTGACACCAAAAAAAAAAAAATTTAATATTGAATAAAATTTAGGAACCACTGGTCATGTGACAGGGCATCAGATTCAATGCCAGGTGTTCTCTGCTCTAGTTTCACACCTGCCACAGTCTGTATGAGCTTGAACAGGTCCTCCCGCCCTACTCTCTTATAGATTGTTCTCCACTAAAACTGATTACACCTCAGATTTTGAGCCAAGGAAAGACATGTGTGTCTCATGTTGTGAAAAGATCTTTCTAAGTTACAAAGCTGAGAGTAGACTGAAAGTGATGAGATGGAAGCAAAAAGTAGTTAAGAGATTAATCCAGAGGAAAGATAAGAATTCTTGGACCGGCATGGCTACTGGAAAGAAAATGAGAAGTAGTCATATTCTGGATATGTTTTAAAAAGTAGAGCCAACAATTTTTTCTAATAGACTGAATGAAATGAAAGATAAAAATCAAGACTGATTTCAAGTTCTTTGGCCTTGATAATGTCTAAAGAACTTTGATGGAGTATGGGATACTATAAAGTTACTCCAGAGACACTTTTAAAATTCAATTAAAATTTTTTTGAACATTTATGTAAGAATTTCAGTCTAGGTGTTAGCTGTGTGTATTTACTTTTGAGTTGATAAAGATGTGAATTGAAGGAATATCTACTTTGCTAGAAATCTATATTTTAAAAAATGGGAGTTTTTATTACTAAACCCTATAAGAAAATAATTTAAAATGATAAATGTGCAGTTTTTAGTTTGGATATAATAAGATAAGTCAAATGAAAAAGACCTGAGAGGATTTGTTGGAAAAGATTCATATAAATCAATGATAATGTGTGCTAAAGGTGTAATATAGTCTTAAGCTTATCCGTGAGTGGTTGCTTATCTGAACCACAGAAAATAGAAATTGTTTGAGTAACCATTTTCTCAATTCTCCTAAGATGGCACATAGCTGCTACTACCATTCTAAATGGTTCAGAGAGAAGTTGATTCAGTATGTATGCTTTGAGTCATTAGAGCTTATGGATGCCTTGAGTCATTAGAGCTTATTTTCTTGTGGAACTGTGGTTGAGAAAGACTAGTATGATGAGGGCTACACCTGGCTAATCACCTGTTTTAGTAAATAAATTTTTATTGAAATATTGCCATACCTATTCACTTATTTATATTTTATTTATGCTGCTTTTGTGTTACAACAATAGAGCTGAGTGGTGGAAAAAAAGACTGGCCTGCAAACTCTTAATTATTTACTATCTGGACTTTTACATAAAAACTTGGCTGGTCAATAGTCTGGATTCATGAAGATAATATATCTACTGTAGACCTTCCTGGTTATGTATTTTTCACAGTTTCACAATATTAAATACTTTCAAGATTAAAATGATTAGAACGGTATAGGAATAGAAAATGCAGTATATGTGTTTACTTCAATTAATCAAATATCCTTTGTATATATAAAATGCTATATTTAGTTTAAAGAATTAGCTACAATTCATGTACTCAACAGACTTAGATTTCAATAGAGGAAGTGCACAGAAGAAGTTCTGATTGGACCTCCACTTTGTTTATAGACTTCATCTCTGACATGTGCACCCCTAGGACCATAGAGCCAAAGGCACATTTCCTGTAGTACAGGAGCTTGGACCTATAGGCTGGAAAATACATGTGTGCAGATGTATCTGAGTCCCCCACATCGTGTGAGATAAAGCTGGTGGTGGTGGGAAGAGAAGGGTAACAGCATCAAACCTCCATTTGTGCTCTTGCCATAGGCCCTGCTAATGTTACTGGCAAGCCTGTGGATGGTTAGGTTCAGTGAAGAGGAACACACAAGGCTGAAGGGATTAAGCAAGATTTTTTGTAGGAGAGTGACAGCCTGGCTGAGCCGAAGATAGTTCCCCCCAAATTTGAGGGGATCTGAAACTTATATGGGGCTAGAGACCAGCTTTTTTGGTGGTAATATTTGGGGCAGGTAAATTGGCGGGGAAGGGAAGAGAATCTAATGAAGTGGGAGGAGAGGATGTGGGGTTGCTAAACCAGATGCAAGGTCTATTTCTCACACAAAGATAAGGGTGAAGTCTTGTTCCCATACTATGTGGGGGCAAAATGGGCGGGGTGTTAGGGATTGGGCCCTCCTGGACCTAACAATAGCCAGATGCTAGAAAACAAGTACCCGCTGCTGGCCATCACTATAGATCTGGGTACAGATCAGACCTTTCCACATAGGGAGTTGTCAGCAAAGACACCAAATAAAAACCAATAGGGAGAAAGCACTTGGCTGAAGGAAACAAAATGCCATATCCTGATCTTTTGATTAATTGCCAAGATTTTCTATTTTCTTACAAAGATGAAGCACAGCAGCTACTCGACCATTATTCTCAACACATTTAGTTACACTTTCGTTTTAGCATTGCAATAGTTTAGCTCTTTCTTCCTTTCCCTTTGCAGACAGTCCACTTGCCTCAGTACCTCAAAAAGTTATGAGAAAAAGAATTCTGTGTTGATTAAGACTTTTAAATACATGATAAATACCTGATTTAATTATGATTACTTTATAATTAATTATTTATTATGAAACTACATGTATCTCACCACAAATACTAGCCAGCCTTAAGAATATCACTGTCTATCTTTAAACATCTTACATTAAATACAGTATTATTTTGCTCAAATTATCTTTTTTGTACCTTTATCATAAGCTACAACAATCTAAAAGATTTTCTTTTTAATGAGTTTTAAACCAACCATTTCTTATGAGTCTGCCCCAGTTTTCCATACGTTGTACATTCTGGTTAAAATAACATATTATATTTATGCATAGGCTTTGACTATTTAAGCTTTGAGGTGAATTTATAAAATGTAGAATTTATAAATAAAGAAAAGTGAGCAATTTATTAAACTTATCAAGGACCCAGGATAGTTAATTTCTGTGCAAAGGCTATTGATTTCAGTTTATATTTTACCCATAAGATTCTCAAAAACTGCATAAATGATAAAAACTCTTTATATATTTTTGTTTTCTTTCTTCATTTAGTAAAACATATTTTTTTACCAAAAAACAGAAGAGTGAGTAGTCCTATGTGTATCCAGATTTAGCTAGCTACAGTTACATCTGAAAATTTGATCAAAGTCAAGTTGTAGAAAACTGTGTATGCCATTCTAAATCATTTGATGTTTACCATGCAAATAATGAAAATTTGTCTAGCTTTTCTTTTCTTTCTTTTTTCTTTTTTTCTTTTCTTCTTTTTTCTTTTCTTTCTCTTCTCTTCTCTTCCTTCCTTCCTTTCTTTTTTTTCTTTTTGTTTCTTTCTTTTTTTTTCATGACAATAGGATGTGCAGATCTGAGTTTCTGAAATATTTTTTTGGAACTCAGAAGGGCTGTCTGGAAAGTAAAGATTTTAAATGATAGAAAACTAGTCAGAAGGCTGTTGCCATAGTTCTTGCAAGAGAAATTGATCTGAACCAGGGCGATGACAATGGGAGGAAGAAAATGTGGGAAAAGAACTAATCAAAGTGAAGTATTAGTTATGGGAGGTGGAAATGTTTAGTGTGGAGAACAAAAACCACATACACGGTTTCAAAATAATTGAAGAGCTCTTCTCTGGTCTCTCTCTCTCTCTCTCTCTCTCTCTCTCTCTCTCTCTCTTTCTCACACACACACACACACACACGCACACACACACACACACACACACACACACCCTCCCTCTTTCCTCTTCTCTACCTCCCTCCCCTTGCCCCTTTACTTATCTCTTAAAATTTCTGTAGACAAATGGCTTTTTGATGAAGTCTATGTTTTCTCCTAAAGGAGTCATTCCAAGTAAAGGGAGCAGTATAAGTTGTAGTGGATAACATGTGGTTGCCCAGTTTTACTAAATTTTAAATATTACACAGGTTCATGATGATAAATAAATTTAGATTAATTTGAGTTTAGATTCTCTAACAGTGAGGCTAGGAAAGAAAGACTGAAAATTTTACTCATAATGAGAAAAGGTCATTTGATCTATTTTCTTAAAAATTACAAATTAAGTCAGAGCATGACTTCCATAAAAATATGGTAATCCATTAGAAAACAAAGTACTCCAAAATTGCACATCCTCTTTTCTGAGAAAAAATGTTTTTTATTATGTAACTTCCTTTTAATGCCAGAGCTTAGATCTATTCTTCTTCAAAGCTACGTTATTGTCTCCAGCTCTGTGCATCCTTGGCTTTTAGTTTTTTGTTCTTTGATCTACTTTAGCAGAAAATTGAAAATAGCAGTGTTAAGAGCGTTACATATACCT
Source organism: Macroglossus sobrinus (assembly GCA_004027375.1). Lineage (NCBI taxonomy): Eukaryota > Metazoa > Chordata > Mammalia > Chiroptera > Pteropodidae > Macroglossus > Macroglossus sobrinus. Next base: position 58,883 of record PVKZ01001038.1, on the reverse strand, counting down.
AAGAGCAAATCTTTACCTTGGAAATAACACTGCCTTTAGCATATCTTTTTAAATTTTAATTTAAAAATAAAAATGTGAGTAATAAACTTCTAACAAGTATAAAGATCTAGCAAAATATGACCATATTATATTAGCTTTTATAAATTGGCTAGTATTGTTTAGTAAGAATAATTCATGCCTCAGACATTTCAAAAGCCAATAATGGTTTGTCTATTCATTTATTTATTTAGTCATTTGATAAATATGTTTTGAGAATTTATTAGATGTCAGGTACTTCACTGAGCTTCGTGATACAACAATGCTCAAAACGGAGAAATGTGCCTGTGCCATGGAGCATACAGTGTTCAGGGTGAGTAGACAATAAAATAATTTAAGCAAATATATAATATGTTAGATAGTGATAAATATTCTGGTTGAAAATAAAGCAAAGAAGGGGTGTTTCAAATTTAAGTAAGGTGATCAGAAAATGCTTTGTTGAAAATGGAGTATATGAATAAAGATTTGGCTGAGATGAGGAAGCAGCTATCTGGGAAAAGGCAAAGGAACTAGCAAGTGCAAAGGTACTGAGATGAATGTATCCCTGGCATGTTTGAGCAAAGGAGACAATTCTGCTATAGGAGAATGTACTAGGATAAAAATCGTCAGTGATTAAATCAGAGGAGAGCAGTGCAGGTAGGACATTTTAAGCAATAGCAATGACTTTGGCTTTTAACATGAGTGCAGTAAAAAGCCACTAGAGGATTGTGAGGAGGTGGTGGTGCTGGTCTGACTTTGGTGTGAACAGAATCTCCTAGTTACTGTGTTAAAAATAGACTGAAGTAGGGCAACTACTATTATTGGCAGTGGTTCTTCCCTGAAGCAGCTTTATCTGAGTTAATCTGATTATGAGGAGCAGAGGTCAGGAGTACAAGAATTAAATCTGTGGACAAACAGAAACAGAAACAGAGGAATCAAGAGTCAAATTAACAGATAAAATTTGGAAAAGCTCACAGTTCAAAGATATGTGTTATATAGCCCAAATGAGTGAATGAACATTTGACACACTACTATTTAATATAATGTAACACCCAAGAAAGATAAGATCTGATTATGTTAAATTAAATTATATTTTTAAAATAAATAATTCACTGTATATTTTAGAAATTGAAATTGAGCAGCTTTTAATGTGTATCAACGGATGCTGTGTGCCAAAGTAGCATTGTGTGTGTGTTCTTTGATCTGGAAGCTTTCCAATGTGAAGTTCCTAAGAATTTGGGGAAAATGTGTAAATGAACTCAAAATGAATAAAAAGTCATGAAAATTGATTAATTCAACAAAATTTATGAAATGCTTATAGTGTTCCAAGCACTTTACTACAAACAGGAGCTGGGCAGGGGTTACCGGGTAGTAAAAGGGTACATAGGGTAGGGAAGGTATATATTATAGTGGTTATGAGGTCAGGGTTTGGGCCAGAGAGAATGGAATTCCAGCCCTGGTACTTGCTAACTTCATGACACTGAGTAACTAATCTTTTTAAACCTCAGTTTCCTTAAGTGTAAATGATGATCACAATATTTATTTTATAGGGCTGATAGAAGCTTAAATGTAATAATTATGTGTTTAGCAGAGAGCCAAACACATAATAAGGACTCAGTTAATGGTGGTAGTTCCTCTATTGTTGCTTTTTGTCTGAGTTTAATTGTGTACAGGTTAGGATAGCAAACTCTAAGCTTTGCAATGTTATGTGTTATAAAACAGATTGCTATAGTGGTTAGCTAGCTAGATAAATAGATTGATGGCTCAATGTAATAGCAAGAAATAAAGTGCTAAAGGGAAATCAGGAAATATGTCATAGTAGATAGGTGAGGAAGTACCTATTTACTGAATTTTAAAGAATGAGTTCAAGTTTCCAGGTAGAGGCCATCATTCATTCATTCATTCACTCATTGTCATTCATTCAATTAATATATATTTATTGTGTGTATGTAAGGAACATGGAACTAGGAACTAAAAATGCAAACCTTTATAAGAAGTAATCTTTGCCCACCCTTTTCCATTATGATGGAAACAAGAAATTTATGAGAATCAACTATTACACTACATGAATATGTGTTCCCTAAGGCTTCCTGTAAGCTATATGTCTTGAGCGTGGAGTGGAAAGAAGGTAAAGTTTGATTCTGTTTGTAGTAATGAGAGAAGAAAAATGAAAAGAAAATTCTGCAAGTATCTATTCTAGGTGCTATCCACACTCACTTAACACTTAACAGTCCTCTGAATTAAGTATTGTTTTTCTGATTTGACAGAAGAAGAAACTTAGATTCAGGGGTGTTAACTCTCTTTTCCAGATCACATAGCCAGCAAAGGGAAGAATTAGGATTTGAACATGCCCAGAGCTAAATTTGAAGGGAGTAAGAAAGTGCATGTTGCTATGTGCCTGAAAGAAGAAGAGACCTGGAATATTTGTGAGCATCTCTAATGACAATCACAGATGACTCCCTGCTTTGAGAGACTGGTCAGAGTAGAATTGGCTGAAGTTAGTACGGGAAGTTCACGTCCTTTGGTTTAAGGGTTCCTGGCAAGAGCTAAAAACAGCAAGGCAGGATATGGGAACAGTGGTATTCTGGAGAGATTATCAAGAAAATGATCAGGGACCCAAGTACAAACTCTCACATGCAATGAAAAGTGCCCTGGAAGTGCCTGGCTGCCCATACCTCCGTCATTTGTTTGTTTGTTTGTTTGTTTGTTTTTCTTCACTTGCAAGATCAGGTTTTAATGAATTTGAACACAAGGCATGGGTTTCTGGGTGTATCATGTGGACTTTTCATTTTGAATAGGGAGCTCTAAAGCCTTGGGCTTGAAGAAATTTATTCTGTAAGTTCAAGATCTAGACAAACATATATGTTAAAGCTAAGAGTAAAGGTCAGAGTCTTTGTGTTTTGTTTATAATTCTGCTACATTCCTACACGGAATTCTTAGTTATTGTTGAGTGTGACTAAAGAACCATTAAAAACATATATTTTTTGCTTGTACTCTAGGATTACATGATCTATAACTCCTCATTGGTATTAGAGTATGACTAGTCATTAGAAAGAGGAGGCAGTAAGCTCTTTGAGAAAGACAAACAAAACTTTCTTGTACTTCTAACAGGGGTCCAATCTGTATACATTTGTTAACATCACTCTGCCTTTCAAAGGCATAGAAATACCACTACCAATATCTCAGGGTGATTACCAGGACATCTGCCTTCTAGGAGAATAGGATCAGGATTGGAATTGATTGGTGATATCAGGAAGATCTGTGCCATTTAGCCACAGACTCAAAGGACATGTGTAATCTACATCTCCAGGTGAGGGAGGGTGGAACATGCCATAACCTATGATCTTTACCCCTTACTCTTGGCTGACTTCGAAGAATTCCACTGAGTTCCACTCTCCTCAACTGTAAAATAGGGATGATGATATTTACCCCATAGCTTCTCAGATTTAAGGGATCTGATGGAAAGTGCTCAGCATGTTACAAACATGCTATTACAAAAAACGATGACTTGTCTTCCCTTCTCCCTCTTTCCCTGTTCTTCAAAAATATAATTATTATTAGATGAACCTCTACCTCCAAGGTGAGAATTAACTGAGATCGTAGTATGGATATTATGAGAGATTGCTTTTGACTGAGCCTCTCTGCTCAGGTGTGGATTAAAAGAGAGAGAAAAATGAAAGAGAACGAGAGTCAATAGCCCCTTCTTTGACGTTATGAATAGTTTCTTAGCTGTAACAAAAGAAAAAAAGAAAACTCAGAAATTCCCTGTAGTCATTGTAGTTGTTGACAACAGAAGATAAAGAGCAGTTGTGGAAAGGTACACCATTCAAGGAATTCCAGAGGCATGGTACAGAGACAGGATATAAGTCCTGTCGGGGAGAGTGTTCCATGCGTTCATGCAGAGCTTGCAAAGATTAATGTGGCAGAACTACTGAGTTCTTTGCAGCACCCGAGCTGTGAGCTTATAACATTGGCTTTTGCAAGGAGGCCCAAACTTCCACCAGAGAAAGAGTATCATAATGATTTTTTTCTTCCATTGCTCGATGCCCAATACTTTTCTTTTTTACCGTACTTCCCTCAAGGGAAACATGCATTTTTAAATACTTGAGAGTCTGAAGTAAGAAAGGCGCATCCCCTCTGTGCTATTTTTACAAAAAAAAAAAAAATTAACCTCAGGGTAATTATAGGAAAATATCAAATAAACCCAAATTGAGGATCATTTTACCAAATATGTGACCAGTACTCCTCAAAGATATCAAGATCATGGAAGACTGAGAAACTATCACAGATTAGATGAGACTAAGAAGACATAATGACTAAATACAACATGGATGGTACCTTGGTATCTCAGATTGGATCCTGGGACAGAGTAAGAATATTAGTGGAACAACTTGGGAAATCAGAACAGTATAGTTAATAGTTTTGCACCAATGTTAATTTCTTAACTTTAATAAATATCATATCCTAATAGTATTTAAGGCTGGTGAAGAGTATATGGGAAATCTTTGTACCATCTTTGTAACTCTTCTATAAATCTAAAATTATTCAAACTAAATTTTAAAAATATCTCTGGCATATACCACAGTGTACTCTCTTGAGCCATATATAGGCAACTCTTTATAACTTATTTTTAGGAATATTAAAACAAACTAGTAAAGATTCATTAAAATAATAATTTTTTTCATGATGATATTTATTTATTTTTAAAATTTTTAAATTAAATTAATTGGGTGACATTGGTTAATAAAATTATATAGGTTTCAAGTGTATGACTCAATAATACATCATATGCATATTGTGTTGTGAGTGCACAACCCAAAGTAAAGTTTCCTCTGTCACTTTATATTTGACCCCCTTTACCTTATATTTGACCCCCTTTACCCTTATCTACCTCCTCCCTCTTCCCCCTTTTCCTCTGGTAACCGCTAGACTGTTGTCTGTGTCCATGAGTCTCTATTTGTCTTTTTGTTGCTTTCAGTTTTATATCCTACATATAAGTGAAATTATATGGTTCTCTTTTTAACTTTATGAGAATAGCAGCCATTAGGATTCTGTTTGTTTTATCAGCATTTGGAATACTGTGCCATCCCCCTCATCAGCATATTTCTCAAACCGATTTTATTGAAGAGCCTAAGAAAGAGAAAATTATGCAAAAATAAAATTGAACACTGCTGTTGGAAGGTGAAGAAAACTTATGTAACTTATGAGACCTTATGTAATTCGTATTCCAAAAGCACATGAGGAAACTTGTGTTCTAAGAAAGAGAAAATTAATACAAAAAAAAGATTAATTTAGATATAATCTTGGGAAGAAAATATATTAAATCACTAGTCTCATGTAGAAATTCAAATGCATCTCATTTTTCTAATATTTAATTTTCTATATTGTTGAGCCAAAAATAATCATGGAGTGACCTGAAATGTGGTCTTGGTGCAATCATGTCTGTTCTCATTTTTATTAATCACAAAGAACAATCTGTAAGAGGATTTATTCATTGGTGAATAAAGCATTTGTTTGTCTCTAGGGAAGTGGGACTGCTGCCAAACAACTCATAAGCATGAGGAACTTAGCATTGGACATATATTTTGACCTTTATATTCAAGACTATTGATTGTAACAAATTGTTGTTACAAAGTGTTGAAAGAAAAAAAATACACATCCAGAGATGGAGCTCTAATAGAGGAAAAGCCATTTTAAAACCTATCAAGTCAGCTGAGGCATTCAGAGTCAAGAAGAGAAAGCTGTGGTACATGGCATAAGATATGCATCCACCTTCTCAGTTTTATTTTTATGCCTCAAAGCTTATTCCCTTTCTGTCATACTAAACCATCCTTCTAGTCTTACTTGTATAAACATAACAACATTGACATCCTGTGATATTTTTTTCAGCATATCTTTTCTGTTTTATTTCTAAATGTTAAATTAGCTCATCCTATCTCATAGGATTGTAGGCTAGAAATGTTGAACTCTGATTATGTGTCCATATTAAAGCTGGCAATATATACAGAGTAAAAGTTTATTATCAACTTTTTTCTTCATCTATATTTATGATTATTTTTCCATCTATTTTTTTCTCCAACTTCTTATCTGAAACATTTGAAAGTAAGGCAGACAACATTGTGCCTCATCCCTAAGGACATACTGTGTCTCTTGCAAAAATGATGACTTTCTCCTATCATAACTACTATACTAGTATCATACCCAAGAAATTCCACATGATGCAATAGTATGCTTTAACAAATAGTCCATATTCAATCTTCTCCAATTCTTCCAAAATATTATTATTCTTTATAGCTTTTTATTCAATTCAGAATTTTTCAGAATCATGGATCATATATTGACCCATGATTGGATTTTCTATGAACTCCCTTTCCTGAAACTTTGCCACTTGAAGAATCAGACTGATGCTTTATTACATCTATCACATCTCGCTTTACAAATACCAATCTCTCTATTTGTATATAAAAAATATGAAAGAAAGTCAAAAAGGAAGAAAAGAAGGAAGAAATGGAGGGAGTAAAAAGGTTGATCACTTTTATACATTCTCAATTTTTTCATGGTATATTGCTGTTATAAAAATTCCCAGGGTACCAAAAAATAAGGCAAAACATAAAATTGACATCTTTGAAGTATTTCTTAATCAAGTTATAATATCTTTTTCATTATACTATACATTGCCAATAAAATTTACCTTCTATATTTAATAATTAAACATCAAACTTTATAATATATGTATATTATTTGTTTTGACTAACAATTTGACTGACAATAATTAGTCAATGATTTTGACTAAAAATAATTTGTGACAATTGAACCAGAAGAAAAATTTAAAAATTGAAGCCTTTTAATGTTACACATTTTAATTAAATTTATTTGAATATATTTATTGCATACCATTAAGTGATCAGTAAGTGACTTGAAGCTTAAAAATACACTCCATGTGGTTGAAAAACAAAATGGAAATACAATTTAAGCAGATCAAAAATACAAAATTTCTGACTTAAAGAAAAATTTGTGAGTTTTTTTTATTGTGTGTATTTCAGTGGATAATGGTGAGTATAAAATTGCAAAGTTATCATAATTTAGTTTAATGCATTTAAAAGTGATATAATAGTTTTAATTTGCCAAAATTTAGAATATATCAGAAACACTTTGCTACCAATTAAACAAAGAGTAACAGATTTTAAATTTCACTTTAAAAATATATGAGGAGTTACATTTTCTAAATGTCTTTTAGAGAATAATTGAACAAATATATTTGAAGACTTGTGTCCTAAACAAGTTTTCACACCTTTACTTGCTCTCCAATTTTTAAAACTATCTTTCTCATATTTGATTGTTGACTCTGCTTCTTACCCCAACTGAGAAAATAGAATTTCCCAACATGACATCTCCCCACCCTCAATTCCATTTATGCTTCTAATTATACCTCCCATTCCAATTTCTCTCTTTCCTTTATGACAAAATGATTTTAAAAATTGTGAATATTGATTTTTTTTCTAATTTATCCTAATTCTCTCAGGCTCTTGTCCCACCTCTCCAATGAAACAATATCAAGAACATCACTGATTCCTGAGTTGCCCAATTCAGTGATTGATGTTTAGTCTTCATGGGTATTTGGCAGGGTTGATTACTCCCCTCCTTAATATACTTCTTTTTTCTCTCCCTCCTCTCTAACCATGTTGTCTCAGTTTCTTTTACTGGCTTTCTCATTATCTCACCAAAAACCAAACACTGAAGACTATACTGAATCTTTGGACCTCTTCTCTTTGTATTCATTCTATCTCATGTCTTGGCTGGATTATAGACTTAAGTAACTCCAAAATTAACGTTTCAAACTTGGACCCCTTCCACTAAACTCCAGACTTCAAAAATACATCTTAACTTAGTTTTAGTTTCTAATGAACACCTCAATTCACTTAATGCATCAAAACTGACCTCCAACTTTCTGACCCCTATTCCAAACCTACTCTTTTCATGATTTTCCCTATCTCTATTCTGTTTTTCTAACAGCTTTAGCCAAAATTCTGATTCATCCGTGAATCTCCCTTTCATCTCATGCCCACATATAATTTTTCAACATACTCTGTTGGCTTTTTCTCACATAAACACACACACACACACACACACACACACACACACACACACACACACACACACACACCGGCTACTGAATCTGGCTACTTCACTCACTTCCATGGCTAACACTCTGGTTCAAATCACCATTATCTCTCATCTCCTTTTCCTTGCTCACTCTGCTCAAAATATTCTGACTTTTATACTCACCCTTCTATCATATTAGAAGCATTTCACTCACCCCTTAGATTTCCATTTATCTTACTGTCTCATCTCCTTTGGGCCTTTGCTTAAATGATCCACTACCCTCCAGTGGTTTCTGCCTACCCTATCTCAATTGTAGCTCTCCCCCTCCCATTGTGTTTTATTCCTTAGCACTTACCACCATCTAATATACTCTATATCTACCTGTCTTCTTTATTGTGTGTCTTTCAGTACCAGCCACCATCCCTGAAAGATGCAAGCTCCCTATGGGCAAAAATTTTTTCTGTTTTGACTGAATAAGATTTGCTACTATATTTACATTTGCTGTCAGTGATTGAACCTCTTCTAGGAAGTCTATCAATGTTTTTTAGTAAATGAATGCATGAATGAATGTAATAAATTATTGAAGAAAATATAATTGAGAAACTTTTCGGCTTTTTTTTTTTTTGCAAATTGTATTATATCAAACACAACCAGCATAATATTTCTTTTCCTAAAACAATTTGTAAGATGATTTTAAATAATCTTCATAATCAGGCACACAAAATTCTTTCTGCTTAAATTTAAGTAATTATGAAGAAAAACGGATTGGTTATTAAATTTTGGGATAGTTGAAAAAGTGTTTATTAAAGTACTAGGACTTGACCTAGGCCTAAAAAAAAAAGTAAGATTTAGAAATGTAGAAAGGTAAGTAAGAAATAAGCCAGGCAAAGAAATGGTGTGAAGCTAAACTGAATTAGCAGGGCTCTATGTAAACATGTTTATTTCCCTGAGGGAGAACATTCCTCTCCAAAGAATAGTAGAAGGTATTATGCAGAGGTGAATTTCAAAGAATATGGGGTACTTTTTTTTCAGTAAGGTCTTTAAGATTATACTTGATAGAAATTTTATTTCACACAAAAACTATATAGGGAGTAATAATTAACAGCTGAATTATTTGAAGTTATGAGAAAATTTAGCTTTTATCAAAGACAGGGATTGTTTTTTCAGCATTGTGTGGTAGTAACTATGTAAAAGTTTTTTTAAATACTTTTTAGGTATTTTTTTGTCTTCCTGGTCCACAATTAAAACTGCTTAACAATTTTTCTCTGTGTTATTTTGATTGCTTTAAATTGGCAAAGTTGCAAACATCCAAATAAACAAAAAAACAGAAATAATGTTCTTGGACAAAGGAAAACTATCTTGAACTTTTTGGTCACCCACTAGAACACTTGGTATAATACATTTAAAAATAAATATATCTTATAAATATTTTAATACATTATTAATTTGTAATTATTATTAGAATACTGAGCTACTAGGGAACCATTTTTTAAACTTTAACACTTTAACATTTTGAATACCTGAAAATTCTTGAACTACCTGAATAATTAGCAATGTTCATTTCTAAAGTTTATCATTTTTGTAACTCTCAATGTTACCAAATAAAAAATATTGAGAACATGGTTAACAGTATATCTGATCCAAGAAAAGTTGGACCTTGGTGATCTGGTCTGACTAATTTGTAAAAATAGTACAGGAACTTGTTTATGTGGCTGACCTCTGCAATCTTAGAAACAGTGGTGTGCTCAATTGTACCTCTATTTAAATAGATTGAGATTCTGCTCTGCTCAAACACATTGTGAGACAAGTCATGTGGTCTAATGTAGATCTTTAGACAACTGCACAAATAATTGCAGCACCATGAATAGGTAACTCTAGTATGGGAAACTTCAGATTTCCAAATTCTTTCTGTAGAAGATATACTTCTTAAAATAGAAGAAATGCCATCTAAGAATGAAGAGGAGTTTTTCAGATAGACAGGGCAAGCAAGAGCAACATGAGTAGAGGGGGAAAATGATAGTGCAAAATCAATGGGATTGTGTTATATTATGTAGATGCTATAAGGCAGCAGAGAAGCCAGATCACACAGAGAGTTTAAGCAGAGGAGGTACAGGATAATAATTGTGTTTTAGAAAGTCCACTTAGGTGGTGACATGGAGGGAAAAGGCCCTGGATACAGGAAGAGTTGATAAGAGACTGGGCAAAAAATAAGCCTGATCTAAACTAAGACAATGGTAGCAAAGGAGAGGGTGGATAGATGCAAAAGATTAAAAAAGTAGAATGACAAAACTGATAATCAGTTTGATATTTGATACTGACAGACAGACAGGAAAAAATCTTTGGTATTGTTTCTGCCTTTCTTAATTTGTGTTTGTATGTGTGAGTGTGGTGGTAACTCCAGCGAAATCCCCAATTATGATGGAGTAGGCAGGTTTGGGACATGATCTTTAAGACCCAATACCGAAATGGCAAAATGGCAAGTGATGAGAATTTTAAGTAGCAATAGTGGGAGGAAACAGATGACAATGTAATACATTTTACTCATTTGCTAGTGAAATTTGAAGTAGATTCTGGCTTATGGTTATACCCTCTGTATGTGACAAATGTTTCACATTTGTCTCCTCCTATTCTCCAAATGCAAATATTTTTTTAAAAAAACTGAAATAATAAAACAATAGTTTTAGAAAATGAAAGACCATCAAAACTCTCTAATTTATTTTGTGTAATATTGTTACAGAAGAGAACTTTTCTTTGGATAAGTGCTGGAATTCTCAGCAATGATTAGTGTATTTGCAAAATATCTAACTGTATTACATGTCTTAAATCACCAATTTAAATGTGAGAATGAATAAAACTAGAAATGGAAATATAAACGTTACCATAAAAATCATATCATGGGATTTATTATTCTCACATACCCTCCAAATTATATGTATGATATATTTTTCTTCTTTTGTCTTCTGTGGTAATTTATATTAATTACTCTTTCCATCCAGTTCTGTCCAGATCCTTTAAACATCAGGCTAGCTCTCAAACAGCTGTCATTAACAAGATATTCATCCCAAATGCCACTATCTTTTCTTACCATAACAGAAATAACTGGAATTGACTATGATAAAATTCTAATGGTGGACCTGAGGACATGGATGTGAAATATCAGCCATGGAAGCTGATGATTAATGTAACAATATCAGTTTCTATGGACTGTTGGGGTTTGGGAATATGCAGCTTACTCTTAGAATCACCTGTGACTTGAATCTCCCATCCTTAATGGTGTGAGCACTTGTGTAAGCACTTTACATGCATAACTTAGTTAAGTCTCACCACAGCCTAATGAAACTGTGTGTTTGGTTCTGTGATTTATTCCTCTTTTACAGATGAATAAGGTGAGGCACAGAAAGGTAAAGAAAATTTTCCAAAGATACACAGCTACTAAAACCTGGAGCTAGAACTCAAACACAGCTGCCTCTAAAGCTGGAGGTTTTAACCAGTGTGCTACTTAACCTTCCCAGAGGTCACCTTTCTTTTTCATGTAAATAGACTAATAACAAATTTACCCCCATCAGACATTCTATATCGGCCCAGTCATGGCCAGTTGAAATTCCAGATACCTAAAGCTCATAGGGTGCTGTGCATGTTCACATATTTTTCATTCTCAAGGGAAGCTCTCTAAGAGCAGGGGTCATATTATGTTTTGCTGGAATGAAAATATGAATATCCATTGAATAAGTTCATTAATAGATACATTTTAAAAATACATGTGGTCCCAGAGTTTGACATGATGCCTTATCTGACTATAAGAAAGACATAGATTTTATTGGAATACGTTGTCAGGTTTCTTAAAAATTTAGCTAAAGAATGACATTTCTCTTTTAGCTTCGCTTGTATTCCTTCATCAATGAGTTCAACAAATTGGAGTTGACAGTTATGTAAAAATAATATATTTAGATGAACTAAGAACTATTATTTTAATGATTACTACCATCCAAAAGTGGATATAAGTACTTCTCTTCTAAGCTAAAGGAGTATAACTAATTTCCTATTGTTGCTAGTATGAATTGTGTGAATTAAAATGGAATATCTATTACTTTTAAGATGTAATTATAAGCTAGTTTAGCACTAAAGTTTGAAAATATTTGTGCAAATTTATTGACTGGAGCTATCATTAGTAATATGTAGTTTGAAAATATGGGTATATGTTTATAATAAGTGGAATTCTTCCCGATGCAGTTTATGCCTAGGAAATGCATTGGTAATATCACTTCTAGAAAAACCATAGTTATTAATTTTTGCTCTAAGCTTATATCCTAAAGTTCTATGCTTTGTATATTAGATTATATTACAGTGTTCATGCTATAATAAGTAGTTGAGAGTGACAGTACTTAAAAACAAGAACTTTGCCACCAGATGACAGGGTTCAGATACTAACTCTGCCATATAAAACATTAAGACATATATAAGACATTAGGGTTTTTTTATTTGGTATATATAAGTCAATAAAATAAAATAAAACTGACATTGCTAAAACATAGTGAAATTATTAAAAAGGAAATGACCTTTGCCCAAGCAACACCACATTTATTTTTTCAATGTCATTTAAGAATATAGTATTACAAATGAATGAAACAGTTGAGCATTTTAAAAATGATTACAAGAGTACTTCAAGATTCTGTACAAGGGCAAAACTAATTTATATGTTTACCATCCTCCCACCCTGCATGCAAAAAAATAAGTGTGTGTGGAAGGTGATTCTATAAAGTATTTTGAAATGATTACATTTTTAATGTTGTAAATTCTCAAGTGTGCAACAAGGAATTTAAATTTCAAATCGATTTTGTGTAGAACTGGAAATATTAAAGTTCAAAATGGAAGAACTATGAAAGTTCTTTTCGATTCTTTAGATTTTTAAATACTTTTTATAACTTTATACTTTTTATAGCATCTTTATTAAGATATAATATACCGACCATAAAGTTCACCTTTTAAAAGTATACAAATTAGTGTTCTTTAGCATATTCATGGAATTGTGCAACCTTCACCACTAAATTTTAGAACATTTTAATAAACTCCCTAAGAAAAACTTGTACCTATTAGCAATCATTCTTGCCCCCTCTCCACTGAGAGACTGGCAAGTATTAACCTATAATTTTTGGTCTACAGATTTGTCTATTCCAGACATTTCATGTACTTGGAATCACAATATGTGGTCTTTTGCAATTTACTTCTCATTTATCATATTTTAAGGATATGTCCTTATTGTAGTATGTCAGTATACTTCATTAGTTTTTATTGCTAAATAATATTCCTTTGTATAGATCTACAATCTAATGGACAAAAATTTGCTTATCCATTCATCAGTTAATGGACATTTGGGTTGTTTTTATTTTTTGGCTATTATAAATAATGTTGCTATGAACACTCATATACAATATTTTGCACAGACATATGTTTTTATTTCTCTTGGATATATAACTAACTATGAATAGAATTTTGGGGTTAGATAGTAACCCTTTGGTTAACATTTCAAGAAAGTGCCAAACTGTTTTCCAAAGTGACTGCACCCTTTTGCAATATTACCAAAATGATGAATGAAGGTTCTGTATAAGTTTTTATGATACATAATTGAGTTGCAGAAGATTTCTATCTCCACTTTTATAGAATACAATTTAATTTTTATCATAAGATAGTAAATATCACAGTATATCTAAAACATATTACCTCCTTAGATGGTAAGCAGAATTTAGAGTTAAATCCCATTTATCCATCTTTGTGATGCCAGCACAATTTTGACATGTGACAGTCACTTCTAAACTGTAGGGTAAATAAACGGTGATATGGACTTATCATTTAATAAAAATGTCTTTCTGATTTTCTTACAATTATTGTTTATCTTACTGAAGCAATTCTTCCAAGTGAAAATCTTTCAAGTAGTTGAAGGCAGCTCTCATCTCCTTTTTTCTCAATCCTGAGGTTTATTTTTTTCTTTAGACAAAACTAACAGAAAGCACTTCACTGTTGAAATGTAAATGTTTTAGTTAACTGAATTATCATAAATACAGTTCATGTTTTATGTGACATAAACCTAGATTTCTTGTTTTTTTTTTTTCTTTTTAGGAACCCATTACTTATTTATGTTATATTTAATCATGTGTCTCACAAACCATGTTAACTGATAGAAAAAAATTTTTCCAAGGATGATTCTGTGATGACTTGAATCATAGTTAATATTAATTTGATATAGTAACTCAACATCTATAAATACTGTAGCAGGTTTAACTTCTACTTTCTGCCAGCAGAGCAAATTTGAAAGTCTAAAAGAACTTCCCAGTACAAGAACCCAGATAAAATGCAACAAACCGGCCTCTGATAAAACAGTACCGTATTCTCTGAAGACCTGAGCATCCCAAAGACATTTGCTGATCCCAGAAACTACAAACTCGGGGTTTAATGTCAATGGCATATGTTGGGACCAGGGAAGGAAACAAGGCCTTGAAACTGAAAAAATAAATTGGAACTAAAACCCTGTATAAATCCAAAACCACTCTCAGAGACAGAATAGTCTAGAAGGAATCTACCATCAGCAAAAGGATGTCTGGAAGACTATCAATGTAAATTTGAGTTAAGGTTTAGGGGGAAAAGAAAAAAAAAAGAATTACAACAATACTGCCCTTGGAAAGGACTAGACTTCAAATTTTTATTAATTAGTTAAATTTAAAGTAGTCTATACTTCATAGTGCCTAGCAAAAGGAAAATACATATCTTTTCTAAAGGAACTTCTTTCAGTCAGACCTCAGAATTTCCACAGATTAAGTTTACCAAATATGGGTTTGTAATCACTGTTTTAAGTCACAAGAACTGTTACCTTGTGCTAGAATCAGAAGAAACACTAAGTCGAAAAGATCATTTTATTTTTATGTGTTATGTGTTATGTATTATTTTGTTCTAAACAATTCACATTTCAACATCTCTCAAGATTCTCCATCCATTTAAGGATCCCACTTTTGTATGTACCTTTGACTTCACCTCCTACTGATCCTTTGAGTGTTCTGTTCAAGGCAATAGAACAAAATTAGCAAACTTAAGACTAATTAGAAGGCTAAACCTTCTTTCATACCTTGAAAGCAGAGATTTAGAAACTAACCGGATTTTTGCTTACTTGTGAAGTACAGATGTAGAGTTTTTAAAGAACACAATTAATCAAAAGACAATACAGTTCAGAGTAATTAAGTTATCACAAAATGGGACCCAGTGTTAGCATATATTTACAAGTGTGAGACTGTTTAAAAGAAATGTAAAAATTCAACATGAAATGTTGAAAATGTTTTCTTCTTGGAGAATTATAACCTTCTTTTACTATTTTCTGTATAAAGTTTTTTTACTCATGGAATATGTTTTTTCTCTTGAAGTATATCATTAAATAAACTGTTTTAACACCAAATGATTAAATTGTGAAGAAAGAATATCTGAATATATACATACATTGACTCATAGCCATTTTTTTATCCTCTCAATAGATATTAGCTGAAGAATATAAAAAAGTAGTAAAAAGTACTAAAGACACTCAGACTAATAAAGTGGCTTTCTTGTGTTGATTTCTCTGCATATTGTGGACAAGTCATTCTAATGTAATGTAAACAAATGGTTCTGTAGTTGAAGAATTTTTTATAGTTGATGTTTCTAACTTGGACTATTTGCAATGCTTTTTTTTTTTTTAAGAAGATGTAAAAAAAAAAAAAAGTAGTTCCACAAGAGGATGGCAAATAGGATTCATCTTGCATGCCAGTTTGTGTTATTAAATTGTTGCTGCTTAAAGTGCAGCATCAAGGAATATTACGAGGCTGCTTCAAGAAAACAGTAATTATTGTATGTTGTCTCAGGCAAGGGAAGATAGAGTGTCAACACACATGTGATTAATTTAATGAAGCTGTAGAAAAACAGTATAAGAATGAATATCAACCTTTATGTACCTGATTATACATTTCACTCTCTCTATGCAATTTTGTTCACAGGTGTCTGTGGCCAGATTAAACCAGCTAAGATTATGGCCCTCCAGTCTTTTGTATCGGGGGATGCAGGAGGGTTTCTCTCACTACCAATGGGGTGTTCTTGGGATGGTCGCTAGGCTGGGCCTCTATTCCTTTGTTCCCCTGTCACTCATGTCTGACTAGCTACCTAACAATATGGCATTTATCTTTCTTGTCTGACTTATTTTCCTTAGCATTATAACTTCTAGGTCCAGCCATGTCATTGCAAATAGTAGGGTTTCATTTTTTTTATGGCTGAGTAATTTTTCATTGTGAATATGAACCATACCTTCTTTATCCAATCGTATGTTGATGGGCATTTAAGTTGCTTCTATATCTTGGCTATTGTAAATAGTGCTGCCACGAACATAGGGATGCATAAATCTTTACGAATTATTGTTTTTGTTTTCCTTGGATAAATACACAGAAGTGTGATTGTTGGGTCAAAAGGTAGATGCATTTTTAATTTTTCAAGGAACTTCCAGACTGTTTTCCATAGTGGCTGTACCAATTGGTAATCTTACCAACAGTGTAAGAGGGTTTCCTTTTCTCATCATCTTTGCCAACACTTGTTTGATTTATTGATGACAGCCATTCTGACAGGTGTGAAGTGATATCTCATTGTGGTTTTTAATTTGCATTTCTCTGATGATTAGTGACCTTGAGCATCATTTCACATGTCTATTGACCATCTGTATTTCCTCTTTGGAGAAATATCTATTTGGGTCTTCTGCCCATTTTTTAAATTTGATTGCTTGATTTTTTTTTTGCTCTTGAGTTGTATAAGTTTTTTAGATATTTTGGATATTAGCCCCTTAACAGATGTATCATAAGCAAATATCTTATCCTATTTTTTTAAATCTTTTGTTGCTAGGGGAGGGGCATCAAGATGGTCAGAATAGGAATGAAAAACTTTCAAAGGTAACAATAAACAAATGCTGAAGTTGAAAGCATTGAATGTCCACAAGAAGACTGAATGGCTATTAAAAGGAGTATGTCAGAGTATTACTACCCTGATAAATTGAGTAAGATCCAGAATCTGGCCCTTAGTTTGGCAAGTCTAGAAATCTGTTTTTGTCAATGTATTTGTGTGGTTTCTATAAACTTATAAAAAGGAAGATAAAGTTATAATGTCATTCATCTGCTTAAATCCCTTCTATGGCTCCCGTTACCCTTCACCAGAGACCACAATAATTACTATAGCTTACACATGATACATCCATACTGAACTGCTTTTTTTTAACAGCTTTATTCACAAACTATTTTATGTACCCATTTAAAGTGCCATTTATTGGTTTTTAGTAGATTCATAGAGTTATACATCCATCACCACAATCAACGTTAGAACATTTTCCTCACCCCACAAAAGAAATTTCACACCCCTTAGCAGTCGTCTTCTTCAATCTCCTCATCCCCCCTAGTCCTAGCAACTACTAATCAATTTACTTCCTGTTTCTACATATTTACCCATTCTGGACTTTTCATATTAATAAAATTGTATAATACGTGGTACTTTGTGACTGGCTTCTTTAATTTAGAATAACATTTTCAAGGTTCTTTGTTTTTTTTTATTGCAAATATATATATATATATATATATATATACATATATATGTATATATATATATATATATTTGAACTAAAAATATATTTTTATTTTTACTTTTTTTTCTATCCATTTAATTTTCGGACATTTGGATTGTTTCTACTTTTTAATTATGATAATACTGATATGAACATCCATTTACAAGTTTCTGTGTGGATGTATTTTCCATTTTCTTGGACATATTTCTAGTAGTGAAATTGCTTAATCATATGATAACTCTATGTTTTACCATTTGAAACACTGCAAGACTGTTCAAAGCAATTGTACCATTTTACATTCCCACCAGTAGTGCAGGAGGCTTCTTCACATCTTTGTCAATACTTATTATTATTTATCTTCTTCATTGTAGCCTACTTAGTGGGTGTGAAGTGATTTTATTGTGATTTTGATTTGCATTCTCTGGTGGTTAGTGATAAACATCTTTTCATTTGCTTATTGGCCACATATATCTTTGAAGATGTCTATTCAGATTCTTTCCTCATTTTTTAATTGTGTTATTTATCTTTTTATTAATGAGTTATAACAGGTATTTATGTATTCTAGAAACAAGTTCTTATTATAAAAAATATGAATGGCAAATTTTTTTCTCTCATTCTTTGGGTTGTCTTTCACTTTCCAGATGATTTCATCTGAGGTGTAGAAGTTATTCATTTTGATGGTGTATCAGTCATTTTGGGTTGTCATAACAAAATACCAGTGACTGGGTAGCTTAAACAGATTTATTTCTCACAGTTCTTATGGCTAGAAATTTGAGTTCATGGTGTCATCACGGCTGAGTCTTCTTCCTGACTATTCATGGCTACTTTCTGGCTGTGTCCTCAAATGGCAGAGAAAGCTCATTGTCTCTTTCTCTTCTTTTAAAGGCAGTAATTCCATCATGAGGGTCTCACCCCTATGACTTTTTCTAAACTTAATTATCCCCCAAAGACCCCCTCTCCAAGTACCATCACACTGGGAGCTAGGGCTTAAACACATGAATTTAGGGGAAACACAATTGAGACCATAGCAGAGGTGTCCAGTTCATCAGTTTTTTTCTTGTGTTTGAGCTTTTAGTATCATAACTTGCCTAATCCAAGATTGTAATTTACTGTTTTGGTGTTTTTCTAGGAGGGTTATGGTTTTAGTGTAGTTAGGTTTTTTGGACTTTAGGAAGTCATTCACATTGTTCCCTTGATCTGGCAAAGTTTTACCCTGCACATGTGTACAGTCTACATGGGTTAGTTAAATTGTGCCTGTCTGTCTTTTCTGAGCATTCTGAATATAGATAGGCTCATTACTACACTTGTCACATTGTATTGTAATTGCTTCAGTTACCTTTAATTGCTACATCTTTTTCACCATTGTATATATTATAATCTCTGAAAAATTATAGGATCTCCTACATGTTAAACATTCAATAATATTTTGTAGAGTTGATTAAGGAATGATCGAAATATTAGTTTATTAATTTACAGTGAAAAGTAGAATTGACAAGCAGACTTGGTATTCAAACTAGGCTGACAAGGGCAAGTCTCCACTCTGAAAGAAACTACACACACACACACACACACACACACAAAATCAGTTATTCAAAGAACATTTTTTGGTATTCGTGGACTCCGAACTTGTTCAGTTATTTGAATATTTAATGACACAATATTATGTCAGTGTGTCCTATGCCAGTGTATACTTGTGCTACTCCTTTTCTCAGTGGATTATATTACTCGAGCCTTGATTCCTTTTCAGAGAAGGAGTGTGTAGAAGAGCCCTGCCAGTTCTTTCTTTTATATGGTTTGTTTTTCTGTTATTTAGTACCATCCATTCCCCTTTTCACTGACAAATTCTCCTTTAATTCTATATTAATGCAGTGTAATACAACACAAAATGCTATTCTCTGAGCCATGTTTCCCTTCCAAATACTACATACAGTAAAATTCTCCAAGTCTAGACAATATGTTTTGATACACTTTATAACTTCTACAGCACATGCTACAGGTTTTTAATTCAGTAATAGGAAACAGTGTCATAGCACAAATATTTTTGGTTATACAATTCTAACTCTGTTGTTTGCCAGAGAGATGTGCTCTGGTTTTGTTTTGTTTAGAGTTAGAGCTTTGTCAGGCTATGTTGGGAGATTTAAATATTCAGCTTGGATGCTATTTTGTGTGCCTGGGAGTGTTTGCCACAGCAGGTGTTACCTAACCAGATGCTAAAGCCTTTGAAATTAATACGCAGCATCTTGTCAAACATGCCTTCTGCTTTACACTGTGAGAGCTGTTGAAAATGGGCTTTTTCTGCCAACAGAGTTTTCATTTGGCAATGACTCAGCCTGACATGCTTTAGCTACAATGCTTACTGGGCCAGGTGATTTTACTAATGTATTAGAATGTTGAGTTTTAATAAATTTTCAAATGCTTCAAGCATCAAATAAGCAAAAATATATTTTGGTAATAGAGATAAAAGATATTTTCTCTTTTTATAAAGATGAGTCAAGATTAAGAACAAGATCATTAATTGGGTTCCAGAACTAGAAGTCATGGTTACTCTATTAAGATTTCTCTCTGATGATCTTCTGTCTTTTTTCATATATCTGACACTATAAGACTAAGGGCCTTTTCTATTTGGGGAGGAGCACAGAGAAAGCTAGAGCAGGTTAAAAGGAAGGGATACTTGGAGTGGGTAACTTCAGTATCGGAATTAGGGTACTGTTTGTCTTTCTTCTCGTTTCAGTAATAACATACACAGGGACAGAATTTGGAAGTTAGAGAAGCTGCTCAAATTTAGGATTTGGGAAGCTACTCAAAGAGTCAGAGCCCAAGGGGGAAGGGTCTTCATTCGACATGGTTCATCTTACTCATCTGGGTCAGGAAATCTATGGCTTTAGGCTACAACCCTGGATTCTGGACAGACTTATTGTAGCAGTTAGGCTCCTCTCAAACAGCATATCATAACAAGCAACACAACTCTTCAAATATGTTTTATCATATCATTTTATTTCAGACTCCAGACAACATCTTGAGAGTTGTAGGAGCCCCAGGGTAGAAAAAGTTGCAATCAGAGACATGTGGAGGGAATAATAGCAGATAAGGTCAGAGACGTGTGTTCTAGGGGGCTTTTAAGAACAGTTTTATGATATCTGGAGAATTTTATCGTAGTTTCTACCTTTATATAAACTACCATTAATATTATGCCTTATTTTTATAAGAAAATATAGAGTATTATTTGATGTGCTTTAGGTAGTAATAACCCAATTAACTGATCATCAAGAATTTACTAAGTGCAAAGGGATACAAAAGCCATTTTATCTTATAAAAATGTGTGGAATATTTTTACTCTATCATATTAATGTCAATCATTTTCATATGCTATTCCCCAAAAGTGGGGGTGCTTAACAATGAGATTTATGTAAGTAATTTATTTGTATGTTATGTGACTCTTGAGTTACATTTCAGTTACCATTCATGAAAAAAAAAATTGTATGATTTTTGTATTTCTTGATACATCTAGTGAAATATACTACCCTAATATGGAAAATCAGGTGTTGGAAGAAAACAAAATTGTATGTAAAATAACTACGAGTAGCACAATAATTAGCCTATATAATTTATTGGACATCTATTGTAACCAGTAACTATACTACTCACATTTACAATAATGATATTTTTTTTGTACTTTAAGGGTTAACATTTTTAGAGCAGTTTAGATTCACAGTGTAATCGAGAGGGAATTACATAGGTTTGCCATATTCCTTCTGCCCTCACACATCACAGCCTCTCCCATTATCATCATCCCCCACCAGGTGGTACATTTTCTGCAATTGATGAACCTACATTTACATACCATTATTACACAAAGTCCATAGTTTACATTAGGGTTCACTCTTTGTGTTGTACATTCTATGTGTTTGGAAAAATGTATGACATGCATTTGTCGTTACAGTATCATACAGAGTGTTTTCACTGCACTGATAATCTACTATACTCTGTCTATTCATTTTAAACCTCTCTGACTCAACCCCTGACAACCACTAATCTTTTTATTGTCTCCATAGTTTTAACTATATAACATCGTCATATAGTTGGAATCATACAGTATATAGATTTTCAAATTGGCTTTTTTAAAATTAACAATATGTATTTCTGGTTCCTCCATGTTTTTACATGGCTTGACAGCTTGTTTCTTTTTAGAACTGAATAATTACATTGCATTGGATGTACCACAGTTTATTTAACCATTCACCCATTGAAGAATGGCTTGGTTGTTTTCAGGTTTGGGCAATTAAGAATATAATTGCTGTAATATCATGTGCATGATATTTTTGTGGACGTAAGTTTTCAAGACCTTTGTGTAAATATCAAGAAACATGACTTCAGAATTATATGGACTAATGATCTCATTTTTACCTATACCAATTCTATAAAGAGACATTGCTACAGACATTTCCCAGATAGACAACTGAGGCTTAAAATGTTTACTGCTTTGGGCCCAGATATAAATCTAGCTCTGTTTCACCCTGAAATTGGTATTTTTTGGACCATGCTATACATGACTTCCTGGAGTAGGGAAAGTATAAGACCAATTTACCCATTAGGCACAGTGAAAGCTCTACTTAGTGCTGACAATACCTTTGGGGGCCCTTGAAAATGTTTCAATTACCTTTAAATTAAAAGAAAATATAAATATAATCCAACCTGGATTATATTAATCTTTGTATCAGCACAAATATAGCTTTTGATATTTTTTATGACTGAAGGAGTCCACAAAAGCTAAAGTACGTAGGACCCACAGAAGTCATAATACAGTGCTGGGAGAGCAGTCAATTTTGAGGTACTTGCCTGTAAATATGTTCCTAACCAATCTATCATAACAGTGCCTGCCCTCCAGGATTCAGCAACAAAGATGAATCTTCTCTAACAGTTGCTTTTAAAGAGCACCTGATACCTTGGGCAGCTCTGTACACACACTGACAAATTGAAATCTGGAGAGCATATGGGGATAAAATATAAGATGGGCACATTTCAGGGGAATGTAGTGAGTGAAGTGTGGTGGGAACATGACTTGGTCAGATGGCCTGAGGCTGCCTGACAGTATCTATATTTGATTTCAACAAACATTTACTTTTTGGATTTCTTTATGCCAGTTGCCTTGATTGGAAGATATTAAAAACAAAAGTTACCAAATACCTATGTCCACATACCATAAAATGACTCTTGTAGAATGTTTGATTTTACATAGACTTGCATATCTCAGATCACCATTAATGCATCAAAAATAATCTACTATGCAGTTTTAGGGAAAAGACAAAACAATTCTCTTATTGGAATATGGATACATAAAAAAATCAAGGATGCACAAAATAGTATTTGCATGGAGTTTAAATCTCATTTTCCTTTTAAACTGAGCAGCCTTATTTCACAATTTCTGTGAAAACTCTGAGTCCAGTGGTGCCTGTCAAATTTTATTAGTTATGCAGGCAATTCTATCTTTGAGCTGTTTAGCCCAAGGCTGACCAGGAACCATGGCTGTTTCACACAGTAATTTTGGATGACAGCTTATCCTGAGCTCATGCAAGTCTAGGAGGCAATTATAAGAGCAGAGGTCATTAACCAGCATTCGATTACATAATATAATATAGAAAAAAATTATAATATACACATACATATATACATATAGTGATGGGGTATTAATTTCTATGAAACAAATTCTTTTTTTGTTTCTGAACTAAATGATGTCCAAACTACATTTTAAAGTTCCTTGTGAATTTATAACTAATATTCTGAGATATGAATAAATATAAAATTTAAGGAATATGTTATATTTTGTTGCTTATTTTTTACCTTTCCAATGTAATACTCCTGTTATTAATTTGTTCTAGAAAGTACATTCTGTGGTATGGGGAAGAAGATATGTATATTTATCTACATAAATATGTGTGCAGTTATGTCCATAAATATACAAATTTTAAATCCAAAGTGTTCTACCAAGTATTACAAATAGAATTTGTAAAAGAATTTTTCATTTTCAAAAGAAGAGATACCAAAATACAGTAAATTGAGGGCATAGCCTAAGGAAGTCATTACAAAAACATTTTAAAATAGTTCATTTTGTCTAATATAAATGCTAGATGGTCAAGTCAGCATGCTTCCATGCCATATGCTTTCCTCAGAGCTATTTTTGTTTTGCACAAATGTTAGGTGGTTGGAGAATAAACTTAAAAGATGCTTTTTTGTGTGTTTGGTAAGGGTGTTGGTGGTACTTAGGCTTAATTCTAACTCACCCTTTATTTTTTTCTCCTCTCTCTCAGATTGGTTTACACTAAGATTGTTTAGCCAGTGCTTACTTAGATACATGGCTATAGAAATAAGGCCATTGTCAGTTAATTAATTTAGTAGCCCACAAGAAATAGAGGATGCAGGTTTTATTGAAAGGTATTCAAATTGTAATTATGATGAATGGATTGTCAGATTTCTCTGGAGACTGCTGCCTGATGTCAATGACTTGAAATTAAAAGGTTTATTTTCTCTCTTGTCATGCATCTTCTCCCAACCTGTTAACCGAGGAGAGGACTCACCTATTAAAGAAATCAAGCCCTTTCAAACATTTAGTTAATGAGAAAGTATACCCTTCCCCCCACCCCAAATGAACCCCTCAAATAAGCACATCATCATGTAATGAGTCAGGAAAAGTTACCAGTCCCTCTTCTTCTGTGTTAAATATCAAATACAAAAAAAAAAAAAATGGACTTAAAGATAAACATGTATAAAAATAGAATGTTCTACATCTGTCTCGGGATGAACAGATCTGCAGACTATGGTGATTTGCTGGGTAAAAAGAGGCACAAGAAGAGAAGAGGAAGGATGGCCAGAGGAAGCTCTAATTCTATATACTTTTCTCTTGACCAGGTTACTTCTACAGAATGTAAGCAGGCACAGGAACTGAGTGAATCTGTACTTTGCCCTTATATTTTTCTCTTTGAGAAAAACATATATGGGAATCAAAACAAGAGAAACTTCTTTGCATAAAACTGATTGAAAACAACCCACTGACCTAAGGGCTAGTATGTGAAATATTAGCAGCTCGGAAACTTGAATTACTCATGTTCACTCTCAGCTCAGTGTCAACGTGCACAGGTGAAACCACTGTTAAGATATAATGGAAGATTACTTCTGCTTTGGCATCTGAAAAGCCGGAGGGGTGTTGATATCAGCACTGAGACTGCCAAATTTTAGCATGCTCCTTGCTAGAGTTAATTTATTTTACCTGTTTTCTTTTCTGTCTTCTAAGAATAATAAGGCTTCCATAATGAATAAACAGATGCAAAGTTCCTAACAACATCCCTAGCCTTTACTAAACATTTAAGAAAAAGCAGCTTGAGAAGAGAATAAGCCAGGCAGGGGAGAAAACTAGGAATTTAGCTAAAATTGAGGGACTTTTGATTTTCTGCATTTTAGGGGACATTTAACTTAGAATTAGGAGCATATAAAAATTAGATAACTTGTGTTGGTAAAGAAGAAATGATACCTTCAACTTTTTAAGATATCAACAGGAAAAAAACCTTATTTTGCTATACTATTTTAAGGAAATAGTGCTCTTCACTATGAGTTGAATTAGTACTGACAGGGACTGATATAGTTAGAAATAATTCACTCCTGAGTAAAAGAAGTTTGAATGGTGAATGCCTGGGTGCATGTAGACTTATTGAAGGCAAGGACTTTAACTTGCTTCTTTTACAGTCATCTGCTTTGCCCTTAGAATAGTGCTCCATGTGAAAGGTGTGCCCACTTAAATGTGTATATGTGTGATGTATGTGAGTATATGCTGAGTAAAGACAGGATACTCTCTTCCATCCGAGGGTGCTTGTCTGGTTCTGACTGTCCTGACCGCTCTTTAAAATTCCAAGAAAAAAATAGAGTAGGAAAAGTAATTTTGGTCCTTGGGCAAAGTAAGAATTTTGGTAAACAAAGGTTGGGAAACAAAATCATTAGCCTTAAAAGTTGTTGAATATCATTTGTGGTTGGTAACTGACCTACTACTCCTGTCTCAGGATGATTCAAAGCAAACTCAGCTCTCTCTATAGACTACTTTGAATTCAGACATGAAGTATGAATGAAATTTTCTTCTAACATTTATTCTTCACTGTTTGCACCTTCTGACAATATGCTGTTACATGATGTGTTCTGTTTATTATCTTTTTCACTCAAAATTATAGTTGTGAAATCTTTCCATGTTGCTATATAAGATCTAGCCTATTTATTCTACCGTTTGTACAATATTCCATTATGTGCATTTAATATGTTTAATTCATCCATTCTATTATAGATTCAAACCCGGTTGCTCTCAATTCTAAACGACAAAACCCACTTTCCTCAGAATCTTTTATATTCCAATTCCTGTTGTAGATATAAAAGAGCAAAAGATAGAATACATAATTTTCCAAATCTATTTGGCTATGGATTTTTTTTTCTGGGAATCTTGCGGAGATACTGTTCTGTAGAAAGGATTCTGAGAAAAAATAATATTAGAGAAATAACATATGGGTCAAATATGTATTTTTACTTTAAGAATGAGTAAGACCAATATAATATAGTCAATAAACAAATGATAAATCTACATGTAAAAATTATTGGGAGCAATAGTATCACCTTATATTCATGCAATAAAATATAGCAGACAAAATGTCATTGCTATATAGAATATGGTATTGTATAATATTTCAGATTATAGACCAAAACAATAGCTACAAAGTAAAGTGGATATCAAACATGTATATATTGAGCAAATTTTAATAATCTCACTTGAAAAAAGAAGTAACTTAATTATACCTTTTAAAAATGTTTCGGTAGTAAAGTCAAAAAGTTTAGGGAAAGTGAACCATTCATCTGTTGTTACAACAGGGCCGTACTAAGTGTCTACAATTTGTCAGGAGCTGTGTGAAGCCCTAAGGATATAAAAATAAGATAACCTTGCCTTAAAGCATCATACTATTTACTTGAAGGAGATGAACACATAATTCGGTTATTATAAAAACAATACGGTAAGTGCTTTTATAGATTTTGAACAAGGTATTTATTATAGAGCATTAGTAAAGCAAGCCAGTGCTTTAAAAATTAATTAATTAGGCAAAGAGGATGGAGAAGAGTATTTAGATATAGGAAACAGTATGTGAGAGAAAATGAAAATAGATAAGAAAAATGGAAAGGTAGAAATAGAAACAAGAAAGAAAAATCTGTTGAAGATGCACAATAGACCTTTTAAGAAAGAGGCTTTAGAAGGTCAGTCTCACTTGTATGTCAACAATGTTTATAAGCACATAACTAATATTACTTTGTGTGTGGCACTTTGTCAATAGGTTTTGTTAGTGATAGAAATATCGATGTGGCTTAAATGTAAATTCTAAAAGATCTTTGGTGTCAAGTGCAATAACTATGTCCAAATCACTTAGACATCTTCAACACAGTCTCTAATATGTAGTAGGTGCTCAATAAATATTGTATGTGTGGATGGATAGTTAGAGGGGTGATAAATTTGTATGACTTAGTACAGTTGAGGAATTTGATGATTTTCCATTTTCAGTAAGAAGGAGGCAGAGTTATAGAAATTAAAGAGTTTTGGAATAAGGGTAGATTATTTTTAACTGTGTGACCTTAAGTGAGATATTCATCTATGCCAAGCTTTAGTATCATTAGCTTCAAAATAGGGAGGAGGTGAAGTAATTTATATAAAATGCTAAGCTCAGGGCAGAGCAAAGTGGTTCCTGCACAAAATGGTAGTTGCTATTGCTCAGTGAAAAAAAAAAAAAAAGCCAATTAATTGTGGAAGAGCCAATTTTAAATTAGTCTGCTTCAAGTTGAAAATAGATAGCTCTGAAAAGTTTTATGATCTTGATAAAACTATAATTTTTACAGACTGAAAGAAGAAAAAATTATAAAGGGGGAAGCTAAAAAACAACCTATTGCCATCATCCAGTATGAAATGGATCATCTGGATTCACCATTGACTAAGTGTCTAACTTCAGAAAATTTTTAAAATTTTTCTAGGCCTCAGTAAATTTTTTTTTAATTTATATTTTAGAGCAATTTTAGGTTCACAACAAAATTAAGGAGAAGGGATAAAGCTTTTTCATATGCCACCTGTCCCCACAAATGCATAGCCTCCCCCATTATAAACATTCCCCATCGGAGTGGTACATTTCTTATAATCAATGAGTCTATATTGACAAATCACCCAAAATCCACAATTTATATTATGGTTCACTATGGGTTTGGAAAAATGTGTAACTGATACAAAAATGTATGTGTCATTATAATATCATACATAGTATTTTTACTGTTCTAAACATCTGTGCTCAGTCTATTTATCTATCCCTCCCACACACACAAACACACAACACTCTTGGCAACCACTGATCTTTTTTTACTGTCTCTGTAGTTTTTACTTTTTTCAGAATGGCATATAATTGGAATCATACAGTATGTAAACTTTTTCTGATTGGTTTCTTTTACTTAGTAATATGCATTTAAGATTTCTTCCTACTTTTTCCTGGCTTGAAAGCTCATTTCTTTTTAGCACTAATAATATTTCATTGTCTGAATATAGCACAATTTATTTACTCATTCGCCTACTGAAGGACACCTTGATTGCTTCCAAGTTTTGACAATTATAAACATTCATGTGCAGGTTTTTGTGTGGACAGTTCTTAACTCCTTTGGGTAAAAAATACCAAGGAGTGAGATTGCTGAATTGTATGGTAAGAGCGTTTTTTTGTTTAATGAGATCTTAGTATTTTATTAAGATTAATGAGATAATTGATATAAATTGCTTGATAGAGTGCCTGACATATCATAAGGGCTCAATCAATGTTAATTATATTTGCTGTTATTATCTGGTAAAAGATGATGCAAAACTCAATTGTTGACAGTAAAGATGGAGAAGTAGGTACTGAAGAGAAAAATGTCAGAGGAAAAGTGTAAGATCTTTTGATAATTTAACTTCATATGAGGTAACTGCATCTATTGCAGTTCCAGATATGCACAATGTGGTTGTCTAAGACTTGTTGCTCTGCATGGAAGGTGTACCCTGCTTTAGACCTCCTAGTTCCCCACACTCCCGTTAGTCTAATTAAGAAGAATTATGCAAGGTAATTGTAAGTAATGGTTGTCTAATTCTTCAGATAAGGAAAAAGAGTACTACTAAATGCACTCCAAATCTGAACCATTTCAATCTGATGAAAAGCTAGGCTCAAAATGGTATCATGGAAAGGCACTAGACAAGCAGTTCTATGTTCACAGTCTCACTCACTCTCTATGAGCTGCAAGCTTCCTGAACCTGGATTTAATTCTTAGAAATTCAGTTTCTCTTCTATTAAATGGGAATGAGACTCTCTCACTGGTTATTTAGAGATAAGATAAAAAATGTGAAGATAGTACCTGAAATTTACAAGAAGTCAATAAATATAAGACTACTTTTGATACATGGAGTCACTAAATAGCTTTCTCAGAAACTATGCCATGATAATAAATAAAAAATACAAAGTCATCTGTCACCAACGAGATCTTGACTAATTCCTGTCCTGTTTTGAATACATGATGGTTTCAGTGACTTTATAGAGTTATACTTTCTTATTCTTTAAGCATTAAGGTATATTTCTCCATTGTAGAGAATTTTATAATAGAAATTCATAGAAAGAAGCCAAAACACAAACTATTTCACTACCTGAAAATATCCAATATTAAAATTCTGAAGTATTTTCTTTTGATCTTTTATCTTTCTGTAGATAGCAAGCTAAATCTCTAGAAGATTAATCTGGATTTTTTAAAATTGGCATGATGTTAAATATACAGATTTGATTTATGCTTTATCTTATAATAGTCATGAGCATAGGATTAATTTTAAATGTTGATATATAAACATACGATGCAGAATTTTGTCTTTTCTCCATCAAAACTATACAGTTTATATAAAGTTTCATTTTTATGGAAATGTTTATTGTTTATTTATTTACTTATTTATTTCTCCACTTAAATAATATGCTCAGAGAATATCAATAGTATTTAAGCAGGCAGCAATTAAAGGGTGAAAATATTTATCTGTAATGCCCATCAAATTGTAACAAGGGACTCTTTCATTTTGATTCTAAACTCTAAGTCTACTCTGAGGGCTTTCAAGTATCCATTTGGGCTGACGCCACTCAGAGAAACAGCAAAATAAGTGGGTTTAAGCAAACAAAAATATAAACCCTCAACATTCTAAACTTTGCATAATCATCATATTCATTGATACCAAATTTGCTTTTGTGGAGGTTAGGTTAACCAAACCTGTCTCTCCCATTTTTGGTTTTCTTTTTGATCTTCTGACAATGTCTTCTCAGCCTGCAGCTAAATTTTCCCAAATATTTAAATATTTGACAAGCATCAGTTTTACTAAGAACCACTCTAAATGATTAATGATAACATGGATCAGTTTACTATTTTTCAAAATAATTTTAAAATAATATTATAAGTTAGAGTAGCAGAATAATTAATTTGGGTTTATGATCTTCTTTTAAATCAGTTTTTACCATGTCTAAACTCTGTCTAGTAGTAAAAAAAATGCCCATATTATATAATCTGTGATCCCATTTGGGGGAAGAAAGCTGTGGAAGCTTTCTCCAAAGTATAATTTGTCATATAAAGGATAACTCCAAAACTCCCAATTTTTTATAACAACCTGACCTATTTTAATTTTTTGAAAATAAATATTAATTGAGTACCCATTATGTCTTATACATTGGGATTGTAGCAGTGAATTCAGACAAACTCCCATTTCAGATGGACCTTTCAAAAGGAATACAATGCATAAATTAATAAGAGACTCTTGGATAATGACAGCAAGTCTTAGATACATTTGTTATTTTGCAAGAGACAGGTATATTCTCCATCTTGTTAACAAATAAATGATCTTATAATCTGTAAATATCACATTCAGAAAGATTTTTTGTTGTTTTGTTGGTGTTGGTGATGTTTTTTCTTTTTTGTTTTGTTTTGTTTTGTTTTATTTTTGATGACCTAGTATAATCAGTCGAGAAATTGCTATATTGGAGTAAAAAATGTAAGATTATTTGAGTTGTTCATAAAATTAGTTAAATTTAAATCATTCTGTATTATTAGTATGCTATTATAGTAATGTTGAATATGATGCATTTTTAAATATATTTTATACATTAATCTGAGCAGTATACTATAATAAAATGTGTATGTTAAATATCATGGATTGGCTTTTCATTGGAAACAAATTAATAACAGCAACATATATATATCGGACAGTCGATTGAGTCATTTTTTTCCATCAAAAACTTATACTTTGAATTTTTTTATATATGGACTATGTATTCAAATATTTTTATTTCTTTTTTAGGAATTTGCTGCACTGACAAAAGAATTAAATGCCTGTAGGGAACAACTTCTAGAAAAAGAAGAAGAAATTTCTGAACTTAAAGCTGAACGAAACAACACAAGAGTAAGTATAAAACTGCCTCCACTTGAAATTAATTCCATGTGTAGGGCAGTGCCTCATCTCTTGTATATGCATAAAAATATAAAACATTTAAAAACTTTAGAAAGACTAAGCAGACACTACTCCTTGTCTTTTATTTAAAATGAAGAAGACTATACTACAAAATTCAAAACAGGAAGACAGAAAACCTAAATTACAGTCTCAGCTACTACTAAATCACTATGTTGCTTAGAAAATGTTTTTACTCCTTTTGGCCTTTGCTTTTTTCACCTTCAAAAGGAAGGGCTGGATTTCAACAGAAAATTTCAGATTTTCAAACTGTTGTATTAAAGTGGGGCGGGGGGAACAATACCTCAGAGGCTGGAGACAGGCAACAGAGAAGGAATTTGAGAAAGGAGCATGAGTTTTTACTATGAGGATGCTATGAAAGAGTGTTGTGGCATTGGCCTGCACTTCATCCCACCCCAACAAAATATTTATTTAAAGAAAGAAAAAAATTTTTAAATGTAAAAACACTGGAACAGAACTCTCCTAGTTAAATGAGGCATACCTTTTCTATTTTAGAAGATTGCCTTTAGATTCTAATATTCTTATTTTATGAAACTGATGGAAGTTACTACATTCTGCTTGTGGAAACTTATGTATTGTTTCAGTGTCATGATGTATAATATTAAAGTTCAGAATTTGATCAAAGATGCTGTATTTTCTAGTTCTGAAGAAAGAGCCACTAAATTTCGTAAAATATATAAATCACCATATTACCCATAAATGAGAGATAAATGAGAGTAGTAGTTTCTCTACTAAGAGAATGTAGGAAAAATCACTTTTGTGTGGATATAATTCAATTTCAATATAAAGTAGGTGAAAAATATTTTAAGTGTTAGAGCACTAACAGATTAATGCTGAGAAAATAAGGTATAGTTGATAATGCACTCATCTTATGCTTGGTCTTATAGAGTAACATAAAATGACAGCACCACAGTGAGCTTGTGCCTCTAATGAGAGATGCCATTTCTTGAACAATGGTTATATGATCAAACTCAATTTATCTTCTATTCCTTAGGATATTATGGTAAAGAGAATTCACACAGTGTGCCCCCAAGGAATTGTTTTTCAATGAGACTGATGAGCCAGTCACATGGACTGCCTCAAATAGGACACAGAGAAGAGTTTAGGTCATGTTATCAGATGTCTGATGAATTTTTTCTATTT
This sequence comes from Macroglossus sobrinus, assembly GCA_004027375.1. NCBI lineage: Eukaryota > Metazoa > Chordata > Mammalia > Chiroptera > Pteropodidae > Macroglossus > Macroglossus sobrinus. The sequence goes on along the minus strand of PVKZ01001038.1, from coordinate 26,454 downwards.
CTCTCTCTCGTTTTTCCACCCTTGATTTTTAAATTACACTGGTTTTTTTTTTCATGTAAATTCAAAGTTTATTTATGCCATAACATTTATTTTGTCCTATTTCACTATTTTCTATTTTAACGCTTTTGGCCACAACCCCTGATGTAGCACAGTATAGCCAAACTTAAGATTAGAAACAAGATGCTGAAAATGGAGGGAGATGCAAACCTCTGTGTGGCTTCCAGCTGTTTCTTATATTTAAAATGCACAGAAACTCTTGCATTAGCTGTGTATGCATTTCTCCTTTATACAACCTTTCTTTCTACAACCTTTACTCCTTTCTACAGCCCTATGAGGGAGATGTTATAATTATCCCTATTTTACAGTGAGGCAGCTAGGCTCAAAAAGGGCAGATAACTTGCCAGAAGTCACACAGTGAATAAATAGCAGAGAAGGGATTTTAAAGCAACGGCAGAATAACTCCAGAGCCTGTGCCCTTAGCCATAAGGCCATCAGCACAATTATTCATGCCGTGAAAAAACTGCCAGGATTTACTAACAGCTTAGAGGAGACGTTGCCTAAGAGTAGACTGCTGCAGGATGGAGTGTGTCATTTTATCTTGATTGTGGCTAATTTTAGAGAACTAGGAGATTTGAGGACATCATCCACACAATTTTCATCATAATACAGCCCATGAGGCCCAAAAATATCTGTGGCTATTGCAAGGAATTAAGGAATTAAGGCAAACTACATCTATTCAGGAATTAAAGTGAGCAAAATACAAATATTAAGTTTCATTATGATAACAGAAATTGAAGCCAATGATTTTAAACATGAATAATAGTTACTTTGAATACATGAATAAATCTGGAAAACATTTTTATCTTTTTTTAAAATTTTTAATTATAGTTGACATACAATATTATGTTAGTTCAAGTGTACATCATAATGATTAGACATTTATCTTATAAAGTCATCACCAGTTTTAGTATTCATCTGCCACCATTTAGTTATTACAGTATTATTGACTATTTTCCCTCTGCTGTACTTTACATCCCTGTGACTATTTTTATAACTGAGGGTTTGTACTTCTTAATGCCTTTCATTTTTTTGCCCATCCTGCCACCTGGAAAACATTTTTCTACTTTTCATAAAGTAAGGATATGGAGAATTTGTTTTTTTTTTTATGTCAAAGAAGGTGGATTTATGAAACCTTCTTTGTACAAAGTATTGATTAATTGACAACTCCCTAAGTTACATAACCACCTCTTACCTATCCCAGCACCCAAAAAATATCCAGGGCTGAAATTCAGACATATCTCCTCTCTTCCTCCCAAATGCCCTATTAAATGTTACTAAATATAGATTTTATATAATAGTTTATCTTTCCACCTGTTGTGTTTTCCTTTTTGCTATAAACACCTACTTATTGGTCAGGACGAGAAAGCAAGAAGATAGTACTTTCTTCTCTTACCTGAAGAAAGTTTAATTTATGTTAGATGGTGAGAAATTTTTAAGTAGAATGACGTATTTTAATTTTCAGCATTCTAATAAACTCATGACTCTTTCTATATTGGGTAATTAATATATGCTCATGAATTGAGATAAATAATACAAAAAGAGACAGTCCACAAAGAGAATGCATAAGTGGGTAAAGTTATTTGTATTAATTTTGAGTATCATCCAAAATAATAGGTTAGAAAGGGCCCTTCGGTATGATATTTGAATGAATTATATCTTCTTCCAAATAGAAAATATAAGTTTCAGCTGGAGTTGAATGAAGTTTATCTAATATATCAAGTAATTATAATGATAATAACATAATAACTAAAATTAATTAAATACAAAATGTTTTTCCAAAAGCTTCACATGTTTAACTTACTTTATCCCTATGGCAATCCTATTATCCCCATTTAACAAATGGGAAAACTAACATAGTATGTAACTTACCCACATGACATAAGTGACACACCCAGGGAATCTACTCCTCAGCTTACCTACAGGCTATATATTAAAAAATCATATACCTATGTCACTCATAAATCATATTTGATACGAGGCATTGTGTTTAGGGAAGAGCAGAGTTTGTTCAATTTTTTGTAATTCACACCTAATCTGTTCAGTAATTTATTTTGCATCAGTTGTGTAGAAAGTAATGTAGTAGACGTTTATCGTGATGTCAGAGCTAAAAGTTGTGGACATTTATCACTTTGGCACTACAGAAATTACTTTCATGAATGAAAGAAAGAAATCATAGTAGTCACTACAGTTGCTCTTAAATCCAGCTGCCTCAGTAATTAAATTGAAAACACCAAATATCATCCTAACAATATTCTTTATTGTACAAAAGTAGAAATTTCAAAAATTATAGTGGATATTCACCAAAACATTTAAACAAGCTTCATTGTTTACTTCCACATAAATAAAATGTGGTCAAAATAATTAAACAAAATTTGTCATTTCTAAAACTTCTTTGACCATACTTATATTTACAGAAAATAACGTATTCCTGCTGTAATTTCAACATACTCAAATTGACTACTAAAACTTACCACGTTTTTTCAGATTTCTCTGAATTAATGTAAATGTAAAGGAAAACCAGAAAGGTTAACATAGTTTCTATCTCTTAATATTAGAGTAGAGAATTTTTGTCATTGTTTTGGAACTGTTTTAAGTGTTTTTGTGGCTGAAGATCTCAAAGAATGGTTATATTATTGAAAATATTTTAGAATGTAACTATTGCATGACTTCGAAAAAGAAGTTATGATTTCAAGAGCATCTTAATGTCAGTTAAAAATAATAAAGCTGTAATTTTATCTCACTAGTCATAAACTTAAAAGGTTAATTAACATTAATTCAAATTAAACATTTAATTTGAAACATTTCTTACTATGCCCTTACTTTTATTTTGAGCTAAAGGAATTATATAAATGTTCAAATACAATCAGACACCTGCCATTATGAAAGAAAAGCATCCCTTTCTTGACAAATATGTCTATGCAAGTTAATAAACTCCTACTAAACAAATTTTCTCAATGAGTAGAAATTACAGTTCAGTTGAGGAAAAGAAAGACCTTGCAGTTGAAAGCAGGTGAAGATATATGTTTATGCATGCATGAGTGCAAGTATACATATTTATGAATGTACTATGATGGGACATAATAAATATATGAGTGAATAAATAGAGCATATGCCCTCCCAACAGGTATTTCAGTGTGAAACTTAAACGTTGGCGACTGCAAACAGTAAACAGTATTTGAGAGTAAAGAATGTTGAGTGTACTGAGCACAAAAGCAACTAGTTTGAAGGTTTTCATTTTCAGATGTTAACGTTGTGTTACATGACCACAGTAGAGAAGCCATATTAGTCTACAGAGAAAAACGTGTTTCTACTTGAATGCCATTTGTGATTGAAAATAATTGTGTACAAGGTTATGTTGAATTCAGATTTAATAAGAAGATAGTTTTAGAAATTTATAATGATTTACTATGTGTGTATGAATATATGATATGTTTGTTTATAAACACATATGAGCAGTGTCTCTGCAAGCTTTACTAAATAGTAAATTGAACTGTGGCTCCTAGGAAAAGTATGTAATTAGTAGATTGTTCATGGTATCTTTGATAGGTTCTTTTTTTTCTGTTAAGTCTGTAAGAAGTCTGTTTTTAATAATAAAAACACATTTAGTTTTATTATTGTATAGATGAGAGTTCCTAATTGCACTAAATACTGCAGCTTAGCTGCTTTAATCAAGAAGACATTGATTAAGTTATATAAGAAATCATAAATTGAACATCGGGTACAGTTTCTAGGACCACATTTCTTAGCCATGTAAGTTTTTCTTACACCTCCAGTCCCAGAAATATTCAGCCTCTGCTACTATTTGTGCTAGCAAAATAGACACCTCATGCCCAGCACGTTTTCTTATCTGACCCCCTCAGAATCTGTCCTGTGCGTGTGGCTCTGGTTGACTGGCTCTATATCACATACTTGCCACTTAATGGTAAACATACCTGAGAAATGTTGCTTGGATACCATATTATTGGGAACATAGCACTCAGAATATGAGAAGATAGTAAATATGGAAGTTATGTTAAAAAGATTCGGAGCAACCAGGAATCCAATTTGTTTATACTATGATCTAACTTTTATCATACCCTTTTCCATATTAAAATTCTAAACAACAGTAATGACATGCATCTGCCCAACAATACAGTTATAACTCTTAGACAAAAATAAAACCACTTTTCCTTTAAAAAGAAGGTTTATAATCACTAGTTGCTACATCCAGCTACTTGCCTGTTCTCATTAAATTATAATCCTATTGTAACATTATGTACTCCATTGACTACTTTAAATGTTCAGCAGAATCAATATACCCAATATAAACAGAATAAAAGGTTAAAAATAAAACAAAAAGAGGAAGATAGTTTAATATATGTTATGTGAATGATACAACAAAAAAAGAAAGCTCCTTTATTCTCTAATAGGTCACAAAATCCTACTGACTATTATAAATTCTAAGTCTAAATTTTGAACCTTAAACCTATGGACCTATATGTATGTATTCTAAGAAAGAACTGCACCCTACTTCTATCAGTAATTCTGAGCATATATGGATTCCAGGATGATAGTATCCCAACCTAGCTAGCAATGTATTATCTACCAGCTTGAATTAAAATTGTTCCTCCCTAGGTCATTTAACCATTCTATAAAATTGCTTGCTTTTAAATTATGTGATAGCCTGGTAAAACCAAGGCTGGGAGAATCAGTCAATTGCCTTATTCCTTTCATTATAAAATAAGTGATGTAAGCAAAACATGATTAAGCAAAAATCTAGTCTGATGATGTTACTGGTAGAAGCATAACCATTGGAGAAGGCAAATTCATACCAGAAAAAGTGTTTATCACAATAAGAAAAGATAGCTGCCTCCTCCTTGATAGAAGCGATTTAATGTAATCTGCTTGCTTCATGGTGAATAGCAGATATCCAGGTGTATTTTATCATGTCAGGATTCAAGGTTGTTGGCCGTAGCTAGTAACTTGGCCATTCAGCTATTCCCAATATATAGTGGTGACCCTATCAACCTTAGTGATAAAAAGCTCACTTTTTCAGGTCAAGAAATAACTCCTATCCCTAAAATCATGGTCACTTTTTTTTTAATGCCCATTGAGAAAATGCTATGATGGCTAGAGATATAAGCTAATATTCACAAGGTGAATCATTTTATACACCAGATTATCAAAAACCTCTGCAACAGTGAGTACCAAAGAATTAGTCCTAGCTCAGAGCTAATATTGAGAGATTTTGGTATTCTCTTTTCTGCAGTATTAATACCTGCTAAATGGTTGCAAGTTCTTCTAGGGACTATTTTCTGATTCTCTATTGTTTCATAACAAATGACCCCAAAATTAAATGGTGTAAATCAGTTTACTATACTGACAGATTCTATGGGTCAGGGCGCAGTTGTGATGGCCCTTCTCACTTCCATAATATTCAGGGTCTCAGCTGGGATGACTTGATGGCTAGTAAATTATTTCTTTACCAAGAAAAGAAGCTCTTCCTAGGCCATGTTCACTATAAGTGCAAAAATTATGAAGCCAAAAGGTGAGAAATCTAATGACTTTGAGCCCCGCATCTCCTAGGCACACCTTGAGCTAGAGATGTATTCAGACCTCAAAGCCCAGCTACAGGAGCTGAATATAAAAGCAGCCAAGGAAATTGAAGTTGCTGGTGGTCAGAAAGGAATTATAATTTTTGTTTCTGTTCCTCAACTGAAATCTTTCCAGAAAATCCAAGTCTGGCTAATATGCAAATTGGAGGAAAATTTCAGTGGGAAGCACATTTTCTTTTTTGCTCAGGGGAGAATTCTGCCTAAGCCAACTTGAAAAAGCCATATAAAAAAATAAGCAAAAGTGCCCCTGGAGCCGTACTCTCACTTGGTTTACCCCTGCTAACAGGTACTTGTGGCAGCTGATACTTGAATAGAATAGAATAGAATAGAATAGAATAGAATAGAATAGAATAGAATAGAATAGAATAGAATAGAATAGAATAGAATAGAATAATAGAATATCAGCTACTTGTGGTATTAATACAGCATTCTTTACTCAACAAAATTTAATATTACCTTAATTAAAAAAACATAACCTAAAGTGACTCAAGATAATATTTAGAGAACAAGACACTTTATCAGGTGACTCAAGTCAGGATTCAATTCTCCAGAGTTTTTATTATTACTATTATTATTTTATTAATACAATTTGGTCCTTACTGGTCTGTGAAGGATTCTATGATCAATTACCATTAATAAAGATCCCAAAGATCCCAATGAATCAAACCATTCTTCCTGTTATAGTTACCACACTCACTTTATTTCAGGTGATTACTTAACCTCTGCCACTGCAGTATTCTGTTACCCACAGGAAGGAAGATCAGAGTTCATTTAGTACCAGCATCTCTCCCTTTTTATCCCTTGTCTATAAAGAACTTCTGTCATGGGGATTTTGTAAGTTTGGAACTCTCTAGTATATTTCTAATATATGTATATTTCTAATATATTTCTTAGTGGCTAAGTGAAGATAGTATTGCTTTCATCTCAAAAGAAATAGTTAGAGATATGCAAAATTCTACATTTTTAACTCCTTAAATTATCAGTTTTCTATTCTTCCTTATACCCAAAGAATTTCTGGATTCTCACTTTTACCTATTTCATTTATAGCCTTATTTCAGGCCACCACTAAGTTTCTATTTTAGTTAGGCAACAAAGCAAACAATTATAGCCACCTCAGCTGCCTAATATCAACATTAAATCCAGATTCTCTGATAGTCACATTAATTATTTTAACCAAATCATTTTTTTTCTTTCTGTTCCAGCACTATTAAAGATCTATTTCTACATATATTTCCAGATCTATTTCTACATATATTTGAGATTAAAAATTAACAAAATTATGATTTGGAATTCCTTCTTCTAAGATTAGGCTTTATAATGTATACCTTGGTATTCTAGTTAAAAATCTGTAGGAAAAGAAAGGTGTTTGGGGCATGACATGAGGAGCAGAAGCTTTCTTTTCTAAGATAAATCCTGTAAGTGATGTCATTTTATTTATCAAGAAAAATAGGATTGGGTTTATCAGAGAAGTATGGAGATCATTGAGATTTAGAGGATCAGATAAATAAGACTCATCTGAATCTTTCCAAATGTACTTTTTCTAGATCTTGTGGTACCTTCTTATTTTTAGAGTGGTCTAAGAGTTCTACATAGGACACCTGGTAAGGCTATGAATTCATCATACATTGTAATTCAGTGACCTCTCCTAGATTGGGATCTTCTTTCTGTTATGTCTTGGGACTCAGTAAGAGGCTATTATGAGCAGCTATTAAAAATATCCTGGGTTCTCTGAGGCTTGACCTAAAAACTTAAAACTTTAAACTTGTTGTTTTCTTTCTTTAAACTTTTCAGTGCAATTCAAAGCATTCCAGCTTACCTCATTGTCCATATATTCTTCATGCCAATCAAAATGGTCTAATGTAGCTATGCCTCAGTCCATATAAGCCTAACTTTCAGAGGCACCTCATTTCTGGGGAACTCAGGAGATTATTAAAATAACTATTTTTACCTCCATGTAACAAAGAAGATAATGTCTCTTCTTTTGATACTAATCTGATCATTGCTTAGTCTGATCTACCCAGGTCATATACCCCAGATTCCCATTTGTCTGAGAAATTGTTACTTATAAACATACCTGTTACAAACTACTACTTTAATCAGCGTTCATTTATTCATTCAACAAAAATTTAAGAACATCTATGTGCCAGTCTTCTAGGCACTGACAATACAGCAAAGAACAAAATAAAATTTAAAAAAAAAAACACATTTTTTTATTGTGGACCTCATTTTTTTTTGACAGATAGTAAATAAGATAAATTATAAAATAAATAGTACACTAGATGTAGACTAATAAGAGAAAAATAAAGCTGGAAAGAGGATTTTCAGTGCAGGAGGCAACTAGAGAAAGCTTGTTGAAAGCTGAGATTTGAATAAAAATAAGATAGAGATAGTGGAATGGGATGGTCATATGGGTATCTGAAAAAAAAATGTTTTAAGCAGAGAAAACAGCAAGCACAAAGGACCTGATGTAAGAGCATGGCTGTTTGATATATTTAAAAAAATAAAACAAAACAAAACTAAAATGATGTCAAGCAGTTAGAGTAAGAAGACTAGGAGATGAGTTCAGATAACTTAGATCTCTTCGGTACTTGCAGGGACTTTGACTATTACTTGAGAAAATAAAAAGACATTGAGAATTTAAGCAGAGGTATATAACCTAACTTACATTTTAACTTAAATAATGTTTGAGAACAGTCTGATTAAATGATATGATGGAAACAAGGGGACCAGTTAAGAAGCTATTATAATAATTCACGGGTAGATTACATGTCTTGGACTCAGGTGGTAACAGTGGATGTAGATGGAAAGTGGTAAGATTCTGGAATTTGCAAGAACATGAAAAAAGAGTGATTTTAAAGACTGGACTATAAATTTTAAGATGAATAAGATGAAGGTATGAGTATGGTGAGGGGCAGTAACAAATTTTTAACATAAAGAGCTTGAGGGTGCAAGTAATTTTAGAGTTTGAGTATCTAAAGTAAATTAAAATGAAATGCCATGAGTTATATGAAAAACTAAAATTTGGGGAGAGTTGCACTTATTCATAACAGTGGAATATACAGTGAAGCCAGGAATGTGGATTATGGAAATATGGTAGAAGTTGAGACCATGAGAGTACACAGGTCTAGAAATGTAGAGGCCAATATGCTGGGGAAATCATCTAAATGAATAATAAAAATCACCAAGAATTGTGGCTGTAGTAGTGATAGAAAAAGTGACAATTATCTACTTGCTAAAATATTTAAGAAGTAATGGAGAGTGACCCAAGGCATGGCAGGTGACTATTACAAACATAGCAGTAGATGCAACCTAATTACTTCAGTGTCACAGCAATCTTAATTACAGATAACAGAATTAACAATCTAGCTAATTTAAGCAAATAGTAGTTTTTAATAGATATTAAGAAATTCTTAATAAAAACAATCAGTAGCCTGAACTTTCAAAATCAAATTTTAGAACTTTATTGCAAAGATAGTAAGGGGATTTTTCATTCTTTTTTAGTATAAAATTGTAATTTATTTGCCACTTCACACTGAGCCAAATAGGTAGCTTCACTAACTTATTTATACAGCTTATAACTTATTCACACAGCTCATTTCTCACATAGGTGTATAATTAGTAGAACCTGTGTGGCACCTAACATAGAATTATAGTTTTTGTGCTCTATGTTGGGAAACTGGGATTAACAGTATGAGGAACTCGCCAAAGAGTGTGATCAAAAGATTTTGGTAGTCTCTAATAATAGATAACCTTTATAACTTCAGTATAATATTCATATTGTGTTTCTTTCCTAGAGGGTGACGATTATATCTTATACATTTCTGTATCCTACACAATGTCCTGCAATATTGATGTTCAAATCATTTTTAAATTACTGTGTAAATCAAGACATCTCTAATTTGCAGTTAGAGAAATCAGTTTTCATTTTATTATGACATTTCTTTATTAGTATATCATCTATCTAAAACATACATGTATATAACAATTTTGATTAGCTTAAGCTTTTAGAAAATATTTATCAATTAACCATGACTGCAGACTTAGCTTTGATATAGGCCAGTGTATACACTGAAAAATTTACCTAATTTATCATTGTTTCTATTTATTTAAGAAATATTTATTGCATACCTATACATGTCAGGAACTAAGCTTAATACCCAAATACAGAGATCAAGAAGATCAAGACAGATAATGTACCTACCCTCATGAAGTTTATATTTCAATGAAAAAACAGAAGGAAATTTATTAAAACTATTCTTAAGAAATTACACATGATATGTTATGAAGAAATGAAGCAAAAGATTAAAATAAAGAATTATGGGGGCTGAGAAGTGAAGTGATCTACTTTACAGAGAGAAGGAAGCAAATATTTTATTTAGAGGGTGAAATATAAACTTAGATTAAAGAATGAGAACGCGCTGGCCAAAGAAGAAACCAAAAGAATAACCCAGGCAGAGGGTACAACATATGCAAAGACTTGGCATGTTGAGGAACTGAAAGCATGGTTTGCCAGAAGAAGACTAACACCAGATAATGTTGGAGAAATAGGCAGGGTTAAGGTCATACAGTGTTATATAACCTGCATGAAACAGCCTGGATTTAACTAATACATACATGTATCCGTAGAATTCAAGAGTAGAACACCATGAATATAGTCAGAGGTTGATAAAATGAAAACTTTTTGAAATATTAATACTTATGTCATCTTCACACTGAATTTCTATTACTATTATTTTGACCCTTAAATATGACTTCTACCTCCTGATCTGTGTACATTTAGAATCTCAGATATTTGTGTTCTTTTGTGCCAATGGCATGACAAAGTTTTCTGACACTTTGAACATAATTAAGGACAATAAATGCAGAAAAATTAACTTATTAGGCACTAAGAAATGTGATACCAGTATAATGGAATATTAGCCATAAGAAAAGATGAAATACCGCCATTTGCAACAACATGGAAAGATCTTGAGATTATGATGCTAAACAAAATAAGTCATATAGAAAAAGTTGAAAATCATATGATTTCACTCATCTGTGAGATGTAAAACTGAAAGCAACAAACAAACATAACAAAAGACAGAGACTCATGGATACGGACTGTGGATTAGCAGTTACCAGAGGGAAGAAGGGGAGGGTGGAGGTAGATAGGGTAAAAGGGTCAAATATTTGGTTATGGAAGGAAATCAACTTTGGATGGTGAACACACAATGCAATATATATACTGTTGAATTGTATACTTGAAACATATTTGATTTTATTAATGTCACCCCAATAATTTTTAATAAAAAAAATGTGAGAGCAGTATGTGATACTAAATCTCACAGTGACATTTTGAAAGCCAAAACTTTTCATTACAATGTAAGCTTTAGGAAAAATTCTGAAAAAAAGAAAATTATTTTTTTGACTTCTTTTTTTTTCAATATTCTTCATCTTTATTTTTCTTTTTGTTTTTATTACTAGTTTTGACTATACAGTATATTAATTAGATATTTATATAGTTTATGAAATGATCTCCCTGATTAATCTTTCCTCTGGCTCTACACAGTCATTACTTTGCAGCTGACTACATTCCCTATGCCATACTTCTTTTTACTCCAATATCTATTGACTTTTTCCTCTTTTATTTAACTTCATTGTTTTGCATAAGCTATTTGTTAGCCTATGCTTTCACCATCCTTCTGAAAAGCTCTCCTACAAAACTTACTGGAAACATGTTTGACACTAGCAAAATTTTAATAACAACTATTAATAACCCAGTAGTTTTTTAATTCATTTATTTATTTTTTAGTGGCAAAACTCCATTATAAAATAAAACAAAGATGAAACCCCAATTCATGAAACATTTAAAAGTAAAAGTTCTCTGAGGAAAGTCATAACATATAGTCTGGAACAGACTGAAACACTGCTCACAGGACGATCTACCCCTACCATTATCAAAGGCCTCAAAGACTACTCTGGGTGAATGTAGATTCTTATAGAGTACTCATTTTAAACTTATGTCCTTTAACTTCTTTTCCAAAAATGACTATTGCAAATCTCAGTTACCATATTCTGGTTGATTGCATATATTTTTCTATTATATAATCTAATAATTGTGCATAAAATCATTAGTCATTATCATTATAATTATTATAGCAACATGTGATTGTGATCATCACTCTACAACATGTGATTATCACTATAATCACATTTATTATCTTCATTTCCTTCAATTCAAAATTTTAAGTGAATAAATGTAAATAAAATTAATTTTGACTTTGAACACTATTAACAAAATCATTACGCATTATGTAATATTCTTTAATAATTATTATATTGGATTATACATAGTATGTTTTGTTATACTTCTACTGATTCCATACTGAAATTACTAAATTCTCTAAAGTAATATGTAAAATATACATTATATTTTTAAATGTAGTCACTTGTTATTTAATATAAATGCAATTTACTTTTAATGTACTTTATGAACTCTGGTTTAGACTTAGATTTGAACTTCTTTGCTGCTACTTATAGTATAATTTATGGTTATTATTAGATACCACTGGTGGCTCATATCTTTTAGATAATTATATTTTCTGTTAAACCCGATAGCTGTTACTGGAGCATTTGGAGTGCCTTGTGTCACGACATGAAAGGTCACTAAGAATGACAGTGGTAAAACGGCAAGCCCAGTCCCCCTCGGGAGTTTCCAGCGAAGTCGAGGTTCTCAAGGCGCTGAAATCTTTGTTTGAGCACCACAAGGCCTTGGATGAAAAGGTACAGTATTGTAAAAGAGTTCTTACAATTTTATACATCAATTATACCTCAAAACGCTAAAATTAAAAAATAGAATGTATTAAAGAAAAGGTATAGTATTGACAAAAGATTTCAGCTTAACTGTACTTTTGTCATCAGCAACTGTGCTCCTTGTCTTCATTTTTGTGCACCTGATTCCTGAAGTAAGTCAATTCAGAGGAACACATTTAAGTTATAGAAAAATCATTTTAAAAAATGCAACTGGATTATTGTGTGTGTATTTGTAATATTTATAACTATGTTTTTAAAATTATCACTGAATTTCTAGCTTATCAAGTTAAACTTCTATTATGGTGTATTTTGGTCCTACTCCAGATGGCCATTTGAAATTTAATATTGTCATTCAGCTTCTCTCTCTCTCTCTCTCTCTCTCTCTCTCTCTCTCTCTCGCTCTCTATTTTCTCCTGCCTCATCCCTCTCTGAAATGCATGTATATAGATGCCAACACTGTAAACAACTAATTGGCAGTTAAGCATATCTTGAGGTATAAATTGGATGTTCTTTAACCTTTAGAAGTTTATATTAGAAGCATACCATTTTTTAAGTCTCTAATATCTTAATTCTGAATATACGTTTTTATTGGAAAATTTGCTTTAGGTCTTTTTAAAAGTAGCTGTGTCTCTTAGCTGTTACTCAAATAAATTCCAGTGACATAAATAAGCCAAAGTGATGATTATATCCTTTGGAGATCAGTAAGGCTTATGACATGATTTTAATTTTGTGAAATTTCAAAAGATAAACCTTTTAAAATTAATGAACCTTTAGGATTTTGTAGAGTGGGAATTAGGGCGCTCATTGTAAAGTATTTGACAAGTTCTGAGCATTAAAATTCAAACTAGGGATTATTAGCCAGTTATATCCAGGTTTTGGCATGGAGACACTTGCTCCATGTAATATTTATATACAGATTATTTTTATCATTAGTTTTTCAGATGTTCTTTGAGCAGGAGATTATGTGGAGTGTATACATAATGATAACTATTATTATGTCTAGATTATTAAAAAGAAATATTTTATTTTTCATTTTAGCTATAAGAGGCAACAAGTTTATGAATAATATTGACTAAAATGAGAATGGGAATTACATGAAGAGCCTTAATAAATATAATATCAATGAATATTGCTTATCAAATAATCATTTAATATAATTAAAATTTAATATAATATTTTCTTTCTTATTATAAAAGTACATTGTTAAGATTTTGTAAGACTTTATAGAATATCTGTTATGGTTCAGACTCTTTAGCAGGTATCTAACACACAAAGATAAATAATACATTCTTACAACTGAGGAGTTTATAATTTGTGCCAGAGAGTCACATGTTAGTAATGGGCAATACTAAGAGATGTGTACATAGCAATATGGAATCATAGAAGTGTTGTGACTTATTCTGCTTGAAGAAGTGACAAGTCAAGAATGTCTTCACAGAGGGGATGACATTTGATCTGTGTATTAAAAAAGTCAGGGTGTTTAAAGCAGAGAAATAAAGATACTCTAAATACTAAGACCAACATATAAAATTACTCAGATCTATAAGAAAAGCATGGCCTGTTCAGAGAAAATTTAAGATGATTCGAATAAAGGTACTTGAGAATAATTGGTTTGGATACTCCCTAGAAACACTCCACATCATTTAAGTGAGAGATGCTTTTATTAAGGAATTAATAGAAAGCAATAAACAGCTTTTAAGACAAATAACCTGATGGATATGAGTACTTTTAAGAAAAAAATGGTTGTTCTAGAACTTAGAATGTAGAAATTATTTACTGTCAGGTCAGTAAATTTAGCATAATTAAATGAAGTATTTTATACTGTAACCCCAGGAGCTATAATAGGATTTAAAAACTCACCAGACGTGCCTTGGATATTGGTGAGTTCAGGGGCAACTGAACTAATTATCAACAAAGTAATACTAAACAGCCTAAAGGAAAAACGTTATGATGTTGGGTTCTGGGGTTGGACAGAATTGCTTCTATAAGCATCTGTTTCCTCTTATTTTGAATGAGGAGAGAATAATAGTACCTACCTCACAGAGTTGTCATGAGGATTACGTATGATCGACATGCAAAGCTCTCAGCCAGTGCTCAGCATATGGCAAATGCTCGGTAAATGTAATATTATTAATATGAATAAGTTTTAACATTTGTCAAAACTTTCAAACTACATGAAGATGTTATTATCACTGCTGGTTTCATGTTTGTTCTAAATAGTATTTCATTTAGTTATGGAGGGATTAATATGACCCTAAGCATCTTCATGGACAATTTTACTAAGAATATCTCAAGGCTCCTCGTCAGGGTAAGAAAGGATGGGGAGACAGACATATAAACTAGTAGTTACAATATTCTAATTAAGTACAATGGATATTATATTAAAATAAAGAAAAGATCAAATAAAGGTGCAATTAACCATATCTTGAGTGCAAGAAATTACCAACTTTATCATACAGGGTTTACATAAAGACATAAAAATATATATATAAGATTGAGCATGACTATGGACAATTATAATGACTGACAGTCTTCATTATTGTTGTGCTTATTTATACATCTGCTGATAGTAGGGTAGAATTTTCACAATTAGCTAAGACCAACAATACTTTTGGCATCATTCTCCAACAGGTTCACCAATTCCATGAGTTGGAGGAAATCAGAAATTTAAATCAGAAATTTTTGCAATCACTCAGATACCGACTATTTTTTAAAAGAGTACATATTTAATATGTATGGGAAAATTAATGAATTATTAATTATATAAATGTACTCCACATTTATTTCCATGATCTAATACCACAGTGTTAAAACTGGATTTGAACTTCTACAGAGATTTCCTTACAATGTTTTTTGTTGCAGGATTGATAATTCCAAAATGAAACCTTGTCATGACTTAATTTGATTTTAAATGTATGCTTCTTCCATCAAAGTTCCTTTCATCTTGAAACATATTTGTCATTTTAGGAACTTATTTTAATTTCCAGGAGTAAAATTTTTGTGGCTTTAAACCAACTTTTGGGAAAGAAAAAATCTTTCTTTTTATTTTTATACCATTATGAAGAAAATAAATATAGCAAATAAAATTAAAAATCAAATATTCTAGATATACATAACTAATATATTTTGGTGGTAACATTGTAGCTCCAGAAGTAAGTAATCAACATATCTTAACTTAAAGACTGTGAAAAATAGATTAATTAAACATGATTAAATAGTAAAAATATTTAAAAAGTTAAGTATAGAGCTGAGGCTGTCAACTATGTACTAATATTTAGGGAGAAAAAAGGACTACAAATCCAACAAGGAAAATAAAGGTAATTATGGCATTCTGCTAATGCTATGCTCAGAGCAGAGCAAAAACCTAAGATCCTTGTCAGAGATACTATTTTTTTTTCTATCAGTGGAGTTCCAGCTATGTACACAAGGTAAAATGTTAGGATTCTTTATACCCTAGAAAAGTTACCCCTTTGGATCTTACCGTTTTTTTCCTTAGGGAAAAAGCATTATGTAACATCATGTGGATAAAACATTCATATCATAATGTATTGATATTTATGTTACCAATTTTTACATTTATAACATTAATTCAAAATATATTCAGACATTGTTTTTATTTTCTTGTAATGACAGCTTTAGATTTATTACTTTGTAGGTAATAAAATCTCAAGTTGTAAATACCGTTCTAAATTTATCGAGGGGTGAGTCTATTTTCATACCATTGAAAGCTCAATATAATGAGAATATAAATGTTTAACTTGTGGTAAATAGGAAACAGTTTGAAACAGTTTCTATGATTTTTAGTTGAACAAAGAAAGTCAGGCAGATATTTTAACCTACAAGATAGCCTGGTTTCAGCTATTCCTTATGTGACTTGAATTTCTGTTAGTAATATTCCAGTGTATTAGTATGTCTTTTAAAATATGGTACCTTAACCTCTTCACAGCAGTGTAAAGGTAATCTGATCAGTGTTGTGTGAGATAATTAACTTATATTTAGACCATCTCATATTGCTGTTCTCAACTAGGATTCCTAGACCTTTATCAGAAGACCTATATTTTATAGTTAGTATTTTAGGAAGATGACTTTACAGTCATACCTGTTAAATACCAAGCATATCTACTAAGATTTTTGTTGTTATCTGCATTCCACATATAAGCAGTCCTCCTCATTTTCATGCCTTTGGGATATTTGTTTCTTTTGCGACTATTCAAGATGTTCATAAAAAGTATTCCTGAAGTCAAATTATCAAAGACTTCCTTCCAAGTCGCGCTTTTTCAGTTATTAATCTGCATTAATTTTATGCATTTTTATGAACAATTGGATATTTGTCTAACAGTATTGGTACTTGAAAGTCCATTTAGCACACCTAGGTAGCATGAAAGATTCTGTGTAATCAAATGTCCTTGAAATCAAATGTCCATTTGTGTACATATAATTACTAATTTTCAGAGAATTTGAGCATAATAAAATATAATTAATTTGAAACTCCACTCAAATACTTATTATTTATTATTTAAGATGTATTTCAGGAGTTAAGTGTACCCAGTCACCTGAATATATACCAGAAATCATTATACAGTACAAAAACATGATTGTTTTTTAAAAATTTTAAATTAGATTTTAGATTAATAAAACATTAGTGCTTTTTGTTTGTTTGCTAATTGGAACATACTGTTATAACTCTAACTCCAAAAGTGTTACATATGCTTTTGTATATTTTATATACTTAATCTATATTTCTAGTTAAATTTACTTAAAAAACACACATTAAAATATATTATCAACAAATTAATAAAATTAAAGTTTATAAAAATATAATTGTATATTAAAATAAATATTCATTACACAAATACTATAATATTTCTATGGAAAAATCTGTGTTAATTCATAAATGCTCAAAAACTCATCATAAATTGCATTGAAGCTATAAATTTTAATGATTTTTGCCCAAGGAAAATTAAGCTGCTATAGTAATTCATTTTAATTCAGTAAAATTTATTTTTCTGAATTTTTTCATAAATATAATATATTTTACCTGGTAAAAATATTTATTTTTTTAGATCAGTGTAATATACAGCATACTTATTGATCCAAATATATAACAAATATAACAAGTTTAGAAGTTCTAAGAAGACAAAAATAAAAGAAACTTTGAGTTTCATTTATGTATGAAACATTTGCAAATCATAATTATTTTCAAACTGAATGTTTACAGAGTCCTGCGTTCTATAAAATATAATGATTTAACCTTTGATGTCTGAAAGCTCGTTAGGAATTCTAGAGTAATTAAATAGTTACCAATCCCTCCAAAATAATGTAGACTTCTAATTAGTACAAAACGTGAGCAGTGGACAACATTTTTCAAATTCTAAAAATCTTTTGCTTTTAGACAAATAGTTTTTTAACTTAGGTAGTAAATGCCAGATTAAAACTTAAATTTATTATTTTTAAAAAGTAGAGAATAAGTTTTTTGCCTATGTCTTATTCTTAATCGGTGACTATTTTTCAGATGAATTCATAATATACTTTTGAACTTTGCCTCCACTTACAATGCATCAAAATTGAGAACAAGACGGGTCGATCTCCAACCTCACTGGAAAATCTATCATTGAAACACTAAAACGACATGATTACAAGGAAACCCCTTGATACAGTGACATTATGAGGTGAAAATGTATTCATAGTATTTCTGAGCACTTGGTGCTATAAATACTTTAATAATAGCCAAATGTGACTGCCTCTGATAATGCTAATGATAGTTTCAGCACAGTTTAACGTGTATGGGATGTACATTACGGCACATATTTTGTTTTTCTTCTAGGTAAGGGAGCGACTGAGGGTTTCTTTAGAAAGAGTCTCTGCACTGGAAGAAGAACTAGCTGCTGCTAATCAGGAGGTAACATACCAAACTTTCTCCTCTTTTGAGGTGCAATATCGCTAACATTATATCCCTTGTGTTTCACATCACTTTTATTAAAACTGTCAGAAAAATAAATTACATTCTGTATATGCCACTGAACGAGGCCTGTTGAAACTAGATGCCAGAGTTATATCTTCTTATTTCTGGTCATTCAGATCTGCCACTAAGAGATGAAAAGAAAATTATCAAGAGCTAGTGAGATGGGGATTTAGAAAGACTACAGTAAGAATGCCAGTCATTTTGAGAGGTAAAACACAGCTCTGAAATTGGAAAACATGAAAACTATCTGTTAAACTTAAAAATGTTACAAATCAAGTTCATTCCTTGGTGATATAAATATATTTTTCCTTAGGTCCTTACTATTATTTTCTAAAAGCATTGTGCTCGTGTTTAGTGGCATCATTGAATCCATTTATTTTGCTGTCATTAATGACGCTAAGAAAGTATTTTGTAATTATCTCTGAGTTTTAAAAAGTTGTTTTTCTTTATAAGATTTTACTTCTTTTGGTTAGTACACAAATTAACTTCGGTTATTAAAATATATATTAAAAATATATAAATATATACAACAAATTTAATCTGTGTAGGCCACTAAAATAGCCCCATCTCTCTCTCTCTCTCTCTCTCTCTCTCTCTCTCTCTCTCTTACACACACACATATACACATTTTATTTACAAAACATTTTTGGAAGAAGCTTATTTCAGTAGTATAAATATTTTTATTGCCAATAGTAGACAAACTAAAATAATTCAGCAAAATCTTCCTAATTTTAAATAATTAAAGAAGTAGGAAATTAATGCAACTAATTATGTATTATCAAGGTATTCTTAACAAAATAATATTTACATTTGCATTACACACAAACAAATATACACATTTTGAAACCAGGCTAAAATTCTTATCCAGTACAAAATCCTCATTTTTTTAAAATAAGTTAGGGTAATTGAGTAGTTTATATATGCTTTTCTTTATTTTAGATTTGACAATTTAAATTTAACAAGTTAAATTTAAACTTTAGAAATAATAGACTTTTAACTACAGGAAGAATGAGTTCCATTAATTAAAGGCTAGTAGTGTTAAAAGCATAAATAGTGACACAATCATTTGAAAAAGATGTAGAGAGAAAGCTTTTTTGTAACCAGATCAGTTTAGCAAACTTGATGTTTCAAAAAAATAAAAAGTAAAAGATTGGTACCTCCCAGTCACTGTAGAAGAAAAGAAACTCTAAGAAAATGGGTACTGACAAGGAAAAAAAAACCAGCCCCCTTATGAGACAGAATATATGAAATTATCTATAAAGTGACTGCTTATTACTGAGTGTTCAGGAAGAAAATTTTAAATGTTTATTCATTTTGTATTTTATCATTGTTAACCTTTATTATCATGTATGTTTACATTTATTTTGAGTAAATCCCTCAAAATAGTTTATTGATAAGTATAAGCATAAAAAGGTTTGGCACCACTAATATGAAAGCCTTGCTTAGTATCGCAGTAATAACATTTCTATTTGTCATAAACAGAGGTATAATAAGACCACTTGGCTGAAGTATTTACGCTGAAAAAAAAAAATGTTCCATATATTCAAGTGAGGCTCTGAAAATTTGCTCCAGAAATGGCAACTGAGTAGTTAAATTACAAGTAACATGGGATATCAGCACTTAAGAACAAAAGTGGAGAAACAATTTTTGACCATTTTCTTTATTACAGTTTTAGCCCTCAAATATTACTGTAGTCTCTTGTAGGCAAATGGTACATTTGATTGCTTGCATGTAGACTAAATAAATTTTAATCATTAAAATTACTCTCAAAATATCGCAGCCTTTCTGAGCGCTTTTGTTTTGTTTTAAATGATTTATATAAATAAGAGAAAAGTAATTGTGTACTCATTATAACTTCAATGTATTTGCTGTTGTTGATTGTAATTAATTTCCATGGAGCCTAACCTGAATTCCTACTTAGGTAGGCACAGATCCAGTTAAAAACTAACAAGTAAAAAAGTACCTTAATTTTCTAATAATAAATTGTTTATAAATAATTAGTGATTTTTAAAGAAAGTAAATAGAAAATGTCAGCTTTTACTTCATAATGCAATTTATAAGAAAATACTGAAAATAAAATCAGAAGACACCTACAATTTGAGTTGTTGATTATCTATAGTAATAGCAACTGGTACAAAAAATTTTTGTAAGTAAACCATCATTTATTGATAACAAGATACATTTAGAAACCTGACAAATCAGTTTAGAAAAATTCATACTATTAGCAGCTTTAGAAAGGGGAACTTGATGAAGTTTGGATATTAGAGGAAGTAATTGAAGAGGATACTTTAGAAATAGAGAAAATTTTTATTAGAAAAAGAAAAACTTATTTAAGAATACAGTCTTAAGAGTCAAATAAAATTATATAAGATAGACAAAAATAATCAGTTACATAATTTCTGCATGTGGCTAAATGAGCTAGTGGTTGAGGAAATTTTCATTTGATACTTCAGATTTTAAATTAAAATTACAGTGTATTTACAAGTGTCCCTTATAATTCAAATCTGTTTGTTTCCTGAGTTCATATAGTAAGCTTGGAGAGTAAAATATTAATAATGTAATGATATAATATACTCTATTAATACACGTATAATGATATATATTACATGGACCTATAATATACCACTGAGAGCCTCTTCAGTGGTCCTAACCTACAAATCCAGCTCTAACTCCTACTAGTCCTCACTGAGTCATTTCTAAGTTCTTGTTAAATTATAGGATTCATTATTTTTAAAAGCAGCCAACATTTTTCTTGCCTCTAAATCTTATTTATGCTAATGTTTCTCTTGGAATGCCTCCACAACTCCAATTCACCCACTGAAATTATACTTCCCCATTTAAACTCAAGTTCAGACATCACCATAATTTTAATGAGCTATTTAATGATTTCTTGCCAATAGTCATTGCTCCTTAGTTTAAGTTGCTAGAATTTATTGCTTCAGCATTTATTATGACTTTTCAACAAGTATTAGGGTTAATTATAAACCTGCTTAAGCCTAGGTTGTTAGTTCCCTGAGAAAATGGACTGCATCTTGTTCATTTGTATTTATTTCACTCAGTACAGTGATATGAACCTTGTGATCAATATATACTTGTTAAATTTTATTGCATAGAGTTTGTTCTGACCAGTGTTTTCACGTTATTCCTTGGCTATTCCCTTAATAGAGAATTTGAACAACCTTAGTCAAGCTCAGTAAAGAGTAATACTTTTTAATCATATGCATCAAATGAATAAAATGTGTGTTCTTTCAAAATATAATTATTGAGTAACTGCCATATGCAGAAAATTCTGTGAGTCTCTGACTGGAGAAGTAGGAAAAAATAAAATGATAAATGAAACATTATGTGAATTTTTATGTAATTTGCTCTCAACTGATGGAGATGGACATATAAACAGACAAGCGAGTTGCAATGTAGTGAAAAACTAAATAAATGTAAAATAGAGGCCCAACCAAAGTACACAAGAGCAGAGAAGAGAAGCATATTTATTCTGAAACAAGGATTAGAGACGTCTTCACCCTTGAAGGAAAACTATGATTTGACTTCAAAACTGGGGGAAAACATTTCAGATTGAGCAGACGGTCTGATTAAGAAAACCTGAGATTGATTGTTTCAGGAATAATGGATGATGATGCATTGGTAAGAATAAGGGTGTGAAAAGGTGTAGAAGTGAAGAGGGGAGAGGTTGATTTTTAAAGGGCCCTGAATGCCATGTTCAAAACTGGAATTCTTACTTTATAAAATGAGAAGGCAGTGAAGGTATAGTTTTTGTTGTTTTGTTGTTGTTGTTGTTGTTATTGTTGTTTATGGTGAACTGAACATCACTGAGAGTATATACTATTTTTTTTTTTTGAAAAGTGTTAGGCTAGATTGGAATAATCTGATATGGCTGGCTGGCAAATTAATCTATGATTTTCATCATGACACTTTAATTTAATGAACATTTTATTATGTATATTTTGTTTGTCAGGCATTGTGTTAAGTACTGAATATAAACATATAATAATAAAACTCATACTAATAAACCAATAGTTCTTTCACATCTCATCACTGAACCATATACATAAAAATAGTTAAAATAGTAAATTTTATGTTAGGTACATTTCACCACAAAAACGTAATTAGAATACACTATGACTAATGTGAAAATGAAAGTAGGTATAAGGTTTAATAGTATATATATATATATATATATATATATATATCAAGTCACCTCATTTTACATCTTAAACCTACACAATATTATTTGTCAATCGTATTTCAATAGAGATGAAAAAATATTTTTAAAAACTTTCTAGAGAAAAAAAAAATTACCAAGAATCTCAAGGGTGACTATAAAGAGCTTAAAGATGGACTTGGAAGAAGAGAAGGAAAGCAAGCAGGAGTAGTGAAGGGGACAAGCCTACAGAGATAGGCAGATCTGAGTTAGGTATGGGTAGAGCATGGACTTCTTCCTGTAGGCAATGGTGAATCAACAAAGAGGTTTTAAGGAGGGAAGAGATATGATCATATTTTTAATTTTGCTGACCAGTGGTACCTCCAAAGGTTAAAGGTAAAAAATGTATATGATAGTTAAAATACTATTTTTTAATAATGGAAAACATAAATATAAATGAAAGAACCAAAGCAAATATTATAAATACATATGTATGTATGTGTGTGTGTGTGTGTGTGTGTGTGTGTATATATATATATATATATATATATATATATATATATATATATATATATATATAAAACCAAAGTTTACTGTTACTTTTTGTCCCACACAATAAAAAATGTTTTTTATTGTTAACACTGAATACATTTTCCAGGCCATTATTCTAAAAAAATGAGTCCAGACTACTTAGACAAAGAAAATACAATATAGTCTGTATTTCTTGCAGAGTATTTCCGTTACTGCTTATAATTGGAAATGACAAAATATGTACAATAAAAAGACATGCAAAGAGGAATAAATAGATTATTCAGGAGCTACAGTAAAAATTCAATTGACAGACTAATTTAAAGTGAATACACAGGTGTGCTTATTTTAAAAGCTTTTCTACATGATTGCATTATACTTGAAATGGCATATTTAGTTGTAGGCTGAACTGTATTTTTCGTATCCTGTTTGTTTATTCCAACCTCTGAATTTACTAACTTTCAATTAGAATTTTCTTAAAGAAATTAACATTTCATTGTACTTCATCTAAAATCAGCTTTATCTCTGAAGTCTAATTTCCTAAAAAAAAGTTAAAGAACTTTCATGGGGGAATAGAGTCTATTCACATTCAAAAAAAAACCTGGATCAGAATAGTGAGAAGAGGTAGAGAAAACAAACATGTTTGGGGGCTTTATAGGACTATGGATGGACCATGGCCATTGTTAAATGCATTATGCCATTTAATGATCACAACAATTCTTTGAGTTGGGTTAAAATCTAGTACCCATTTGTATCAATGGAAATGAATGAAAACGTTGAAAATATGAATAGATACAGGCAAAGTTGGAACCTATCCAAAAAAGCCAATAAGAGGCTGAAAAGGAGCAATGAGAGATGTGAAACTCAAGAAAGTCAAGAGTCTTTGAAGAAAAAAAAATTATGGCGATAAAGAAATAGAGAGAGAGTTAGTTTTAAGTGTAGGAATTGAAAGGTGTTAGCAGTGTCAAATATTTCCTAAAGGTATGTAGGGTGTGTCTAATATGAGGTGATTAGACTCATGATTAAGAGATTACTGGAAATGTTTGCAAAGACAGTTGTTGTTGTTTTTTTTTTTTAATTTATTTTATACTATGGTGACATTGGTTAACAAAATCCAATAAGTTTCAGGTATACAATATGCATTGTGTGTTCACTGCCCATAGCTAGATTTCTTTCTGTCACCACATATTTGACCCCTTTATAAATTATAATGGAAAGAGAATCACTGTGATATAAAGAATTTGAGTTAATTAGAAATTTTAAAATGAGAGATGTTGAGTAATACTCTTATGAGATGTTGGCAACAAAGAAGAGCGGAGGGTAAAGCTCAATAGGTAGTCAATAAAAGGAGATAGCCAGTTGAAAATACTTACTGCCAATGGAAAGAAAGAAAGAAAAAACAAAGTAAGGCAACCCAGTAGAGGGTAAGCATGGTTTCAAGATCAATTGCAAGTAGTAGAACAACTTTCTCTGAGAAATGGAGGAATGAGAATGGAATGTGTAGTGTAGAGATGAATGAAGATTTTGATTTGGAGAGGAAAGGAAACAGGGCTTTTTATTAGAAAGAGTCTTCCCAAGGAAACAAGGGATATCTGCTAAAGGAGGTGGTACAGAGTTACTTTTTTTCAGCTTAAAGAGACTGAGAATAAGATAATGTAGAAAATGGTGAAGAGCCAGTGAAACTATGCAAGGAGATTTTAGTGTAGGACGGTAGACCCAGAGGAAGTTCCCACTTTTACCCTAGCAAACTAAACAAAACCAGTTTCCACAGCACTTAGCAATTAAAACAATTATGAAGTTCTGTTATTCAGCATAATTTAAGAAGTAGAGATACAAATATGAAATTAAAATGGTCTCAGATGTCTTTGGTCATTTGGAATAAATCCAGAAGTGAAATGTTTCCCTAAAACTTAATGGGGGTAAAAATCAGGAAGCTCCTGAAATCCATAAGTAACTCAGCTATATTTAAATAATTAGCAATAAATTTCATAGCTGAAAATGATCCAGAAAATCATGCAGAAAGTGAGAGTTGTTGGGCAGTGCTTATTAAAGAAATTTGCCTTGGGGTAACTGATAGCAGTACTCATCTGAAGTTATTAAATTATTTCAGAATCCTGAAAGAGATATTATTAATCTTGATAGGCCTTTGTCAATTACTCATTTTTAAATTCTATATTTCCCAGTTCTATAAAATAAAATCAATATTTTATGTCTGTCATTCCCTTTATAAAAATGATTAATCTTATGACTTTCTAATTTCCTTATGTTTATGCATACTACATATCCTAATTCATCTAGTTAGCTTATTTTAATCATTAGTAAATACATGAAACTATTTTATTATTAGTAATTCTATGACTAACTTTTAATTGAAATTCTAACAGAAATTCAAATACAAGTTTTTTGTTTGATTAGCATTTGAAGCAAGTCACCGTGACTAAACTTACCAGAAAATAGTATTTGTTTAATAGCAATGTTTGTATAAAGTAATGAAATCCTTGCAGCTCCAAAGTTATATCTCTTGAAGATAACATAAAACTGTCTGATGTGATATTCTTAGCTTACCTGCAAACTGTTATGAGTTTCCAATGCACCCCCTTAGTGAGAACCCAGTCTTCCTGTTTAATGATAGTTGAATGATATTCTTTTTTCGCTTTATAATGTTAAACTCAAATTTTCAGCATTCTCAAACTGGCAGCTATTCACAAATGTCTATGATTCCTTATTATGCCTCTAGAGTATCCTTTATGATGATACTGCACTATAAAGATAAGTGTAGAAACTAAATTACCTAAGTTATCATCAATAGAAAATGTCTTCTTTATTGTTGATAATTGTACTATTCCAGTACAAATAATCTTTTCCAAATAAAAAGAAATCAAGATGTCTTAAGACAATTATGCTGAAACTCAAAAGAGAGTTTAAGGAATTGCTGTTTGCTAGTTCCACTTTTTTTACTATTTCCAAGACCTGTGTGAAGCAATTGTTTAAAATATAGGTTAAAACTGTCTCCTGTTGTATATGGACATATAAAATCTGTTTGCAGTATTTCAGACTCTCTTTTCTCTTTTGAATAAATCTCTCCTTTGATGAAAGGATAGGGTTCATTTTGCTTGGGATAGAAGACATGGTTGTTTTATCTTTGCACATGGAGATTATGAACTGCTTTTATTCTCTTTCTATTAATAGTAAGTGTCCCGACCCGCGGGACCTAGTTATTCGTGGGGGCGAGGAGGATCCAACCTGAGAAAAACGGGCGAGAAAAAGGAGCGGAGGCAAGACAGTATTCTGATCAAGCCTCAAACTTTATTGAAAAAACGGGGGTATATATACATATCAGGACGGGGATGGGGTGATGGGAC